>OX453269.1:6164573-6764573 GCA_949709985.1 Luffia ferchaultella
AGTATTAATCTCAGAGGGGTCGCTTACGAATTTACATAAACTTAGCTTTATGACGTCCAAGAATGACAGCTGAGTGTCTTACTTGAAGTAAATGGATTTAATTAAATGTTTTCACATATATTCATTGATGAGTAATAAATAGTAGGTAACAGAAAAAACGAAACATTATGGTTTCGAAAATACTTTCAACTAGACAGATAATTCATAATTATTGTATACAATAGAAAAATAACGGCTCGAAATGTTACAAGAAATGTATGCAAATTACGTATAATTTAGTTACATTTTCCCGCCAATTAGAGTGTGACTGACGTTTGACAGTTCAGCGACCATAGACTAGCATAGAACAATCATAGCTAACGGCTCACGAAACAGAGTTTAAAGTATAACATATACCGTCACGCGCCATTTAGTCTAAATGTGAATTATCATCATCTTAAACTTAGTTGAGCAACACGTCAAGAAAACCAAATTTATTTATTTTGTACTAGCGAGCCGCCCCGGTTTCGCACGGGTAGTAAAGCTATATGCCATAGTGTTTTTTCTGTCGTCGTGTCGTATCTGCTTGTTGCGTCGAACATGTGGGTTAGATTTAATTAGATTTATATGTAACGTAAGTTCATGCTACTTGGAATATTTTTAATGTATTTTATTTTCAATTCTGTAAATATTTGAAAAAGTAAAGAATATAATCATACATACATAAAAACAAACTAAAATATTTCTTTATATACAACCTTTATAACTTCTACCTAATGCATCACGCTTGTCGCGTCCGTAGGAGCCACGTATGAGCCACCCGGCGCGGCGTACGACTGCTTGTCGCGCGATAGTTTTTATTTCGCGATTTCTCTTAAGATATCAATTTAAATTGTATGGTGTAAAGAGTAATCATAATGTGCATGAAATTCTGAAGGTAGATAACATATTTAATTTGATAAGGATTAATTCGAATTAAGCGATTCGAGGGCCACCGCAATCCCGATGATGGAGTAAAAGGCCGTTCGTTTGTCTATGGTCTAGGTACACTAAGATATAGAGGAGGAGCCGCGTAAACAGGTATAATTAGGATTTTTCTATAAAAGTGTAGCGTATAAGGCCTAGGCAGTATGCACTACTCAAATACAATGCCGCATGCATCACGCCACACGTTTTCTACCCACTAAGCTTCTTCTTCATCATCATCAGTCCAATTTTAACCCCACTGCAGGGGCTGAGGGGGGCTTGGAGCTTAAATCCACCTCGCTGCTCCACTGCGGGTTGGGGATTGTAATGACTGCCATCTATTAACAGCAGCCGGGACCGACTGCTAAACGTGCTCTCCTAGGCACGGAGTCAGTGATAGTTATGTACTTAAGTCAGAAAAACTCATTGATACACGCCCGGGTTCGAACCATGGCCTTATGGCCTTATAAATTTGAGACAGGTTCGTTTCGCTTTGGGCTATCACGACACGGCACCAAGCTTCGAATTAGTCCCATAGAGGAGTATCTACTTCCGGCCGTTTAGTTCGATAACCAAAGTCATCACATTTGAGCTATAGGAAGAGGAAGAGTAAGGGGCAGGAAGCGCGTATGGCGCACACGATTGATTACCTAGATGTTTGTGTAGATTTCTATGTGTCACTCGTCACAACTTGTTACATAATCACAACATATTATAAAATAAAGTCCCTCGCCGCGTCTGTCTGTCTGTCTGAACGCGATAAACTCAAAAACTACCGAACGGGTTGGCATATTATTGGCACTAATTGACGGAGTGATCCAAGGGGAAGGTTTACGTGTATAATTTATTAATGTTTTGTGCAAATTTGTTGAAATATGACGATTATTATTGAAGAAGTCGGAAAAAAATCAAGCCGGCTGGGATCTTTCATCGAAAACGCTGCCTAACCCTTTTGAGATATAACAAAATAATGTATGGAGGAATTGTGTATCTTATATAGGACTAAAGAAAAGTCTGCGATGGCATATGTCTATTTTTCATGGATAGCTTACTATATCTATGTTTATGTTTAAAAAAATGATGTCATATGATGAGGTAATTTGAAAGCAATTTATACGGATACAATATTAATCCTTATCAAATGAAATACGTTATTTATCTTCAGCATTTTATGCACATTATGATTGCTCTTTACACTATACAATTTAAATTAATATCTTAGAAGCTATCGCGAAATAAATATATATCGCGCGACCAGCCAGGCGGCCATACGGGACGACGCGACGCGCGTTTTTTTAGGTTATGTTAGATTATATGTATTTATTCTTTACTTTTTCATATATTTATAGAAATGGAAATAAAATACTTTAAAAATACTCCAAGTAGGATTAACTTACGTTATATTTAAAGGTAATTAAATCCAATTCACATGTTCGACGCAACAAGCTGATGGCACTACGACAGAAAAAACATTACGGCTTATATGCTCTGCTACCCGTGCGAAGCCGGGGCGGATCGCTAGTAAATAATAATTAACTTGGGACAACTCACACAGCACCATCTAATCCCAAAGTAAGCAAGTAGGTATTATGCTTGTATTATAGGTTACTAGATAACTGATATAAATACTTAAATACTGTTTTTTTTTAATATAAACATACATAGATACTTTTACACCCAACACGGAACAAATAAACATGTACATGCACACAAATATTCGTCCGGGCTGGAATCGAACCCGCGACCTTTGGTTTAGCAGTTTCTATCGGTCATAATATTGCATGAAAGGCAGATACTTACCGATAAAAAATATTTAAAGTAAATAAAGTTGACAAAATTTCTCGGCTTTGAGTAGCAAGCGTGTCCTCTAGTCTGCCCCATTCAAAGTTCGGTATTCCAACCTATTCCGATTTTTTTGTACATCGTTGTGTATGAGAAGATTGTGTTTTGCGTGTTCGGCATTTTTTTTTTTTTTTAGAGGGATCTGCAATCTAGACATGTTCTTGAAGAAATTATACGCTTTCGTCAGAATTATTTTACCATCTTCAAAGCAAAGTATGTAATTAAAAAAAATTATTATAGTACGCCATGAGTACGAGAATTTTACTGTTTTGTAGTTTAACCTTAGATAATTATAATAATGACGTGTACGGGTAGGTATTTCTCTGAAATACGGATACTTAGCAATTTCGTAAAAACTTTGAGATAACAGGCTATTTGTATACATTATGGATAATTGATGTATCATCTTGCAAAACTATTAAGCCATGGTGCGCTCATTAGTTTTCATGTAGGTGTTCGAGACATATATAATAATAATAATAATAATATTTGGGACATCCCACACAGCGTCATCTAGTCCCAAAGTAAGCAAGTACTATGCTTGTGTTATGGGGTACTAGACAACTGGTATAAATACTTAAATATTCTTTTTTTTTATAATGTATACATATATAGATACTTTTACACCCAGACTCAGAACAAATAGACATGTTCATGCACACAAATACTTGTTTCGGGCGGGGATCGAACCCGCGACCCTCGGCTCCGCAGTTAGGGTCTCTAACCACTCGGCTAACCGGTCAGTCAGTCATATTTAGCAACGATTAGCTGGTAAAGACACGTCAGAAACGACTAAACACGAATATACCTACCTATAAAATATTCCTAAATTAATTACTATGTGGTAGAAAATCCCCAAGGCTATCAAACTTTTTAATATGAACCTATGGATTTGAAATAAATGTTAAATAGTATAAATGGTAAAGACACATTAAAACCAATAACAACAAAAAAAGGACAAAAAACAAAAAGGACATCACTTTTTTACTGAGTTCGTATAACACTTGCTGCGTCGATAAAACGACACGCCTCCATTGACGGGCATTACTCCAAGCACAATGGAAGACTTGAGCGTCTTTAGCGGGCGGGGGGACTCGTTAGAGTGAATGAGACGTCTATACATAGACTATTTTCTTTCAAAAACCGGTAAAGACAAATTAATGTCTTCAAATATGTACCTCCCTATATAACGTGCGCTTATTTAAAATTTGTTTGTCTGATCTTACTTAATTATTAGTACAGAGTATCAGGTACGAGGAAATGTTAATTTGATAGAGATATTTATACGTGTTTTTATATTGTCCGACTTTCGAAATAAAGTAACGTGGTTGCACCCACCGGATACCATGAAAACGTATGATTTAGGATTTAATGGTATATATGATTTATAAATTAAGTAATTTAAAACAATTACCCTTGAATTATTTAAAAAACAGTTATATACACATCTTGTAATAAAGAAATAAAATTTCCAGTGCATATCTTCCAAATAAGATCAGTGCAACCCTGTTTTGTGCAGGTAGTAGAAATATCCACACATCACAACAACGTTTGTGACAACAAGATATTCTGATACTTCGAAACGAATGAAAACGTGAACAAAATCACTCGTCGATTAGAAGATTATTTTCTCAAGGTCTTTATTGTCTTTTCCAATACGAATTTCACATGTGGGTCAGACATGTGGTTCCACTGAATTTTATTTCAAAGGGAATATTTCAAAAGTGGTGTATATTGGTCTGCGAGGCATAGAGTAAATTAGTTTGACAACAACGTTTGGTTTTAATAGAATACTAAATGTCACTTCACAGCATCGAAGTGACATTACGAAATTTTTCGGGGTTGAAGACCGGCGCGCGGGGATTTCGCGGGGGTTGAAGACCGGCGCGCAGGGACCTTGCGCACTGAAACTCGAACTAAAACTCGCCATCTTGCACCACCTAGCTAGAGTATGAGTGGTAAGACGGTAAACGTAGAAGAAGGCTACTAGTCAGTTCGTTACTTCTTTGCTGAGAGGTATATTTTTTGTTGTCCATTATTTGTATGAACATCAATGAGTGAAAAATAAAAAAATACATAATATATTGTTGTTTATATAAACCGGAAAGTGTCTCTGTCTGTCTATTAAACGGCTTAACATGGATTTCTTAACCCATTGATAAACCGCTGAACTGACTTTGATGAAATTCAGTATAAAATAAGCTTAAAAGCTGAGAAAAGACGTGAGGTTACCCTTTCACGGTCAAACCAGTGAATCGATCTTGATAAAACTTGGTGTTGGTAGCTCACCAGTGCCAAAGCCTTTGTACCTAGATACCAATTCCTCGCGACTTCCCTTTTATAAGTTTAAACATTATTCTGAGGTTTAAACAGTACCTCATTATGCATTTCAAAATATAAATAAAATACAATAAATTGTATAATAATATTATTTACGTCAATTTAATCTTTGTTTTGTAAGCAATAAAGTCGATTTTTCTTAAAAAGTGTTTAATTCCTCGTGAAGCCGCGCGCGCACAGACCAAACACAAAACACACACAGCTAACGCAACAAATGCGACTTAACATTCGACCAAAATTGGGACGACAATAATCCGAGATTTTGGCGACATGAAATCCGATGCAAAATGCGATAATTATGACGTTAGACAAAGACAAAAGACCGCGTTCCCTCGGATTTTAAACTCAGGAGGGTTATGTTTGCAAACTTGCAATGCTTGCCAATGCTTGCACCTGAACAGGTCAATTAACGTATTATAAACTTGATATTGATATAATATAAAATTCTTTTGTGTTTTAAAATAAGTAAAGACTAGATTTTTTTACAATATTACGTTGTACGTATTTCATAGTGATAGTGCATTGGTTTAGATAATTTAATCCGTGTTTGTTTGTGAATCGAAGTGTTCAATGGTGTTTGGATTGTACCAGTCAAAACAATGAGTTAAAAAGTTAAGTAACCTTTAGTTAAGTTAACCTTTTAGTTGCTTTTTATTTTTTAAAACTTAGCTTTTTTGGCATTTACACTACAACTTGATTACAACTTTTCCAGTTTTTTTGACTTTATTGCCTTAAAAAACGCATTAAAACTTTTGTACACCACTATACGCCATTAAATGATAAAATCACTGGTTAGACGTTTATGAGCTTTTTTTACTTTTGAATGACATTTTAAAAGATGTTTTTTATCGAAACACTAACATTGTCCAATCTATTCGTGACACTTCTATTTACTATTGCTTGCGCCGAAAGATCATCACACCAAAAAAATAGGAAGTAAAGTAATTTTTTAAGATAATATATACCGTAATACCCATCGATATAAATGGCAATACCTGTAATTAATAATAATCTTTCATAAAGGGCCTGGTTTCCCTGTTGAAAAATTTCATCCTTCT
This sequence comes from Luffia ferchaultella, assembly GCA_949709985.1. Lineage (NCBI taxonomy): Eukaryota > Metazoa > Arthropoda > Insecta > Lepidoptera > Psychidae > Luffia > Luffia ferchaultella. Next base: position 6,170,759 of record OX453269.1, read on the forward strand.
TCGTCACTGTAGGTAGCTCACAAACTAAAGAGGTACATAGAATACTTTCTATGAATACAAACTTTAACTTAAAACACAAAATTTAAATTAGATTAGTCAAATATCTAAAAATATAATTTTAAGTATGATATTGCACAAAAATAATAATAATAATAAAAAATAAAACTAATCCAATAATCCACCCCTCGTCGCCCCCGACGCAAATGTGCCCATGACGCTCATCGCATTGCCGCGCTGAATTGCAATGGCAATTCTTTGCACCAGGAAGGTACCGGAACGGGGGTCGAGTCCCCTTTCTTTTAGACGACGGCCGATGCTCGCGACGAAACGTTTGGCTTCAATCCCCCAACAGCCAGCATCTTCCACCGCAAGAGGGACGAACAAGTATTTACTCTCCAGAGTAGAGTATTTGACTCGTTTTCTGGCGGCTGCAGACTCCGCAGCGGCTCCGGCCGTTCCCACGGTACGACCAAGGTGAGAGGCGGCAAATGTGCTGACACACGTGGCGTCCCAAAGTAGACACCTACCCTTCTCCCATGGCACCAAAGTCATACCATCGGGTCTTTTGCCATCGGATCGGCTAAGACCAGGAGGCTCCAACACGCACGGAACATTGGCCGAAATTAAAGCCCTGCGGACTATGTCGTTAAGAGCGTGGTGTCGCGGCAATCTCCCCGAGCAGCGACGACAACTCAACGCGTGGTGTCCGTTGGCCTCCACCATGGAACCGCAGATGCATAGGTGTCGTTCACAAACATCGCAGCCCAGGCGGAGCCCCACTGCCACACGCAAAGACTCGCCGTCCAGTAGGGTACCAATGTGCGGGGAGGGAAGGGCGTTGAGCCAGGCCCCGGACTCAGCCCGTGACACCGCTCGCAGCCTCGCTAAGTCCACCCCTGCCGCCTGGTCCAAGAGACTGTTAAAAACTTTAACTTAGTTTTGGCAAAATAGGTTAAGATACTATAAGTAGAACATCTTCGCGATAAATACGCTTGACCTAGAGTACGCTGCTCCAATCTCGAGCCCCTTCTACAACACTCATATTGCTAGGATTGAACGCATCCAATGCACCGTTTCGCGATATTTAGGTCGTAATAATCGTAAATGCCCATATCGTGCAAGTTATAAGTACCGAGAGATCATCTTATTTTAATATGTGTACCCTAGAAAATCGTCGCAAATATTGCTTTTTTTTTGTTTTACCCTTGCGATGGGAAGGCGGATTAAACCCTGCAGCTTCCGCGCGCGGGTATATGGGAGTTGCACCCACTAAACAACCGCCTAAAACAGAATATGGACGCGTGTCGCTAGCCCGAAAGCTCTAACGACTTCATCGGAGCGGCCAGGCTGCACACTAGGGTGTTGCCGGCGCGAAGTTGTCGGGTAACCCTTGAGGGTTACTCGAGGCGAAATAATTCCGTTGGCGCGGGCCTCCGGTTAAAATTTACGTTATTAATATAACGTGAAAAGTGTTTTACTGTTCACTCATTTGAGATGAGGTCAGTAGGGGGTAGGCCCTCGCTTCAGGTTCGACTTGAGAGTCGCCCGAAAAAGACTCATTAGTATGAATCAACCGTTCGACTTCGAGAGTTAGGTCGTCGGGCTGATCTGTCAGTGCATTCCACGGTCTTCTTAAGAAATGATTAGGAGGAGGTGCCTCGTAAGTAGCAGCTGAAACTATCGATGGATTACTATGATTAGTAGCTCTAGTGAAAAATGCTCTGATGAGTCTGCAAGTATTGCAATTTAACAACTCTACACAAAATCGTCCATGGTGAAATAACATCAATTGAACTGCATCAAGACATTAACCTCACCGTTCCGAGAAATATCCCTAGATACCCGTTAACTAAGTCCTGTTCACACAATTCTTATAGGACCAACTTAGGAAAACATTCTCCCCTAAATAGGATTGCCAACACATATAACAAACTGTGTGATTCATCCGGTGACATCGACATTTTCTAAAGTAGCTTACAAAATTTTAGAATCACATGTAATCATCTCACAGGGATTTGACAGCTCTGTCTCTGCCTGTTCGTCATTTCTGTAATTTTGTAGTTTTGCTGCTAGGTATTTTGTCTATTACTTATAATTTTTATTGTTGATTGTTTAGATTAGATGAAAAATCAGTCTTATTATTACAGATGATTGTTTTTGTTTTGTTTTTAATTTGTTGTCTTTACTCTTAAATATTTGAATAAGTTAAATTATCATTGTTGTGTACACCTCTAAGGGTTTATAGCCTGGTCTGTTAATGTTGTAATACTTTTTTTTTATAGCTATAGTTATGAACGTAGCTTATGAACTCAGAATAGTCGATTGTTATACAAGGGATGAAAAGGGCCATTAGCGAGTGCGCCAAACCCGTGCCTCGTACCTAAATAGGTCTTTCACATCGTGCCTATACTATAGGTCTTTCACCCGAGGTAAATAAACACTCTGATTTTCATTTCGAATATGAGAAAAGTAAATAAAAACGCATTAAATCCATATCTGAATCTGATGAACTCGTGTTGTACAAATGTCTGTGTACATAAATAATTAGCACTCGGCATAACAACTTGTGTCGTGATAGCCCAGAGCGCAACGAACCTGTCTCAAATTTATAAGGCCATAGGGCCATGGTTCTAATCCGGGCGTGTACCAATGAGTTTTTCTGACTTACGTACATTAACTATCACTGACTCCGTGCCTCGGAGAGCACGTTAAGCAGTCGGTCCCGGACGCTGTCAAAGATGGCGGTCGTTACAATCCCCAACCCGCAGTGGAGTAGCGCGGTGGATTTAAGCTCCAAAGTCGCTCCTCACCCGGGAGGAGGCTTAAGCCCCTGCTGTGGGCTAAAATGGGCTGATGATGAAATAAAAACGCATTAAATCCATATCTGAATTTCATGAACTCGTGTTGTACAAATATCTGTATACATAAATAATTAGCACTCGACATAACAACTCGAAGATCAAATTGCCGCTTTCTAGCCTTTTCGACGCTGTAGAGTGAAGACCTCGTACACCTCGTATGTCAGTTTTTTTAATTTTAATTTCCTTTTGCTTTGTTACAAAGAACAACTCGTAAAGGATGTTAGTAACGAATCCGTTTTTCAAATTTATTAATTTTAGACCATCCAGCGCTGTCTAATAAAACCATGTATATAAGTAAATCTTGCACAAACTATGTGAGATAACCTCGTTTATGTGATGGAGTTTTGTTGTTCGGACAATTTGGACATACGAAGTCTTCACTCTACAGCGTCGTTTTTTTTTGTATTCTACCAGCCAGTATTTTTGATTATGATTGTAATTATATAGCTCAAATATATGTAAATTAAATAATTATTTAGTTAATTCTAAATTATAAGTATAAAGCCATTTTACAAAATTGTTGAATTTTTTAATTACAATTATATTTCGCGATTTAAAAGATTGGCTGTATAAAAAATCGGAACATGGCTTGCATAGTTTTAAATTTTTTAATTTAAAAAGTACTGTTTTCATCCCTCTGAACGGGTAACTTTAAACGTACTTTTCAAGTATGAGAAATGAAAAATATATATGACACGATGGATACCTAAGAGTCCTTGGGATCCTGAACGCACAAGTTTAATTCGCGATAGGCATTGTTCAAAAGTTTGCAACATGGTCCAAATACATTGTATTTTAATTGGAATAGATGTCATCATTTAACAGGAATTTTTTTTTTGGGGGCTTAGTAACATATACATATAAAAAGAATACGTGAAACCATAAAAGTAATAATTTACTGTGAAGTAAGGGTTTCATTATTTTAAGTTAATAATAGCATAACCGTATGATCGCAAACCCACCAACTGCCGCGATACGGGCTCGCCTAGTGCGGTAGTTGGGGCGACCCATGCACTTTCAGCCTATTTTTTTTATGAGTAAAAAAAAAAGTGTTTAATGGAATAATTGTAATAGGCTAAATAATGTAGCAAAAAAAAATTATCTTACTAGAAGACCTCTTCTGCGTTTACCGTCTAACTACTCATACATACTCTAGCTTGTTGGTGTGTACCCGTTGCAAGATGGCGAGTTTCAGTCCGAGTTTAGACCGCAGCTCTCCGCACGCCGGCCTTCACCCCCGCGAAATCACGTTTGACATTTTCGATACTGTGAAGTGACAATTCTGAATCTATTAAAACTAAACGCTACTGTCAAATTTATTTACTCTATGTGTGAAACGTTAATGTGACGTCACCACTACATGCAGCATTCGACGGCCGCACAAACAAATGTAATACGTATAATATCATAGCTGTAAATTAGTATTAGGGAGGTCATCATCATCATCAGCCCATTTTACCCCACTGCAGGGGCTTAGGCCTCCCCCAGGGTGAGGAGGGGGTTTGGAGCTTAAATCCACCACGCCACTCCACTGCGTGTTGGGGATTGTAACGACCGCCATCTATTGACAGCGTCCGGGACCGACTGCTTAACGTGCTCTCCGAGGCACGGAGTCAGTGATAGTTAATGTACTTAAGTCAGAAAAATTCATTGGTACACGCCCGGATACGAACCATGGCCCTCTGGCCTTATAAATTTGAGACAGGTTCGTTGCGCTCTGGGCTATCACGACTCATTAGGGAGTATTAGGGACGTCGTCATAAGCTATCAATTTTTAACAATCGATTAGGTATTCCTCTAAAATCCACATAGAAAATTTCAAAAATATATATTAATTTACTTCAGATTGTGTATATTTTCATAAAAAAGTATTCAGATGCAATGTCAAAATTTTTGGTACCTAAATCATCATTGACCACTAGTTATAATCTTAAATTTAATAAATAAATAAATAACGTATACGTGACAACAACGTCTAGGCCTCAAACTAAGTTTGTGTTTTGGGTACGAAGCGTATACACCACATACATTTAACAACCAAGACCCGGTACCCGTATTAATATTCATCATATAAATACTGACCCGACCTGGGATTCGAACCCGGGACCCCAGCTTCGTAGACAGGGTTGCTGCCCACTAGGCCAAGCGGTCGTCAGTTACAAGCTATCCAAACAATTAACCACTAGTTAAAAGATGGTTATGAGCAATCTAAATTTCATGGTATTCACTTCCCGTGCGTTACAAACGATTCAATGGTAGATTATGTTCGGTCAATTTGAAATTTCACACCAATTAATATTAATAACCGTTGATAGATATTAATTTTGTAATCGTGAAAATAGTTTTCGGTCCACTTTTAATTAATATAGATGTAACGCTTTCACGAAAGTTGAACTACAAAGACATGAAAAAACATAACGGTGAGTCTTATATGATAATCGACATATCCATACCACAGAGCATTAGAATAGGTTAGAGTTGCATGTAGGCGGATACGATGTCCCCTTCAAGTATGCATACTTAAGACAGACCTCTTAACCTTAACTCTAAAATGCGACGTCATGTCATACGAAATATGTAATGGAAAGGGATGAACGACTTAATAACCTCTTTCTAAAATGTAAATCTGAGACAAAACTATTCATCATCATCAGCCCATTTTTACCCCACTGCAGGGGCTTAGGCCTCCCCCAGGGTGAGGAGGGGGGCTTGGAGCTTAAGTCCACCACGCTGCTCTATTGCGGGTTGGGAACTGTAACAACCGCCATCAATTGACAGCGTCCGGGACCAACTGCATAACGTGCCCTCCGAAGCACGGTGTCAGTGATATTGTGTACTTAAGTCAGAAAAACTCATTGGTACACGCCCGGATTCGAACCATGACCCTATGGGGCCTTATAAATTTCCGACAGGTTCTTTGCGCTCTGGGCTATCACGATATGCGCGCACGTGTGCATAAAATTTTTATAAAACTATTCACGTGCGCATAAAATTTCTTTTGTAATTATTTTTGGGACACGTGTCTCTGAACACACACCGTCACATGGCACCTCTAACGTACTCGATTATCTGTGATCACAGACAAGTCAACCTTATAGACCACGTTTTGACAGGGAGTAGCATTCGCCAAGGCTATGTAGTGACACTACATAACTTCGTCACTAGTGAGCCGTCAGTTGGAAGCACGTCGGAAGCCATTATATTGTCAATTTTGAACGAGCCAATGAAAACTAGCCGACCTCTCCCCGCACCCCGCCACTTTTTGGCGATTTCGTTTTCGTACTGACGTTTATTAAAGCGTGGTCTCTAGGTTGACTGGTCTGTGTCTGTGATCTATACTATCTTCTATAGAGCGTGTAGAGCATAAAAATAGGAATTGATTAGAAGCCTTCTTTTGCGTATAACCATCTAACCACTCATATTATAGGTAGCTAGAGTAAGATGGGGAGTTTTAGTCCAAGTTTCAGTGCACAAGGTCCTCTGAGCTGCTCTTCAGCCGCTCTTCACCCCCAAGAAATCCCCGTGCCCCGGTTTCAACACCCCAAAATTGGCGTTATGTCAGTTCGATACTGTGAACTGACATTTATGACTATTAAAACCAAACGCTGCTGTCAAATTAATTTACTTTATGGCGTAAAGCTTACCAAACTAAACAAAAAGTTTCAAGTGAACAAACGGCTCAAACTAACGGTCACCAAGAAAAACATGTTTAGAGTCTAATTGTTTTTATCGCATATCTGATTTTTTTTTTGGCTAGCTTTAAAACGTTAATACAGAATTACGATATGAAAATAGTACATTTTTAATTAGTCAGGTTCACGTGCAAACTTAATGAAACAGCGTGAGACTGTCTCGCAAATTGCAAAATTGGAGGTAACCTACTCGTTAAATAGTTGATAAGGTCAATGACAACTCATCTTTGAACTGACACGTTAGTGGAATTTTTGTTATGTAACATTTTTCAATTGGCGGTTAGCAGTAGACGAGCTGTCTCGAAATAGTATTATATATCTTAACAATAGCGTGACCAAGCATTCGGGTTGTTCGCGTTGTAAATGTTTTTTTTTCGGTAACCCTTAGTTTGCGCCACCTGCTTACTTGAAACTTTTTGTTTAGTTCGTTAAGCTGTACTCGTGATTTAAGTTTAAACTACATTCAGTCAAACACGCTTTATCTAAATAAGTAAGGACAAAACAGTTCAGTACCTTTTTTCCTTTATTTGTTATCCGATTTACTATTTTTTTTAGTAGCTATTATCGAGCTTTAGTGTTATCAATAAAACAGTGTTTTGTACTGTAAGTATATAAATAAAAGTAAAATCTTAGATATACAAGAAACAAATAGCAAACAAAACATCTTCACTTCATCAGCCCATTTTTACCCCAGTGCAGGGGCTTAGGCCTCCCTCGGGGTGAGGGGGGCTTGGAGCTTAAATCCACCACACACCACATGATGGTTATTGTGGAATTACCCACTAAGTTATACACAAATATTTCTATATATTTGCATCCAACAGCCCTTTTTTTATACCTCACTGCACGGGCTTAGGCCTCCACTCAAGATGAGGGGGCTTTAAGCTTAAACACACGCTGCTCCAATGCGGGTTGGCGGATTGTAACGACGCCCATCTATTGACAGCTATATATTTGCATGTTAATTCGGATTTATTTTTAAAAACATTGACAGCGTTTTTTTTTAAGTTTCTCGTGAATCTAACAGCGAGTTGCACCAAAAGAGAAAAGTTTAACGCATAAATAACTGACCGCTATACTTTGATTGGAACGATGATGACTTTCATGTCGGTACAACCGAGTACGATCATAAAAGACATTATAGTTCTGATCGAAGTATACCTATCTGTCAACTTTTACTTTATGCGATGTACCTACGTTGACGTAATCTCTTTTGGTGCAACTCGCTGTAAAAGTGCAACAGTCAAGGTTTTACGGTTAAGTATAACCATGTCATAAGTAATTGGGGGACGCTGGCTTCGAATTGCGAGATGTAGGTAATAGTAGTGGCAATGGAACTCAGGAAGTGAAATAGAAGAAATGTTACGGTGAGGTAGCTGTTTGGAACGGGAATGGGAATACATTTTGCCATATAGAGGAACGTTGCGATTGTCTTTGCAGGAAGAGCCGTTGGCAAACTCTTGTGATATAGGTAATTGTTTGGACACCTACGTTTCTCTAACAACTCCAAGACAGGTTTTGTGTAAATTTTACTGACACACAGCAAGACGATATCTCATTCCGAATAAGGTAAAGCCCCAGCAAGCCTATTAAAAAATTCCTTTTGCTCGGCGTTGATTATAACTGGAATCCAACAATGCTGAATTTTTAAAATACCCCGTAAAGCCAGTCGTATTTCTGAAAACCCAATTAAAATGTTATTTACTTCTTATTTTCTTGTAAAGCGTACAGCCTCGATTACGCGTATTTATCGTAACTTAACTTAAACCCGCGGCTTTGCCTGCGTGGACATAATATAGAGTGGTTATTTAATAGGCTAAAAGTAATAAGGTTCTAGAATAACCCCTCAAAATATCAATTTTTTTCTGTTAACGAATTTCCCAGATATTTATGATAATTCATCTGACGTTGAAATTGTCTCTGTGACGTCATCTGGACGGTTAAGTTTATTGCGTTCGTATTGCGCCGCTTTCCACAGTAAAAAACCAAAGCTTAAACTAAATACAAAATATTTTTAATAAAGTCACTCCATCCATCCATCCATCCATCCATCAGCCCACATTCGTCCACTGCTGGACATAGGCCTCTCCCAGGGCACATACACTCCTCTACCCTCAGCCATCTTCATCCAGCCATTACCGGAAAGTCACTACGTCGAATTAAATTGTAATCCTCATGAATTAATAAAAACATGGGTTTTTATTAATTCATGATAAAAATTCTGTAATATAATTACCTAAGAAATCTCTACACCTCATCAAAATACGTTTAGCTATTTTAGAACGAAGAATAGCTATACCACAGGAACCGTGTCTATTGATTCACTGACCGATAAGCCGGGTGGTTAGAGACCCTAACTGCGGAGCCAAGGGTCGTGGATTCGATTCCCGCCTGGGACAAATATAAGCATGTCTATTTTCTCCGTGTCTGGGTGTAAAACTATCTATATACGTATATATTATATAGGATTTTTAAGTATGTATACCAGTTGTCTAGTACTCCATAACACAAGCATAATACTTGCTTACTTTTTTGAGACTAGATGACGCTGTGTAGGATGTCCCAAGTATTATTATTATCTATGCAAAACTCACGTCCATTCGTTGCTCTGTTGCTGCGTGATTGAGTGCCAAACATACAAACTTTCACCTTTATAATATTAGTGGGAATACAATCTATGTTCTAGATCCATTGTTTTATAATTACGGCCTTTAACTGTTTGACGAGCTCGATAATATCACCTAGCATTTTAGTCCATACATATCTCACAATTGTTTATTTTCTTCGCACGATCAAATATTCTGATAGGATCTCGGTTAGCTCCATAAAACGAACCGTAGCGTTTAAGTATATATAATTTTACTTTTATTATAACACAAATAGGTAATAAAATCTATTTATCTAACTAAAATCGGTCGTTTGTGTGTATATAATTTTAAACGTTCGAAGCTCGAGAGCGGCACTTTATGTAAGTTACAGTTCTAATCAACCTTTATGGCAGATGTGAACATAGCACAAGTCGCGTCGCAGTAACCAGTTTTAGGTGTAGCGGGACGCAGTGGAGCGAGGGGCATATGACTGAACCTGCGCAGGTATGCATAAAGCGTTGTATTCCGATCCGCCATAAAGTTTGATTGGAACTATACTATCCGGTTACGATTGCCGTAGTGTGACCCTTTTTAGTAGATTTTTACTAATTGTTGACTTTATAAATAATGATGGTCAAAATGGGCCTGACTATATTGAAATGTATAACAATTCCTTCTATACACAAAAATAGCTCAAAAATCACTTAGTTTAATTAACTTATCACTGTAAAAAATTTAATCCAGACATTGAAGCCAGAAAATTAAAAAAAAAAACTCATGTAAACGATTTGTGAGGGCAATAATTCTGTAAACAAAATGGAATGTGGGTATATTGGGTGTCGATCTGTGCTACCACAGAACACATGCTACTAATAACCTATAGAGCATAGCGCAATTATATTCTCCCACTGATAAGAAGGCAAAGGAACTATGCTTATACAGCCATGTCTGAAGTATTATTGTACGATATTTATTAATTCCGGCTTTGTATCGTAAATATTAATATATGATAATTTTTACTAAACCAATAATTATTATCAAATCCACCATTTATTATTTTTATACAACTACCCTGGAAATGAGGTCCGATGTTGTTTAACTTCTTTTAATCACTTTACAAATTTTTTCTACTAATTGAATATTATCTAAAAAATCGTTAAATATTAAAATCTAATTAAAATCTAAAAGATAATATAATCGTTTTCTTGAAAGAGTAATCGGTAGAGCGTGGGTACTAAGTTAAACATAAAATACTAGTCAGGACTAGGAGATAGCGACCATGGGTGCAGCGGGAAGTGGCATCCCGCCGACGGCCGGCGATCTATTTGTCTATAGCATTACCATAAAAAGTGACGAATACGTCACTTTCTATGGTAATGCGATAAATTTGTGACGCCATATATCAGTATTTTAGTACTAAGTGATACTAATATAAATAACACGTACCTATGTAGTTACTTTCACCAAAGATCATAATATTATTTGGAAGTTGATCAAAAAAAATCTTCCGGTATATAATACTGTTTAAGTGCCATAATATGCTTTATTTAATATTACATTTTATTTATACTAATAAATGACAGATTTGACTTTTTTATTTTATTTCGCAATTTTATTTTCATAATTCATATTTAAGCGTACCTATATACGTAATAACTACAGTGCTTACAAACTGAAAGACACTTTTAGTTTTTGAGTTATGGCCGTACAAACAAACAAACAAACAAACAAACAAACAAACAAACAAACAAACAAACAAACAAACAAACAAACAAGAAAATTGAAATATATTTTTATTTTTTGATTCAGCTATAAAAGTACGAATTGACTAGAAGCCCTCTTCTGCGTTTACCGTCTAACCACTCATACTATAGCTAGCTTGTGTAAGATGGCGAGTTTCAGTGCGCGAAGCTTCCGCGTGCCGGTCTTCAACCTCGCAAAATTGTGTGATGTAACTTCGATACTGTGAAGTGACGTTCATGACTCTATTTAAACAGATTAAAACTAAACGCTGCTGTCAAGTTTATTTATTAATTTATCCTGTTATTTTGTAAAAAGCCCCTAACCAAAAAGTTTCACTAAGAAGATTTTATAGTTCCAATCAAGCTTTATGGCGGATGTGAACATTGGCACAACTCGCGTTGCAGTACCCAGTTTTAGGTGTAGCGTGACGCAGTGGAGCGAGGGGTATATGACTGTACCTGCGCAAGAACACTTAAAGCGTTGTATTCCGATCCGCCATTAAGTTTGAGGGGAACTATACTTACATTCAAAATGGTCAGTAACCAGAACAGCAATTTCATGTTCAAAGCCGTATTATTATTTAAGACATATAATAAACATAATAAATATGGTTTTACAATTTAAAATTCTAACACTTTAGTGTCGATAACTGGCTGAGGAATGAAACCTAGCTAATTTTGTCCACAATGCAAGTACTTAGAGATTGCAACCGCCTTTGTTTCTTTTAATGATGTCGTAAAAACTGTCACACGCTGTATACAAGATTACATCATGAGCTGTATACGGTATGGTACCTACTAGCTATGTATATTCTTACCATTGAAAATGGTTATCAGATCCTTTTCCTTGGAGACCCAAATTTGGCTATATCTTCGAGGATAACAGAGGGGTTGGGGTCTTAAGGATTTCAGAAGTTGTAAAATTTATCGGGACACCTACATCCGTTAGAATTTTGAAAATCGGTCGGTAATTTTTTTCGGAAATAGAAAAATTGTCTGAAAAAATGGGGATTTTTGGGTGTCGTTTTTAACTAAAATATGAATATTTTAGAAATTAGGTATTTGAGTTATCAAAAATTGGCCAAAAACGCGTCTGAGGAACTAAATTGTCTAACGAATGGTGAAAACATTTTGGGAATAGGTTGATAATTGCGGCGTGCAGGTGGGCCCTGAAAATTGACAAATTTCAAAAAACTTGTATCTATGGATATGGGCGTGGTATATGTGGTTATAATTGCTAAATGCTGAGTTGTATGGAACGTGAGGGTCACTCTCCTCTATAGTCAATGTGATACCGTCTGCTCAAAAACGAATTCTTTGCACAGTATTAGGTACGTGAGTTTTTTTTAAACTTCTAAGCCATTTTCAATGCCTCCGATGGTTGCGGGAACAGCAAAATCTGTGAATTTTCCCCGCATTTTCGCATTTTTCAAAATTCTGAAAGTTTTTTTTGGGTCCACGGTCAACCCGCTTTTAAATTATTATTAATACTTTTAGGGTGGTTGTTTTGGAAAGCAGTACCCCTATAAGGGTTCCTTTTTCCTTTTGAAGTGCGGAACCCTAAAAATTACGAAACTACGTACTACGTGAATATGAGAACGTTAAATAAATTAGCGAATTACACACCTCAATAAAAAGCACGAAATATGAAATGTCAATAATAAACTAAATTGAGTAGATTTCCCGAGAATTGTTCTCAGAATGTCGTTGTACAAGGTGTATTTTAAGAAATGTATTAATACTACGTGTATAATCGATGTGTTTAATGAAACCAGTCTTTGACTCTAGGTTAAAAATTAAAAGACGTCCAACGTTACACATTTTATGGTGTTCTCATTAAGGGTTTTAGTGATGGGACGTTATCGATATCGAAATTTAAGAATATAACATACTAAAATAATTATTACATATCACGTGTCAAAATCAAGCGAAAAAGAAGGGATGAGGCAAGTAAGTGGTGACGGTTATCAGAAAAATATATATAACGTCTTTGTCTTAATTTTTAGAACATTCTGTATAAACTCATATGAAATGAGTATACCATTATTTAAATGGGCCTTTTTACTAGCACTTTTGTTCGTCAGAAACTGTCAAAGGTTCGGATAATCCGCTACTTCAAAAAATCTGCTAAGTGCGAGTCAGACTCTCGTACTAAAGGTTCCGTAGGTACTGTTTTATAACGCATATCAAGTTAAATATAGGTATTAAAAATATGTTTTTAGGCGATCTAACTACAAATTAACAATTTTCGGATTTCTTCTCTGTACTTGTGCTGTGAGAACGTGCTTCTTGCCAAATTTCATGATTAGGTCAACGGGAACTTATAGATTTTTTTTCTATTTCATCATCTTATTGCACCCCACTGCAATGGCTTAGGCCTCCCCCAGGGTGAGGGGGCTTGAAGCTTAAACCATCCATTCCATTCCATCAGCCTTTTCTATTCTCCACTGCAGGAGCTTACGTCTCCTCTCAAGATGAGGAAGCTTGAAGCTTAATTCCATCACGCTGCTCTAATACGGGTTGGCGGATGGTAACGACCGCCATCTATTGACAGCGACCGGGACCGTCTGCTTAACGTGCTTTCCGAAGCACGGAGTCAGTGATAGTTATGTACGTAACTCAGAAATACTCATTGGTAGACGCCCGGATTCGAACCTCGGTCACATGGCCTTATAAATTTGAAACAGGTTCGTTGCGCTCGGGCTATCATGCCACATAGATTTATTTGTGAGTTTCAAAGTATGCGAAATAAATGGCTGTATTTTTTTATTGCGTAAACTTAGAAGTTTGATTTTTTTCCTGTTTGTTTCTGGAAAAAAAGGTCTTGAAAGACAGGCGGAAAACGAAGTGATCCCATAAGAGTTTATTTCTTTTTGAGGTACGAAATAATAAAAATTGGCAAAAGCCACAAACGATTCTTTGTATATCGTAATACAAACTACAATACTACATGATTTATGCTCCGGTAACAATGACGTATACTAGAAATTTTGACAGTTACCTCTAGTTTATCTAGTACGCCGAATATTTAAAAAAAAAATAGGATGGATATCTTTAATTTTTAAATAGTCGACTCGGACACCTTACGTGCAAATCATCGACATCGATATATCTATTAACACAGCTCTATTCCCTGTACCTGGTCTAGTTTTTTGTTTATGTGAAAAAAACGGTGCAGGCTTTATAAGGTTTTAATACTCGTAAGTCCGTCCGTTGAAATGTCAACGGATTCTCAATAGGATAGGAGGTAATTTTATTTATAAAACGAGGGGAAATGGTGTTCTATATTTACTTCCATATAAAATAACTTCGTTTCACTACAATAAGTTCTTATAGTTTATTTATTTATTTATTGTGGGAAATTCAACAGCTGTAAGATATTAATTTGAAGTAAAATCAAAATTTAGCCTATTACAGGTTTCCACTTATATGTAACTTTAATTTTTTTATATATATTTTTTATATATACGGGACCCCAGCTTCGTAGACAGGGTTGCTGCCCACTAGGCCAAGCGGTCGTCAGTTACAAGCTATCCAAACAATTAACCACTAGTTAAAAGATGGTTATGAGCAATCTAAATTTCATGGTATTCACTTCCCGTGCGTTACAAACGATTCAATGGTAGATTATGTTCGGTCAATTTGAAATTTCACACCAATTAATATTAATAACCGTTGATAGATATTAATTTTGTAATCGTGAAAATAGTTTTCGGTCCACTTTTAATTAATATAGATGTAACGCTTTCACGAAAGTTGAACTACAAAGACATGAAAAAACATAACGGTGAGTCTTATATGATAATCGACATATCCATACCACAGAGCATTAGAATAGGTTAGAGTTGCATGTAGGCGGATACGATGTCCCCTTCAAGTATGCATACTTAAGACAGACCTCTTAACCTTAACTCTAAAATGCGACGTCATGTCATACGAAATATGTAATGGAAAGGGATGAACGACTTAATAACCTCTTTCTAAAATGTAAATCTGAGACAAAACTATTCATCATCATCAGCCCATTTTTACCCCACTGCAGGGGCTTAGGCCTCCCCCAGGGTGAGGAGGGGGGCTTGGAGCTTAAGTCCACCACGCTGCTCTATTGCGGGTTGGGAACTGTAACAACCGCCATCAATTGACAGCGTCCGGGACCAACTGCATAACGTGCCCTCCGAAGCACGGTGTCAGTGATATTGTGTACTTAAGTCAGAAAAACTCATTGGTACACGCCCGGATTCGAACCATGACCCTATGGGGCCTTATAAATTTCCGACAGGTTCTTTGCGCTCTGGGCTATCACGATATGCGCGCACGTGTGCATAAAATTTTTATAAAACTATTCACGTGCGCATAAAATTTCTTTTGTAATTATTTTTGGGACACGTGTCTCTGAACACACACCGTCACATGGCACCTCTAACGTACTCGATTATCTGTGATCACAGACAAGTCAACCTTATAGACCACGTTTTGACAGGGAGTAGCATTCGCCAAGGCTATGTAGTGACACTACATAACTTCGTCACTAGTGAGCCGTCAGTTGGAAGCACGTCGGAAGCCATTATATTGTCAATTTTGAACGAGCCAATGAAAACTAGCCGACCTCTCCCCGCACCCCGCCACTTTTTGGCGATTTCGTTTTCGTACTGACGTTTATTAAAGCGTGGTCTCTAGGTTGACTGGTCTGTGTCTGTGATCTATACTATCTTCTATAGAGCGTGTAGAGCATAAAAATAGGAATTGATTAGAAGCCTTCTTTTGCGTATAACCATCTAACCACTCATATTATAGGTAGCTAGAGTAAGATGGGGAGTTTTAGTCCAAGTTTCAGTGCACAAGGTCCTCTGAGCTGCTCTTCAGCCGCTCTTCACCCCCAAGAAATCCCCGTGCCCCGGTTTCAACACCCCAAAATTGGCGTTATGTCAGTTCGATACTGTGAACTGACATTTATGACTATTAAAACCAAACGCTGCTGTCAAATTAATTTACTTTATGGCGTAAAGCTTACCAAACTAAACAAAAAGTTTCAAGTGAACAAACGGCTCAAACTAACGGTCACCAAGAAAAACATGTTTAGAGTCTAATTGTTTTTATCGCATATCTGATTTTTTTTTTGGCTAGCTTTAAAACGTTAATACAGAATTACGATATGAAAATAGTACATTTTTAATTAGTCAGGTTCACGTGCAAACTTAATGAAACAGCGTGAGACTGTCTCGCAAATTGCAAAATTGGAGGTAACCTACTCGTTAAATAGTTGATAAGGTCAATGACAACTCATCTTTGAACTGACACGTTAGTGGAATTTTTGTTATGTAACATTTTTCAATTGGCGGTTAGCAGTAGACGAGCTGTCTCGAAATAGTATTATATATCTTAACAATAGCGTGACCAAGCATTCGGGTTGTTCGCGTTGTAAATGTTTTTTTTTCGGTAACCCTTAGTTTGCGCCACCTGCTTACTTGAAACTTTTTGTTTAGTTCGTTAAGCTGTACTCGTGATTTAAGTTTAAACTACATTCAGTCAAACACGCTTTATCTAAATAAGTAAGGACAAAACAGTTCAGTACCTTTTTTCCTTTATTTGTTATCCGATTTACTATTTTTTTTAGTAGCTATTATCGAGCTTTAGTGTTATCAATAAAACAGTGTTTTGTACTGTAAGTATATAAATAAAAGTAAAATCTTAGATATACAAGAAACAAATAGCAAACAAAACATCTTCACTTCATCAGCCCATTTTTACCCCAGTGCAGGGGCTTAGGCCTCCCTCGGGGTGAGGGGGGCTTGGAGCTTAAATCCACCACACACCACATGATGGTTATTGTGGAATTACCCACTAAGTTATACACAAATATTTCTATATATTTGCATCCAACAGCCCTTTTTTTATACCTCACTGCACGGGCTTAGGCCTCCACTCAAGATGAGGGGGCTTTAAGCTTAAACACACGCTGCTCCAATGCGGGTTGGCGGATTGTAACGACGCCCATCTATTGACAGCTATATATTTGCATGTTAATTCGGATTTATTTTTAAAAACATTGACAGCGTTTTTTTTTAAGTTTCTCGTGAATCTAACAGCGAGTTGCACCAAAAGAGAAAAGTTTAACGCATAAATAACTGACCGCTATACTTTGATTGGAACGATGATGACTTTCATGTCGGTACAACCGAGTACGATCATAAAAGACATTATAGTTCTGATCGAAGTATACCTATCTGTCAACTTTTACTTTATGCGATGTACCTACGTTGACGTAATCTCTTTTGGTGCAACTCGCTGTAAAAGTGCAACAGTCAAGGTTTTACGGTTAAGTATAACCATGTCATAAGTAATTGGGGGACGCTGGCTTCGAATTGCGAGATGTAGGTAATAGTAGTGGCAATGGAACTCAGGAAGTGAAATAGAAGAAATGTTACGGTGAGGTAGCTGTTTGGAACGGGAATGGGAATACATTTTGCCATATAGAGGAACGTTGCGATTGTCTTTGCAGGAAGAGCCGTTGGCAAACTCTTGTGATATAGGTAATTGTTTGGACACCTACGTTTCTCTAACAACTCCAAGACAGGTTTTGTGTAAATTTTACTGACACACAGCAAGACGATATCTCATTCCGAATAAGGTAAAGCCCCAGCAAGCCTATTAAAAAATTCCTTTTGCTCGGCGTTGATTATAACTGGAATCCAACAATGCTGAATTTTTAAAATACCCCGTAAAGCCAGTCGTATTTCTGAAAACCCAATTAAAATGTTATTTACTTCTTATTTTCTTGTAAAGCGTACAGCCTCGATTACGCGTATTTATCGTAACTTAACTTAAACCCGCGGCTTTGCCTGCGTGGACATAATATAGAGTGGTTATTTAATAGGCTAAAAGTAATAAGGTTCTAGAATAACCCCTCAAAATATCAATTTTTTTCTGTTAACGAATTTCCCAGATATTTATGATAATTCATCTGACGTTGAAATTGTCTCTGTGACGTCATCTGGACGGTTAAGTTTATTGCGTTCGTATTGCGCCGCTTTCCACAGTAAAAAACCAAAGCTTAAACTAAATACAAAATATTTTTAATAAAGTCACTCCATCCATCCATCCATCCATCCATCAGCCCACATTCGTCCACTGCTGGACATAGGCCTCTCCCAGGGCACATACACTCCTCTACCCTCAGCCATCTTCATCCAGCCATTACCGGAAAGTCACTACGTCGAATTAAATTGTAATCCTCATGAATTAATAAAAACATGGGTTTTTATTAATTCATGATAAAAATTCTGTAATATAATTACCTAAGAAATCTCTACACCTCATCAAAATACGTTTAGCTATTTTAGAACGAAGAATAGCTATACCACAGGAACCGTGTCTATTGATTCACTGACCGATAAGCCGGGTGGTTAGAGACCCTAACTGCGGAGCCAAGGGTCGTGGATTCGATTCCCGCCTGGGACAAATATAAGCATGTCTATTTTCTCCGTGTCTGGGTGTAAAACTATCTATATACGTATATATTATATAGGATTTTTAAGTATGTATACCAGTTGTCTAGTACTCCATAACACAAGCATAATACTTGCTTACTTTTTTGAGACTAGATGACGCTGTGTAGGATGTCCCAAGTATTATTATTATCTATGCAAAACTCACGTCCATTCGTTGCTCTGTTGCTGCGTGATTGAGTGCCAAACATACAAACTTTCACCTTTATAATATTAGTGGGAATACAATCTATGTTCTAGATCCATTGTTTTATAATTACGGCCTTTAACTGTTTGACGAGCTCGATAATATCACCTAGCATTTTAGTCCATACATATCTCACAATTGTTTATTTTCTTCGCACGATCAAATATTCTGATAGGATCTCGGTTAGCTCCATAAAACGAACCGTAGCGTTTAAGTATATATAATTTTACTTTTATTATAACACAAATAGGTAATAAAATCTATTTATCTAACTAAAATCGGTCGTTTGTGTGTATATAATTTTAAACGTTCGAAGCTCGAGAGCGGCACTTTATGTAAGTTACAGTTCTAATCAACCTTTATGGCAGATGTGAACATAGCACAAGTCGCGTCGCAGTAACCAGTTTTAGGTGTAGCGGGACGCAGTGGAGCGAGGGGCATATGACTGAACCTGCGCAGGTATGCATAAAGCGTTGTATTCCGATCCGCCATAAAGTTTGATTGGAACTATACTATCCGGTTACGATTGCCGTAGTGTGACCCTTTTTAGTAGATTTTTACTAATTGTTGACTTTATAAATAATGATGGTCAAAATGGGCCTGACTATATTGAAATGTATAACAATTCCTTCTATACACAAAAATAGCTCAAAAATCACTTAGTTTAATTAACTTATCACTGTAAAAAATTTAATCCAGACATTGAAGCCAGAAAATTAAAAAAAAAAACTCATGTAAACGATTTGTGAGGGCAATAATTCTGTAAACAAAATGGAATGTGGGTATATTGGGTGTCGATCTGTGCTACCACAGAACACATGCTACTAATAACCTATAGAGCATAGCGCAATTATATTCTCCCACTGATAAGAAGGCAAAGGAACTATGCTTATACAGCCATGTCTGAAGTATTATTGTACGATATTTATTAATTCCGGCTTTGTATCGTAAATATTAATATATGATAATTTTTACTAAACCAATAATTATTATCAAATCCACCATTTATTATTTTTATACAACTACCCTGGAAATGAGGTCCGATGTTGTTTAACTTCTTTTAATCACTTTACAAATTTTTTCTACTAATTGAATATTATCTAAAAAATCGTTAAATATTAAAATCTAATTAAAATCTAAAAGATAATATAATCGTTTTCTTGAAAGAGTAATCGGTAGAGCGTGGGTACTAAGTTAAACATAAAATACTAGTCAGGACTAGGAGATAGCGACCATGGGTGCAGCGGGAAGTGGCATCCCGCCGACGGCCGGCGATCTATTTGTCTATAGCATTACCATAAAAAGTGACGAATACGTCACTTTCTATGGTAATGCGATAAATTTGTGACGCCATATATCAGTATTTTAGTACTAAGTGATACTAATATAAATAACACGTACCTATGTAGTTACTTTCACCAAAGATCATAATATTATTTGGAAGTTGATCAAAAAAAATCTTCCGGTATATAATACTGTTTAAGTGCCATAATATGCTTTATTTAATATTACATTTTATTTATACTAATAAATGACAGATTTGACTTTTTTATTTTATTTCGCAATTTTATTTTCATAATTCATATTTAAGCGTACCTATATACGTAATAACTACAGTGCTTACAAACTGAAAGACACTTTTAGTTTTTGAGTTATGGCCGTACAAACAAACAAACAAACAAACAAACAAACAAACAAACAAACAAACAAACAAACAAACAAACAAACAAGAAAATTGAAATATATTTTTATTTTTTGATTCAGCTATAAAAGTACGAATTGACTAGAAGCCCTCTTCTGCGTTTACCGTCTAACCACTCATACTATAGCTAGCTTGTGTAAGATGGCGAGTTTCAGTGCGCGAAGCTTCCGCGTGCCGGTCTTCAACCTCGCAAAATTGTGTGATGTAACTTCGATACTGTGAAGTGACGTTCATGACTCTATTTAAACAGATTAAAACTAAACGCTGCTGTCAAGTTTATTTATTAATTTATCCTGTTATTTTGTAAAAAGCCCCTAACCAAAAAGTTTCACTAAGAAGATTTTATAGTTCCAATCAAGCTTTATGGCGGATGTGAACATTGGCACAACTCGCGTTGCAGTACCCAGTTTTAGGTGTAGCGTGACGCAGTGGAGCGAGGGGTATATGACTGTACCTGCGCAAGAACACTTAAAGCGTTGTATTCCGATCCGCCATTAAGTTTGAGGGGAACTATACTTACATTCAAAATGGTCAGTAACCAGAACAGCAATTTCATGTTCAAAGCCGTATTATTATTTAAGACATATAATAAACATAATAAATATGGTTTTACAATTTAAAATTCTAACACTTTAGTGTCGATAACTGGCTGAGGAATGAAACCTAGCTAATTTTGTCCACAATGCAAGTACTTAGAGATTGCAACCGCCTTTGTTTCTTTTAATGATGTCGTAAAAACTGTCACACGCTGTATACAAGATTACATCATGAGCTGTATACGGTATGGTACCTACTAGCTATGTATATTCTTACCATTGAAAATGGTTATCAGATCCTTTTCCTTGGAGACCCAAATTTGGCTATATCTTCGAGGATAACAGAGGGGTTGGGGTCTTAAGGATTTCAGAAGTTGTAAAATTTATCGGGACACCTACATCCGTTAGAATTTTGAAAATCGGTCGGTAATTTTTTTCGGAAATAGAAAAATTGTCTGAAAAAATGGGGATTTTTGGGTGTCGTTTTTAACTAAAATATGAATATTTTAGAAATTAGGTATTTGAGTTATCAAAAATTGGCCAAAAACGCGTCTGAGGAACTAAATTGTCTAACGAATGGTGAAAACATTTTGGGAATAGGTTGATAATTGCGGCGTGCAGGTGGGCCCTGAAAATTGACAAATTTCAAAAAACTTGTATCTATGGATATGGGCGTGGTATATGTGGTTATAATTGCTAAATGCTGAGTTGTATGGAACGTCAGGGTCACTCTCCTCTATAGTCAATGTGATACCGTCTGCTCAAAAACGAATTCTTTGCACAGTATTAGGTACGTGAGTTTTTTTTAAACTTCTAAGCCATTTTCAATGCCTCCGATGGTTGCGGGAACAGCAAAATCTGTGAATTTTCCCCGCATTTTCGCATTTTTCAAAATTCTGAAAGTTTTTTTTGGGTCCACGGTCAACCCGCTTTTAAATTATTATTAATACTTTTAGGGTGGTTGTTTTGGAAAGCAGTACCCCTATAAGGGTTCCTTTTTCCTTTTGAAGTGCGGAACCCTAAAAATTACGAAACTACGTACTACGTGAATATGAGAACGTTAAATAAATTAGCGAATTACACACCTCAATAAAAAGCACGAAATATGAAATGTCAATAATAAACTAAATTGAGTAGATATCCCGAGAATTGTTCTCAGAATGTCGTTGTACAAGGTGTATTTTAAGAAATGTATTAATACTACGTGTATAATCGATGTGTTTAATGAAACCAGTCTTTGACTCTAGGTTAAAAATTAAAAGACGTCCAACGTTACACATTTTATGGTGTTCTCATTAAGGGTTTTAGTGATGGGACGTTATCGATATCGAAATTTAAGAATATAACATACTAAAATAATTATTACATATCACGTGTCAAAATCAAGCGAAAAAGAAGGGATGAGGCAAGTAAGTGGTGACGGTTATCAGAAAAATATATATAACGTCTTTGTCTTAATTTTTAGAACATTCTGTATAAACTCATATGAAATGAGTATACCATTATTTAAATGGGCCTTTTTACTAGCACTTTTGTTCGTCAGAAACTGTCAAAGGTTCGGATAATCCGCTACTTCAAAAAATCTGCTAAGTGCGAGTCAGACTCTCGTACTAAAGGTTCCGTAGGTACTGTTTTATAACGCATATCAAGTTAAATATAGGTATTAAAAATATGTTTTTAGGCGATCTAACTACAAATTAACAATTTTCGGATTTCTTCTCTGTACTTGTGCTGTGAGAACGTGCTTCTTGCCAAATTTCATGATTAGGTCAACGGGAACTTATAGATTTTTTTTCTATTTCATCATCTTATTGCACCCCACTGCAATGGCTTAGGCCTCCCCCAGGGTGAGGGGGCTTGAAGCTTAAACCATCCATTCCATTCCATCAGCCTTTTCTATTCTCCACTGCAGGAGCTTACGTCTCCTCTCAAGATGAGGAAGCTTGAAGCTTAATTCCATCACGCTGCTCTAATACGGGTTGGCGGATGGTAACGACCGCCATCTATTGACAGCGACCGGGACCGTCTGCTTAACGTGCTTTCCGAAGCACGGAGTCAGTGATAGTTATGTACGTAACTCAGAAATACTCATTGGTAGACGCCCGGATTCGAACCTCGGTCACATGGCCTTATAAATTTGAAACAGGTTCGTTGCGCTCGGGCTATCATGCCACATAGATTTATTTGTGAGTTTCAAAGTATGCGAAATAAATGGCTGTATTTTTTTATTGCGTAAACTTAGAAGTTTGATTTTTTTCCTGTTTGTTTCTGGAAAAAAAGGTCTTGAAAGACAGGCGGAAAACGAAGTGATCCCATAAGAGTTTATTTCTTTTTGAGGTACGAAATAATAAAAATTGGCAAAAGCCACAAACGATTCTTTGTATATCGTAATACAAACTACAATACTACATGATTTATGCTCCGGTAACAATGACGTATACTAGAAATTTTGACAGTTACCTCTAGTTTATCTAGTACGCCGAATATTTAAAAAAAAAATAGGATGGATATCTTTAATTTTTAAATAGTCGACTCGGACACCTTACGTGCAAATCATCGACATCGATATATCTATTAACACAGCTCTATTCCCTGTACCTGGTCTAGTTTTTTGTTTATGTGAAAAAAACGGTGCAGGCTTTATAAGGTTTTAATACTCGTAAGTCCGTCCGTTGAAATGTCAACGGATTCTCAATAGGATAGGAGGTAATTTTATTTATAAAACGAGGGGAAATGGTGTTCTATATTTACTTCCATATAAAATAACTTCGTTTCACTACAATAAGTTCTTATAGTTTATTTATTTATTTATTGTGGGAAATTCAACAGCTGTAAGATATTAATTTGAAGTAAAATCAAAATTTAGCCTATTACAGGTTTCCACTTATATGTAACTTTAATTTTTTTATATATATTACAACGTTTTTACTAGTAAGGGGCCGTCCATTAATCACGTGATCTTTTTTAAAGCATTTTTAACCCCCCCCCCCCCCCCCCCCCCCCCCTTAGTGATTCATGGTGAGGTTTAAGACTACCCCTCCACCCCCACCCAACATCACGTGTATTTTTAGTATCTACAAAAAATCTTAAATTTTTTAGAATATTTTAGAATATTATCTTAAATACAGTTGTAAAGTATAATCTTATTTTATTCTGAAATTAAGGACCATGATAAAAACGCTTTACACTATATTTACACTACACGCCGCTATTCGATTTGAAAATCGCGCGTTTGAAAAAATAATGAAAAAATAAATACACGTGATATCTTACCACACCCCCGTCCCCCCTTGTGACATTTCGTGATTTTTGTCAAACCCCTCCCCCTCCCCCCTTTCAAGCCTCACGTGATTAATGGACGGCCCCTAATTAGTGATTAAAGGGTCGGTAAGGGACTGTAGCGTGTCGAAATGTACATTTGAAATTGCATTAATTTTAACAGTTGTTCGATGTCGGCGGAGTTCATGTGTATTTGACATATTTTCATAATTCAAAACTCATTTATTGGTTCTAGCATTTGTATGAAGGTTTGACGATTACGTCAAATAATAATACTAATGTACGAAGTTTGACGATCTTGTTCCATAATGTACGTTAGAAAACCACGTAAAAAAGTATTCACCGATAATTTTTCATGATTTAAGATGGCACGCTGCCTATTACGGCTATTTAATAATAGATGGAGCCACCATACAAATACATACATTATGCTGTCGGTCCCGGGTGTCATCAACAGGTGGCAGTCGTTAAAATCTAATCACCTTCACCCTGTGGGGCGGCCTAAACCCCTGCCGTGGGGCATTAATGTGTTGGTGGAAGTGGGAACCACTTATTATTGACTGACCGATTGGCCGAATAGTTAGAGAACCTAACCATAGAACCAAAGGTCGTAAGTTCGGTTCCCGTTCGGGACAAATATTTGTGTGCGTGAACATTTCTATTTGTTCCGTGTCTGAATGTAAAATATTTGTATACTTATGTATACATTTCAAAGAATATTTACGTATGTATATCAGTTGCCTAGTAGCCCTAAGAGCATTGCTTACTTTGTAACTAGATAATAATGACAATATCTGGGACATCCCACACAGCGCCATCTAGTCCCAAAGTAAGCAAGTATTATGCTTGTGTTATGGGTTATTATACACAACTGATATTCATACTTAAATATTCTTTTTTTTTTAATAATATATACATATATAAATATTTTACATCCAGACCAGGAACGAAATAAACATGTTCATGTACACAAATATTTGTACCGGGCGGGAATTGAACCCGCGATCCTTAGCTCCGCCGTTAGGGTGTCTAACCACTCGGCCAATCGGCGCTGTGTGGGATGTCCCAACTATAGTATATACTAATATAATAGTTCGGAATAATTTGTAGAAAGAAGCCTTTTCCGCGGCCACCCGAGCTGTTAAGCGAATTCCTCGTGTACTGTTTTGCATTGATGCCAGCCGACTTGTGTCTGCCACGGCGGCGTTTAATATCCGGTCGCATGTATGAAGGCTTGACGCGTCGCGCATTGTTAACTAAGCTAAAAGTGACTGACAGTTAGATGGTAGTGCATAAATTAGATGATATAAATATATTTTCTAATTTCGCAATATTTGATTATATAGCTAATATGATCTGATGATAAAATGATATTATATAAGTATCTATAAGTATAATATAACCTATAGACCACGCTTTAATAAACGTCAGTACGAAAACGAAATCGCCAAAAAGTGGCGGGGTGCGGGGAGAGGTCGGCTAGTTTTCATTGGCTCGTTCAAAATTGACAATTTAATGGCTTCCGACGTGCTTCCAACTGACGGCTCACTAGTGACGTAGTTATGTAGTGTCACTACATAGCCTTGGCGAATGCTACTCCCTGTCAAAGCGTGGTCTATAAGGTTGACTTGTCTGTGAATATAACATAACATTTACATCACAACAGCGTCTAGGCTCCAAACTAAGCATTAGCTTGTGTTTTGGGTAACAAGTGAAGACACCACATACATATTTTATTTTTATTTTATTATTTTATTTTATTTTATTCGGAATACCAACAGCATTTTTACATTTAGTAATACTAAAATTGACATAAACATAGCTATTAATAGGTATTCGCATCTAGAAACTGATATAAATAGCAAAAAAAAAAAACAGGTTAATACAATAATAAAAACAAAATACAACAATACAATTAATACAAATACAAATCACACACACGAATCATCTGCCTTCATCAGACGTGAGGCCGAAAAAATCCGACGTGAAGATTTTTTTTACATAAGAAGTCTTAGATATAAACAATTCCAAGTTGCAGTCACTGTTATAAACACCATTAAAAGAGTTTCCCGCTCGTAAGAAAAATGAGTTTCGGCGGTAATTAGTGCCAGCCCAAGGTATTGCTATAGGTTGGTAATGTCTGCATGGCACCCCACGCGGTACACACAAATTAATCCTATCCAGTAAGGCAGAGCAGTCGATTTTTCCGCGTGCAATTTCCATTAAAAATGAAATGTCCGCTATTTGCCTTCTTTCCTCCAAAGGGAGAAAATGATACTTACGGCACCTTGTCTCATATCCATGATCATCACCTTTACACTTGAATTGTAGGTACCTTAAAAATCTTTTTTGGATACTTTCGATACGAGAGATGTACACGTTGTATTGCGGATTCCAAATCACCGAAGCGTATTCGACGACACTGCGCACGTAAGCACAGTAAAGTACTTTGATAGGTTTTAAGGATGTGAATTTTGACGTGGTTCTAATTATAAAACCAGGGGATTTTGTGGCTTTTTTCACCATATAATCAATATGCTTATCAAATATCACTTTAGAGTCCTGAATCAATCCTAGGTCCTTCATGACATCAACCTGAGCAAGCGGCCCATTACCAATCACATATTGAAATTGGAAAGGGGTAGGTTTAGTTGTGTAGTTTAACGTCATCGTAAAACATTTAGGTATATTTAAATCTAATTTGTTTTTTGAACAATACTCTTCAAAGCTACATATGTCCCTCTGGAGAAGGACATAATCAGCGAGACTATTGATGGCCATAAAGATTTTAGTGTCGTCGGCGTACAATAAAAAGTGGGCGTACTTAAAGCACGAGTAGATGTCATTGATGAAAAGAACAAAAAGCAAAGGCCGCAGTAGAGACCCTTGAGGTATTCCAGATGGGATTGATATCCACTTCGACATGAAACCATTGATCACGACCGCCTGAGATCTGTTCCTGACGTACGATGAAAACTATCTAAATAAATTTCCACGTATACCAGCCTTATATAACTTATCAAGTAATAGTAGGTGATCAATGCGATCAAATGCCTTACTAAAGTCGGTAAATATAGCATCTACCTGCGCCCCAGAGTCCATCTGTGACGTGGTGTAGTCATTGAAAACCAATAGATTGGTTAAAGTGGACCTTCGCTTCAAAAATCCATGCTGCTCTGGTCTAAAATATGGCTGTAACGAGGCATATATCTGTCGATATACAACTTTCTCAAATATTTTGGCAAAGATGCATAATTTAGATATTGGCCTGTAATTTTTAATATCAGACCGATTTCCGCTTTTATGAACCGGTGTTACAAAAGCGGACTTACATGTCACCGGTATTGTACCTTCATGTAAAGACCGTCTAAAAATGATACATAATGGCATAACCAAACTGTCAACACATCGCCTTATAAAAAATGGGGGAATACTATCAGGCCCGGCGCCCTTATTTAAGTTTACATTCCTAAGCAATCTTTCGATTTCACATAATATATAACATATAACAACCAAGACCCGGTACCAGTATCAATATTCATCATATAAATACTGACCCGACCTTGGATTCGAACCCGGGACCTCCAGCTTCATAGGCAAGGTCGCTACCCACTAGACTAAGCGGTCGTCATGTATATAATAAAATATTTAAGTATTTATATCGATTCTCTAGTACCCACAATACAAGCATGATACCTGTTTAATTTGGGACTAGATGGCGCCATGTGGGATGTCCCAGGTGTTATAAATTATTTAAAGTTGTAGGCTTGGAAGGATGTAATTTAGAAATCATAAAAATACGAATCGACTATTCTGCGTTTACCGTCTAACCACTCATACTCTAGCTAGGTGGTGTAAGATGGCGAATTTCAGTCCGAGTTTCAGTGCGCAAGGTTCTTAAACTCGCGAAATCCCCGCGCGCCGTTCTTCAACTCCGCAAAATTGCGTAATGTCACTTCGATATTGTGAAGTGACATTTTTTAATCAAAACCAAACGCTGTCAAATTAAGTTATTCTATGAGAAATACACTTGTATTTCCAAGTTACTTCCTTGTTATCCGATAGACGAAATGTTTAATTTCCAATGATGCAGCTGCTTATTACTTTCTTGTCGTGCCTTTACAATTATGGTACTTAGATATTTGCTGGACATATTAACAGAACTAGCGTATACCTGGAGTTCGGCTGAACGTAGTCCAAACTAACGGTCACTGAGAAAAACATGTTTTTAGTTGAACATGGTTCATATATGTATAATATATCGCGTGTTCGGCTGAACGTAGTCCAAACTTATAGAGCGTCTAGGTAGAGTTTACTGAATTAAACAAAACGCTTCAAAGAAAAAATATAACTGATAAGAAAAATGACATTTTAAACTTGTCTTTCTCGATAAGCGTTAGTTTGCGCGATCTGCTTACTTCAAACCTTTTTTTTAGTTCGGTAAGCTCTACACAATCTATACATGACATATTTAAATCCACGTGTTTTTAATTAATACTCTATGACTGGTCAATCAAAATATGGTGTGTGTATATAGACACAATGCAGATACAATGTGTATATATGTAGCAAACAAATCCGGGCCGTATGTAGTAAAGATGCTCTCTGAACCGTGAATCCTTGAAAAACAACTTCCTCACGCGAATGACGCGATCTCGTGTAACGTTCGTGTATACAGGATGCTTCAAATTTTTCTTATATATATATTTTTTTTTGTTATATTTAAGAAGTCCTTCGTGGCGCATTAATTCAAATACGGAAGGGTACTTCAAATTAAAGTCGGTGATTACTTCATTTAAGAAAAAAATAACCATTACTTTGACAACATTTTTGTTTTAAAACATTTATTAATTGCTTATACTGACATTACCTCCACCAAGTTGTTTGGCAGTGATACCCCGTTACGTCGGCTGCATACGTTGGCCCAATAGCTGGCTCAATGCTACTTGTCGAACGTGTGGAGGAAGGTTTTCTATCATTAAATCAAAATCATCAAAAAAATCAACATTAAAAGAATTTAGATGGGGACGAAACATAAAAGCTGCTGTCAAATTTATTTTCTCTATGGAACGAAAGATGTTTACATTAATAAAAATGTTAACATCCTTTGCCTATTAAATCTAAACAAATGTAAAAAAAAAAATAAAGTCATACATAATTCTTGAGGTTTATGGTAACGACCAAGATTTAGTCTATGAGTTGTCCGTCTGATACGTTAGTATCTCTATATTGTCTGTGGGTTCAGTTATATCTAATTAGTCGGCCCCGATGTTTCTTTCAAATCAAATATCTTTATTTCATAGTTATGTAACATAATCTTGAAATACGTCATAAGAGTGAATTTATTACAATTTATTACTATGTTGAAAAACGTCATTACAAAGGTGCTGGTTCCTCTCAGAGGAATAAGCAAGAAAGCGAGGGACGCTTTTTTAGTTTTTTTTTTTTAACAATAAATGCTTAAAATTAAAGTTATTGAAATAAAACGATAGGCGAGCGATTTATTTATACCCATGGATTCTAATCATCTAAGTAGTCCGATACTTTATAATAAGCTTTTGCATAAAGCTTTCGTTCTATTGCAGTTTTAAACTTGTTAAGGGGTAGATCTTGAATGTCAACTGGGATCTTATTGTAAAAGCGTATACATCCGATAATACCTTTCATGTATAGACTCACAGTTAGTTTTATAATATTAAGTAATAGATTTATTTTTATATAAATTAGTAACACGCTGTATAAACCCACAGGGCCGTAACCATCAGATAAATCTTAAGTTCTAACTCACACTTCGGTTACACTCTGTGGTTTTACTAACTTATTTTCTTCGCACAGAATAGTAACATATCGTTTACATATTCGGAACGGAATTTGTTTAGCTGATCGGTGGTCGTTGTCCGTGACCGTAGAGCAACAAATAGCGACTTAATAGCGAGTAATACATTTATATTATACACTAGCTTTCCGCCCGCGGCTTCCCTCGCGTGGACTACACAGTTGTACCGGGACAGTTAAAGGAACACGACGCTCCAGAACATTGTAACACTTTCTACAACATTCTGAAACTTAACTACCTAAGAAATCTCTATACCTAATTCCATAAAAATCCATTTAGCCATTTTAGCATGAAGAATAGCTATCCCACAAGTCGGTCCCGGAATCAGTCAGCCGTTTTAGAGATTGACCGGAACAGACCGACAGACAGACAAACAAACAAAAAATAGCCTATGTCACCCCTGATAATGCCCTCAGAACGTCTGTTAAGTTTCATTGAAATCGATTCAGCCGTTTCGGAATTTAGCAGAAACAGACAGACAGACACCTCAGTTTTATTAATATAGATTGAAAGAAGCAGATGTCACACTAGTGCCCAAAATGTGAGGAGCTGAAATTACACTAATTGTAATTTGTGCCATTTGACTTGGTCGCCTGTTGGCCTTTCGTTCTAATATAATATCTTGAGTATACGTATTTAAAGCGCAATTCATTATACATAGCTATCTCTTTCTGTATCATATGTTAAGTGATTTCACACTCAGTTTTATATTCTATAGCGGTCGTACCCGGCTTCGCCTAGGTGAACTACAGAAACGTTCCTCTTCTGTTCCACGCATTAGTACATTGCACCTGTGCGAAGTCGGTGTGGGTAGCTAGTTAAACCATATAGTATCATAACACTATGGTATCATCGTCATCGTCCAAACAAAAAAGTTATCTGGCGCGTCTAGCAACAAATTTGATTGCCATAAAAAAAGTTATAATAACTCAACCTTAAAAGATACACATATGCTGTCGCGGACTTTTGGTTAGAACTTTTAAAGGGGGACAATTCCGTAGTACATGATTTTTGCTTAACATCAACCGTTTACGCAGCGCGCGTAACGGAAGCTTTCAAAAGGAATAATTTTTCCCGTTTTTGCAACATTTTTCGTTGATGCTCCGCTCCTATTGGTCGTAGCGTGATGTAATAATAACCTATAGCCTTCCTCGTTAAATGGACTATTCGACACAAAAAAAAAATTCAATTCGAACCAGTAGTTCCTGAGATTTACGCGTTCAAACAAACAAACAAACTCTTCAGCTTTATAATATTAGTATAGAAGTATAGATGTAGGCATGTAGGTACATGTACGTGCTTACGATATATGTATGTCATAACTGATCAATTTTCGAACGCCGCCGTGCAGTATGAAGGTGCGTCATCCTTGTTAAAATGAGAATAAAATTGGTTTGAAATATGAAACAAACTTTTTTATTAAAGATTTCTTTGTTATTATAGGTACCAACTGTGTTTTAAACTTCCTGCCAGCTTCATGTTCAATATTAATATTTAAACATTTATTGTTTGAACAATTGATCATTCGTTTTTTTTTAAAAGCGAGCATCTCTGTTTCTTGCGTATTCTTCTGAAGGGAACCAATAATTCTTTGAATGTGTCTTTGTAGGGAGGTTCTCCCACAAAGTAATAAATTCACTTTTGTGACGTATTTCAAGATTATTTTACATAACTACGAAATAAAGACATTCGATTGGTTTGATTTTATTTTATTCGGAATACCAACAGCATTTATACATTTAATAAATACAAAAATTTAAATAAACATAGCTATCATATGTATATATTATAAAGAATATTTAAGTATGTATATCAGTTGTCTGGTACCCACAATACAAGCTTTGCTTAGTTTGGGACTAGATGGCGCTGTGTGGGATGTCCAAGATATTATTACTATTAATAGGTATTCGCATCTAATTTAGTTGTGTGGATGAAATTGTAATTGCACTCAGCATAGTTTGACTAACAAGTTGGCCGAGTGTGGTTCGAGACTCTAACTGCGGAGCCGAGGGTCGCAAGTTCGATTCCCGCCCGGGACAAATATTTGTGTGCATCAACATGTCTATTTGTTTCGTGTCCGGGTGTAAAAGTATCTATATATGTATATATTGTAAAAAAAAAGTGTTTAAGTATGTATATCGGTTGTCTAGTACCCCGTAATACAATCATAATACTTGCTTACTTTGGGACTAGATGACGTTGTGTGGGATGTCCCAAACATTATTATTATAGTGTTATTATTTTACCCGAAATATCGCTAATAACATGTTTACGTAAATGTTTGGGCAATTGTTTAAATTTTTTTTTTTTTTTTTTTTTCAGGTTCCGAATCCCGAGTAGAATGTTCCAAAGACATTATGAAAGTGATTGTGCCTATGGACGGTGACAGAAAACTCACTTATTTAGACCAAATGAAAGGTACGTAGGAATAAAATATTATTTATGCATAGCCCAATTTCAAAGTCTTATTTATTACTATCTTAGTTTTTAAAATGTTTAAATAACTAACTTCCGCGCACCGTTTCGTCCGCTTGGACAGACGGTACGCCCTTGTAGTCGTTTTCCACTCCACCACTGTTTTGATTCCCTATCACACTTTTCATCATCATCATCATCAGCCCGTGTCTCTACACTGCAGGATATAGGCTCCCAAGGCTCGCCACCACACACGGTCCTCCGCCTTCCGCATTCAATTACCCCCGTTAAGGTGCTTCAGGTCATCTGTCCACTTGGCCGAAGGGCGTTCAACGCTTCGCTTCTTGGTACGTGGCCTCCATTCGAGAAGTCGTCTATCCCATCGGTTGTCGGTTCTACGGCCGCTTTTAAGCGACGACCGCTTAGCCTAGTGGGTAGCGACCCTGCGAGGTCCCGGGTTCGAATCCCAGGTCGGGTCAGTATTTATATGATGAATATTGATACTGTTACCGGGTCTTGGTTGTTATATGTATGTGGTGTCTTCGCTTGGCACCCAAAACACAAGCTAATGCATATTATATGGTGCATGCATATAATGCATTTTTACTAAAAAATTCAATTCTTAATTCTAAGTGAAATCTGTAAATGGCCTTTCCTCTGTGTTATATTTAATACCTAACTTAACTGTTTGTGTTTTTGGGTGTAGATTTTGTTAAATAAATAAATAAAAAATAAAATAAAAATAATTTTGGGGCCTAGACGTTGTTGTGATATATACGTTATTATTATTATTATAACTGTGACCGGCCCATTGCCACCTCAGCTTACTAATGACTTCCGCTATGTCGACAACTTTAGTTCTTCTACTCACACTTTTAATCTCATCTAACTCCTACTGCCGCTGTAGGCCGTGCGGTCGTGGTTCAAATACGGGCGAGTACCAATGAGTTTTTTTCTGACCTAAGTACATAACTATCACTGATTCAGTGCCTCGGAGAGTACGTTAAGCCGTCGGTCCCGATTACCATCAACAGAGGGCAGTCTTTAAAATCCACCAACCCGCACTGAAGCAGTGTGGTGGATTAAGCTCCAATCCACCTCACCCTGAGCGGAGGCCTAAGCTCCTGCAGTGGGGCATAATGGGCTGGTGGAAGTGGAAGAAGGAACTCCTGCTTCCGTCTCTCTGTTATAATACGCACTGATTTCTTCCCGCTCTCTTTCCCACTTGCATTACAATTTTACACATATATCTGATAGCATCCCGCCCCGGTTGCGCACGGGCCTTTTCCCTCCCCTACCCACCCTACCCTCACAGCTTCCCCGCCCCGCCGCCCCTTTCTTACCCTTAACATTAGGTCGGTTATGCCAGACGACCGTCTAAAAGTTATTTTTCTATCCTTCGGGAATAGAACTTTTTCTGGATGAAAGGCATCCTATGTCCTTTTCTGTACCCCTGACAACGTGTATGCAAAATTTTATGACATTCGGTTGAGTAGGGCGTGAAAGCTTCACAAACAAATAAACAAACATACTTTCGCATTTACAAGTGTGGCAAAATATTTATGTATGTAAATCAGTTGTCTGGTACTCATGATACAAGCTTTGCTTAGTTTGAGACTAGATGGCGCTGTGTGGGGTGTCCGAAATATTATTATTAATTATAATATTAGATATGATTTCTTTCACATATTTTTAGCTTCGATTTTTATTTTCATTCTTTGAAATTGGTTAACTTACCGTTAATTTTGTGTGTAGTCCGATATATATATATATTATTTTGAACAAAGTAATTAATGTATGTAAATTGTACTCGTTACAATTTTTAAATAGTTTACAAAAGTTCCCACAGAGTGAAAGTTGAACTTCGTATCACATAAAACAATAGAATAATGAATTAATTATGTTTGCGTTGTGAACTTACTATAGTTTGACCGAAACAGCTCTACCGCGCCTTAGGTATGTGCGCGGCGAGGAGAGGAGGCAGCTCCTAAGCTTTGACGACGGACTGACAGCAGATCTGCCTCCCTCCGCACCGCGCACATACCTAAGGCTCGGTACAGTGGTTTCGGTCAAACTATAGTTATCCCTTTGTTCTGTTAATTTTTAGTTTTTGTGTGTGTCTATGTGTTTGTAACGAGTTTTATGTACATAATTATTGAAATTAAAAATGATTTATTTCTTTACTTAAACTATTGTTTACAACACGTAGGAGGATCTTTCTTTTATGTATATATGGTACACACAAACACACACACACGCTCGTCAAAGTTTAACATGTGTAACGAAATCTTTATACATATCATTTATTTAAGTTTATAGTTATGGGAGAGTGGAGTCTCCTGACACAGGCATTACATACTTAAAAGGAGCCTCCAATCATTATTAAAGTTATGTTAAAATTTTCTTAACGTAAATAAAAAAATATTATTATATAGATACTTGTGCCAGAAGGACCCGCTCGTTCATATTTTAATTCACGAATCATCGATCCAATTCCCGCCCGGGACAAATATTTGTGTGCATGAACATGTCTATTTATACCGTATCTGTAAAATATCTGTAATATAAAAAAAGAATATTTAAGTATGTACATTAGTTGTCTGGTACCCATAATACAAGCTTTGCTTACTTTGGGACTAGATGACGATGTGTAGGATGTCCCAGGTATTATTATTATTATCTCTTATACATCTATTATGATTTATTAACAGATTTTTATAAAGAAGGATTATGCATTTAAGTGCATTGCCCCGGTCCCACACATGTGGACAAACATTTGGCCTTAAAATCAGCAAATGTTTCTGGGGGCACGGCCGTGCCCCCACCAAGTCGAGCGAAAAAGCGTCACGGCCGTACCATCCTTTTCTCGAAGCAATTCAGACCATTTTCGACCCCCTGTAACTTCGTTGTGGATAAAACTAGAAGACTGAAATTTTCAGTAACCATGCAGGCATATTATATAAGCATATTTTCAAATTTCATTCAATTGGAACCAGTATTTTTAAGAAATTATAACGGGTCAAATTTCTTAATTTTGTCACTCACTGACTCACCGATCATCAAAATTCTAAGGCACTTCTAGCAGACCTAGAAGCTTCAAATTTGGAATATAAGTAGTGTTTGGTGTATGAATCAAGGAAAACCTAAAAAATCTAGAAAAGACCGCAAAAAAAAAATTAAGCCCATGCAGCCAAGTCTTCAGTTAAATTTTTCAATATTGGCTTTATTCGTAACGATGTTTTATTACGGCAGTTATTATTATATTGCGTGCGAAGCCGCGGGTTTAAGCTAGTCCCATATAAATATAGGCGTATGGTAGTGCCCCTGCCAAATCGAGCAAAAAATGGGTATTCCCGTCATGAAAACACGTGTATTAAATTATTTATTAATGCAAAAAACGTACCTACGTGCGTATTCGTACTTATTACGAGTGCGTAAGGTTGTATAATATATCTTAGAAAAACTATATACATATAGATATACATATATAAGATATACAATAAGTAGAAGGTACCGAAAAGGAAAAAAATAGAACTGTCTACAAAATACAAAAAGAAATGAGATCCCATCAAAAACAATACTTGTCAAAAAAACCAAGTCTCGCAACTCAGTTGTTCTGCGGTAAAAAGTTGTGAGATCCATGTAATACCAAGTCGGTTATTAATTTATTCGGTTATAAATATATTGAGACTTGGCCATCGCCTGAAAACACGTGTAAATTCAATCGCCTGAAAACACATGTAAATTCAATTATTTAGTGCGATGGCCAAGTCTCAATATATTTATAACCGAATAAATTAATAACCGACTTGGTATTACATGGATCTCACAACTTTTTACCGCAGAACAACTGAGTTGCGAGACTTGGTTTTTTTGACAAGTATTGTTTTTGATGGGATTCCTTGTTCCTTTAATAATTGACAAATGTTCGTCGAAATTGTAGTACCTCCTACATTACTTGCAAATGTTTCTTTTCCGTATGGCCACTTTGAAGTGCGCAAGAAAACCGACACGCTGTTACGTGTAGCTAATGTTTGCCGCACAAAGTATTACCGATACGAATAGCCTCCCACAGATACGTGAATGGTCAAAGTTTGGCATGCTTGCCACAGTCATGTGTGGGACCGCCTTGTTATGTCCGTATCTGCATGTTGGTGTGGGTGTATACGCGTGAGGAACGTGCGTGTGTTGTGAACGTGGGAGGGTGTGTTTGGGTGTGTGCGTGGGTGTTGTGGGTGTGTTGTTTGTGTATAACAGTATTTTACTTTCCATCCCTCCAACTAGCAAGGGCCCTAACAGTTTAACAAAGTCTATGACAGCCTTTCGAAGCACTAAGCACCTTCTAGTCAATAAATGACGAATCGACTTACCGATTGGCCGAGTGGTTACAGACCCTAATTGCGGAGCCAAGGTTCGCGGGTTCGATTCCCGCCCCGGATAAATGTTTGTGTGCACGAACATGCCTATTTGTTCCGTGTCTGGATTTAAAAAGGTACCTATCTATATATTACTTGAATATCCTTTTTTATAATGTGATGTAATTTAAAAAAAAATTATACATGTAACACAACAGTTTCTAAGCGTAGTATAAATTTATAGAGTGTGTATGGTTTATCGAATAAGTATTGTGCTTGTATTATGGGGTACTAGACAACTGGTATACATACTTGAATATCATTGTTTATAATACGTATACCAGTTGTCTAGACCCTATAATACAAGCACAATACTTATTCGATAAGCTCTATAAATTTATACTACGCTCCTAGTAACTCGCCACCACACACGGTCCTCCGCCTTTCGCATCCAACTAGGCCTTCCAGGCTGAGGACCGTGTGTGGTGGGAGCCTTGGGAGAGGCCTATATCCTGCAGTGGAGAGACACGGGCTGATGATGATGATGACCCTAGTAAATCTCTTTTTTTAACATGAATAATTTCATTTTCAGAATACACGCCCTGCGAGCCGATAATAGAAAACGGTTTCGCCATATACAATTTGGATCTGCAAGACCCTCACAAATGTGGTGTTACAAGAGTCACAAATAAAATAACCGTAAGTTTTTATTCACTTCACTTCATCAGCCCATTTTTACTCCGCTGCTGGGGCTTAGGCTACCCCAGGGTGAGAGGGGGCTTGTAGCTTAAATCCACCATGCTGCTCCACTGCGGATTGGGGATTGGTAAGTTTTTATTTTAATTTTTATATTAACTTTTACATTCCTATAATCATGTTTTCCCGTTTTTATTTAAGCAGCTATGTTACTTACTGACCGTACTACGATAGTACAGGACCCAAAGTAACAACGATCTTCACCCACTTACTTGTTCAACGATCAAACTTCTGTTATGAATTTTAATACGTAGAAAATACATCGCGAATGGATTGACCGAAAAATTCCTAGCATGGCTATGATTAATTAAAAATTGAAAAATTTATAATAATATGTGTTGCGTCTCATATACGGTCATATATACCAAAGTAAGCGGAGCTTTTATTATGGGTATTAAACAACTGATGTCCATTCCACCACGCATTATGCCCCACTGCAGGGGCTTGGGCTTCCTCCCAGGGTGAGGGGGCTTGGAGCTTAATCCACCACGCTGGTCCAGTGTGTGTTGATGGATTTTAACGACTACCATTTCACGATGGCAACCGGGACCGACGCGAAGTCAATGTTAGTTGTACTTAGTCAGAAAAGTTATTGGTACACGCCCGGATTCAAACTACGTCCGCACGACCTTGTAAATACGAAATAGGTTCGCTGCGCTCGGGCTATCACGACATACTTAAATATCTTTATAATATTTACAATATACCGTAACAGACCATTATGCCCCAATGCAAGGGCTTAAGCTTCCCCTCGGGATGAGGGCGCTTGGAGCTTAATCCACCAGGCTACTCCAGTGCAGGTTGGTGGATATAATACATATATAGATATTTTACACCCAGACACGGAACAAAATTCGTTCATGCACATAAATATTAATTTGTTTCGCGCGGACATCGAACCCGTTACCTTTGGGTCTGCAGTTGGCGTCTCCGACCACTAGACCTATCATCGATCAGTCAAACGTCAAACTGACTGATTGGCCGTGCGAGCGTGCGAGCAATTTACGACTTTCCCAGTTTCCCCTCGGGAGCGATTTCGAGACTCTGATATGTTTACAATAGTGTGTGTCTCAATACAACTAAAACTTTATGGCTGATCCGTACATAGCAGCGTCGTTTAATACAATGTAGTCGCAGCATTACAATGTCAACGAAAATGGCAGGCCGACTTTTACATACATACTTGTGTGTGTGACTCAACAAACCACATATTCTCGCTACCCTATACTGACCAAATACAAACCGTCTCCTTGTGCGTGAATTATAACCGAAACGTTAGGTGGTATTTTTATCTACGTTTTTTAACGCCGACTCTCTATCCAGGTATTATATAATCAAAGTTTGTTAAATATCTATATACATTTATATTATAAAGGTATTTAAGTACCTACACGTATATCAGTCGTTGAGTACCCATAATACGAGCTCTGCTTAGTTTGGGACTAGATGGCCATCTGAGGGATGCCCCACGTGTTATTATTATTGTTTCCGGGCATCGCATCACAGGAAAAGACGTATCTTCGAAATCTAGGTACAGTTATTGACGCAAAAAAAAACGTGTTCATTCCAGAAATCGGTGAATACTTTTTGACATGATTTTGAAAAAGTGAGATTTTTGTTATATTAATTGATTAATAAAATTAAAAGTATAAACCTGCATACGAATGCAAGACCCTAATATTGCATTTCAAACGAAATTTGTCTGTCCGCGTGCTGGTATTCGTATTCACTAATAACGTACCTAAAATCTTAACGGGAGAGTCTTTCAATCGCGGCTTTGAATTGGCATCGCTATCGCTATTTGACGACCGATTGGCCGAGTGGTTAGACACCCTAACTGCGGAGCCAAGTGTCGCGGGTTCGATTCCCGCCTGGGACAAATATTTGTGTGCATGAACATGTTTATTTCGTTCCGGGTCTGGGTGTATAATATTTATTTATGTATATATTATTAAAAAAAAAAGTATTTATGTATGTATACCAGTTGTCTAGTAACCCATAACACAAGCATAGTACTTGCTTACTTTGGGACTAGATGGCGCTGTGTGGGATGTCCCAAATATTATTATTATTATTATCTCCGTTTCAATCCCTTTTCCCGACCTATTCCTGAGTGACAGAAATGACATCAACAAATTCCCAAAAATATTTATAAAATACCCGTCGACACAGCTTGCGGGCCGTGACTGTTTCCACCCCTGAAATGTGTGTGAATTAGACCCAAAATTTGCAAGGTCATTGAAAAAGGGTGTCCCTAGGGCGGCAGTACGTTTTGTTTGTTTTGAAATTCGCACTAATATCGAATTTACGGCTCATTATTTTCAAAAACAAAGAACCGACTGAAATCATATTTTCAGGAATTTATTCTAAAACAACTAAACAAGATATCAAAAAAACCAAATCATACCGCCCTGTGACAGTTTTTCTTCTATTACATATATTTTTTCTGTAAATTTTGATAGAGAAATAAAGCGAAGGTTAGACACGGGCCGAACCCTCTTTTTTGTATGAAAAGCTTACCCCCTTAATTAATGAGCACATTCTTAACTTTCAGGACAAACGAACGTTCTACCACAAGATCGTGATAGAGGAATCGACGGGTGTTAGGGAAACAGTGACAGCTAGGTGTGTTGTCATACCGCAGAAACTGGATGTCGCTCAAGTGGACAAACCTAGGGACAAAAGGGCCGTCAATCCATTACCGATCGATTTTCACGAACCTGAGTGAGTATCGTTTATTTTTACTAATATTGGGCTGCCGTACGTCCCAGTAGACTGGGACATGTCCCGGTTAATAGTGCCAAGTCCCCGAGTCCCGGTCAGCGACTTAGTTGTCCCGGTTTGATAATCAAACATTTCAGAACACAGACACTCTATCCCGCGTATTCCAAATTGTGAGTTGCTAGCGAACGAAAGGGAAACTCAAAATATGCCATATTTGCAATCTCAGAGTGTGTAAAATTTCGACCCCATAGGTTAAGAGGAAGTGGCCTAAAAAACAATTCATAATTTGGAAATGGACAACTTACCCAACCCAACTTACATGAGGATTTTTCAAATAAATTTCATAATTAATGATTTTCATTACCATATCAGCCCATTATGCCCCACTGCAGGGGCTTAGACTTTTTCTCGGTATAAGGTGGAGCTTAACTTGTCACGCTGCTCCAGTGCGGGTCGGTGGATTTTAAAGATTGCCATCTGGTTACGACAACTGTTACCAACGCACAACGGCTTAACTTGCTCTCTGAGGCACAGAGTCAGTGATTGTTACGTACTTAAGTCAGTAAAAACTCATTGGTACAACATCCCGGTTCCTGGGATTCGAACCACGACCTCCTAAACAAGAAGCGGACTCACTACCACTCGACTATCACAATATGCCATTGATTTTCATTAAATTTATTTAATGAATTGACACTTGATAAATTATGCACTTTAAATTATTTTATTTTATAATTTCAGAGTAATAACATTGACGGGCGTAGAAGAAAACCGCGCACCCGACCCACAATTAGGAGTGGCTGTCAAACAAGACGGCAAACAGTACGTAATAGTTACATAGATATTTATACTAATATTATAAAGAGGATAGATTGTATTTTTGTAAGTTACGGATAAACTCAAAAACTACTCAACTGAGTATAAAATTTATAAAAATTGTTTCATCTATAGAAAGCTACATTATCAGCGAGTATAGTTCACCTCGAACTTTATGCGGGGGATCGAAATACAACGCTATAGGCGTGCTTGCGCAGGTACAGTCATATAGGTACCCCTCTTTCAACTGCGTCCAGCTACACCTAAAACTGGTTACTGCGAAGCGACTTGTGCCTATGTTCACATCCGACATAAAATTTGATTGGAACTGCAACACGGGCTATATTTTATTTTCAAACTAGCTTACTATCTTACCTAAGTGTATATGTTAAGCTTGAATGAATGAATTAATGAATTAATAAATAAATGAATTAATGAATTAATGAACGAATGAATGAATGAATGTTAGGTGACAGCACGTTGTAATCATTTTAATGAAATCTTTTTTTTTAAATTATGTGTAATAAAAGAGGTTTTTGTTAAAACATATCAATGAGGCTACAAGCCAAAAAATTTACTCCTTAAACCTAGGACTTCGGTTCCACCACCTAAATGGAGCCATGAGTACTTAAAAATCTTGCTGGACCACCTGTTGAAACTAATCAGTGGAACCAACACTCCGTAACCTACAATGAGAGGTTTCTTCTCTTAGGGATATTGAAAGTTGATATTTTACGTGTATGATTGCTTCGGTTACAAATTGTTGCCTTTTGTTACAAACTCTCACCATTTGTTTACAGGGTTTCAGGAGAGATCTCAGTGACTCCGGGCACCCCGTTGTCTATGGAAATTTATTTGGACAACAATTCCGCGCCCATTTACGGGCTACTTGTCAATTACATGCATGTGACGGATACGGATAAACAACAAGAGACTATTATATTCAATGGGTAAGTTAATTGATTGATTAATGAAACTAAACGTAAAATGTTTTGAGAATTTAATAAATAATTTTAAAAAAAAACGCTCTCAGACCAAAAAATCTACAGATTTCGCGCTTCTCGCAAAACTATCGGAGGACATTGAAAATGAACATCAAAAATAAAAACTTACGACATATTTTTGTCAAACAATTTTATTAAATTTTCCGAAAAAAGTTATGAATCAATTTTCAAAAATTTGGTACCTGCATCTCTTCTCCCGAGCGAGCGAGCTCCTACATCTTTTGACATTATTGCCTTTCGTCTACCTTTTTAACTTTCAGAAATGTAGCCGAATCTCACTCTCCGGGATAACTGATTTAATAATCATTCAATGAAAAGGGCACCTGCCCAGCCCACAGTTTTCGATCGATTTCAAAATTTCTTTTTCCAAACGGTAGACAATCTATCTGCCTCAGGAGTTGTTTTCTCTATTTCGATATTGGCTTTCGTTATCGAAATAAACAATTTTTTGTCCGAAAAATCGGGAACTTTCGTATTTTTTCATCATTTTCGACTTCCCGAAAAAAAGTTATGACCCGATTTCAAAAAATTGGGCATCATACGATGCCCCACAAGCCCTTGCATCTTTTCACCATTGCATTTTATCTACCACATGAATATCGGGAATATAACAAAAATTACACTCCCCACGAAAACTATCTGATAAACATTACCAATGTTATAAAAAAAACAGGGTACCGAGAAAAACAACACATTGAAAAAAAATTTATTAAAATAAAAATTTATTTATTTTCAAGTAGGATACTCTACTATCACTTTTGAATGTCATAAAATTCTTTCTAAAACCCTATAAGTATGAACTGACTAGAAGCAAAAGAACATATCTGACAAAAAAAAAATTGAGTATCAAGTCAGATAAAAGAACATATCTGACAAAAAAAAAGTAGAATAGAATAGAATAAGTCGGCAAACTCACCACAATTAAAACGGAGTGGGAGGCAAATAGATAAGAAAATTGGCTCGAACAAAATTAAATAAATATATCAAGGGCACGGACGAACGTCTGTGGATTAAACAGTTATTCGGAAAAAAAAACTGACTAGAAGCCCTCTTTTGCGTTTACCGTCTAAACATTCATACTACAGCTAGCTGGTGTAAGATGGCGAGTTTTAGTCTGAGTTTCAGTGCGCAGGGTCTCCGCACGCCGTTCTTCACCCCCGAGAAATCCCCGCCCGCCTTATTTCAACCCCGTGGATTTGCGTAGTTATAGTTGTGGGTATGGGGTAGTGACAGTGAATGCTTTTACAAATGTTTATTATGAAATGTAATTCTCTCGCATTTTTTGTGTTATGGGCTTACTGTCTATAATTTGTAAAAAACTGTCACATTATTTTTTTGTTGCAGATGTTCAGTGGACCCTTACGTTTTCGATAATTTCCTGACTGATGATGGAGACGTTTTGAAAGCTAAGTTCAGGGCGTTCAAATTTCCAGACACCACGTACGTACAGTTCAAGGGAACTGTTACAGTCTGCCTCGACAAATGTCAGGGGGTTAGTGAATAATTTACAAATACATACCTATATTGACTGACCAATTTGCCGAGTGGTTAGAGATCCTAACTGAGGAGCCGAGGGTCACGGGTTCGAATCCCGCCTGGGACAGATATTTGCGTGCATGAAGATGTCTATTTTTTCCGTGTCTGAATCTCAGAACAATTCCAAAAGTTACAGAAGAAATGTATTTAAATTTTACATATGTTTAACTTGCTCTAACATGTAAAATAAAGCATTAGAAAGAAAAAGATAGCTGAGACAACTTATTTAAACGACGAAGGTAAATAGTGCGTAGCCAACAACGTCATCGATATATTTATAGTCAAACACAAGCCATTTTTGTGGTGAATTTATTTCGCACAAATTTATTTAATAACTTACTCCTATTTTATTAAGAAATTTAAATAATTTGATACAAACGTCCGTCTGACTAGTCAGACTAATGTCACTGAGAAGGGGATAGAACAAGCAGGTTGAAGCGAACTGTC
The DNA here is from genome assembly GCA_949709985.1 of Luffia ferchaultella. NCBI lineage: Eukaryota > Metazoa > Arthropoda > Insecta > Lepidoptera > Psychidae > Luffia > Luffia ferchaultella. Next base: position 6,214,740 of record OX453269.1, read on the forward strand.
ATATATACTTAAGTTTTTTCGCTCACAGTGAAATTTACCATGTGGAAAACATGAGGAAAATTAAACAAATATACGTAATGCCTTCTATAGCTTTAGTAATTGTTCTGAGGTGTGGATAATAATAATAATAATAATAACACACGCAATCACAGCTTGTATTTTGGGTACCAAGCGAAGACAACACATACATATAACAACCAAGACCCGGTGCCAGTTTTATTATTCATCATATAAATACTGACCCGACCTGGGATTCGAACCCGGGACCTCCAGCTTATACTTTCTATCTGGACGTAACTGAAGCGCAACTGAATAAACTTGAGCGTCTTCAGAATTTGTGTATTCGTTTCATATCTGAATTACGTAAAAATGACCATATTTCCGAAATATGCACTTCACAAGTGTCTTCCGATTCGCCTTCGCCGGAATACTCAAGTCCTCTTCCTTCTGTACTAAGTGCTGCTAAATGCACCCGATTATCACAAAGAACGGTTCCAATTTCTATGTGCACGTGGCCGAGATCTTACTTCTACTGAATCCCTTCGTTTTCCATAGTTCCACTCGCTCATACCACTTCTATAGTTCTTCCCTAACTGTTTAGGCAGCACGGCTGTGGAACTCTATAACTAACTCTTACTCGACTAGCTCTTTGAATGCATTCTTTTAAAAAGCAGATCAAAGCGCACTATTTTTCCCCGTGATCCTTTCTTTTTGCTCATTTTGCTCCTTTTACTGTTATTACTGTGGCGTTGTCGGTGTTGTGAATTAATTTACTAGGAAAAAAATGTTTTCTAACTATTAGAAATTTTATGAATGTGATTTGTAAAAATAATATGACTGCGGCCATTGTTAAATTTTATTTCTTAGTCAAAATGTGAAAGAATATACGAGTCCAGTTTCTCGTAGTAAAAAAAAAATACCAATTACAAACTATTTTTTGTCACCGGTAACACCATGATTTAGATTGTCAATATGGAATTGAAAATCTGAGTTTACGATGTATTTTGCGACTTACAAATGCGTACCGTAAATTACCATTAAAGGCGTAAGGAAAATTGAGAGCACGGATAGCAAATAACATGCACACCTCTGTAGAATTAATGTACTCAGAAGTATGTGTTACGTAGTACAATCACCGGGATGATCTCCAAATTTTTTTTTATTATAAAGTAAACATTTTTATATTTATTACACATATTTTAATTATATCTATTAATTGAAAATTTCTTTACTATCTTATATTCCTAAATACAGCAATGCATTATGTAGTCTAAGAATTATAATAAAATTTTAATTAATGTTTGTAAGTAAAATTGTAAAAATATAATAATTGATTTAAAATTACTTGTTGTTTTCTAATGGTATAAACAATATTTTACAAGTATTAAACATGGAATAATTTGGTCTTATTTTTGTGAATATAAAATACTTCAGAAATTTGCAATTATATACATTTAATTAAAATATGTCTAATAAATAAAAAAAATATTACAATTCTATATAAGTATATTTCTATGCGTCTAGTAAAAAGGGTACAAAATCGAATACCATTTTACAATTTTGTTGTACGTAGAATATAGAAAAAAATACGCTTCGATTGATCTAATTAATATGAAGCTAAGTTTAATAATTATGGAGACAAGAAATGTTAAAAAAAAAGGGTAAAACTTTTAAAACTATCTATAGGCACGTGTTCATAATAAAAAATTTTTGTTCTCCTGTAAATTAACTGTACTGTAGAAACTGATTTTTGGGGTACCATATCTCAAAAAGAAAATGGAACCCTTATAGGATCACTTAGTTGTCTGTCCCTCTATCTGTCTGTCAAGACCCTTTTTCTTAGGAACGCGTGGAGGTATCAAGGAAGGTTTTTAAAAATATGTGAGATCCACAACGGCCGACATGGTGTGGCATGTGGTGTGGTGTTTGGTATGTTTGTATAGTTACAATCTACAGCTATTTTGAGTTGTATCCTTTTTCAGTAGACGCACAGAGTTATTGATAGATGTAAAATACGCTACACTTTTTTTAATTTTTATTATCTTTTCAGGTGGCGTGTAGCAACGGCGTGACAGCATACGGCCGACGAAAAAGGGCGATCGGACCTACGAACTCGAATCGCATTTACGAAGTCGCTTTGACGACTTTCATAAAGGTCGACGGGGGAGACGAAGCTCCTGGTAAACACATAACTTACTAACTTCGCCAGGAAAAAACCACTAGGTACAATCTTTGACGCGAATCATAGAATGCAGTCAAGTGCGACTCGGTTTCGAACACCAAGGGTCAACACGCAATATGTTTTGTACACTATTTAGGTCATTGGTGTTTAAATTAAAGATACACAGTCCCTCACACAAGAACGTCCAGACAAAAAAACACGTTCAATAGATGGCGGTCGTTACAATCCCCAACCGGCGGTGGAGCAGCGTGGTGGATTTAAGCTCCAAGCCCCCTCACCCTGGGGGAGCCCTAAGCCCCTGTAGTGGAGTAAAAATGAGCTGATGAAGATATCTTTTATACACTAATTAAATTTATTCGTATATGGTTTGTGTACGCTACAAGAGCTGTATTATAAAAAGTTCATATAAATTTATTTGTCCTAATATACTTTTATGTGTATAGGTAACGTATACGATAAAAATGCGCTCAAAATAAAAATTATATTTAAATACTTTTATAATTCGCTAAAATGTCGTGATAGCCCAGAGCGCAACGAACCTGTCTCAAATTTATAAGGCCCCATAAGGCCATGGTTCGAATCCGAGCGTGTACCAATGAGTTTTTCTGACTTAAGTACACAATATCACTGACACCGTGCTTCGGAGGGCACGTTAAGCAGTCGGTCCCGGACGCTGTCAATAGATGGCGGTCGTTACAGTTCCCAACCTGCAGTGGAGCAGCGTGGTGGACTTAAGTTCCAAGCCCCCCTCCTCACCCTGGGGGAGGCCTAAGCCCCTGCAGTGGGGTAAAAATGGGCTGATGATGATGATAATTCGCATCTGTGATTGTGTTTTAGTCAAACAAATTTTTTTACTAAAATCGATGTAGATCGATGTAATCGATGCAATGTAAATATAATAAAGAAAGTAAATAGTCTCACCCTTATTATATGCGGCATATACTAATGACATACCGCAACCCAGAAACGGCGTCCAACTCTCCCTATTCGCGGATGATACTGCACTCTACTTAAGCAGTCATAGCTCAGTTTATACAATCCCTCGTCTCCAAAGTGCCACTGACGAGCTGACACGATGGTTTCACCTCTGAAGAATCGAGATAAATCTGGAAAAATCAGCAGCAATTCATTTTAGGTACAGCAAAACTAGACTAACTAGTGTTGTTCCGCACCAGCTTTCCCATCTTCGAATGGATAACGTGCCCATTCCGTGGCAAAACAATTACAAATATCTAGGATCTAGGCATCACGCTCGATAAACACCTCCATTTCAAGGATCACATCAACCGTGTTTGCAACTTAGCTAAATTTTATAGTTCCCGCCTTAGCGGCATGTTAGGCCCTAAAAGTAAAATGTCTCTACGCAATAAGCGTACTCTTTACACCGTACGCATCAGACCGGTGATGACTTACGCGTCTCCCGTTTTCGCTCATGCGGCACCAAATCTGCTATACAAACTCCAGATTGTCCAAAACAAATTCTATCGAAGAGCGACTTGCGCACCTTGGTACGTCAGAAACGCAGTTCTACATCGAAACTTGGAGCTGCCCACAATCTCAAAATACATGAAAGACGCATCAGAGCGTTTTTTCACTAGAGCTACTAATCATAGCCTAACTAGCCTAACCTAACTATTTCCCAAGAAGACCACGGAATGCACTGACAGATCAGCCCGACGACCTGACTCTCGAAGTCGAACGGCTGATACAAACTAATGAGTCTTTCTCGGGCGACTCTCAAATCGAACCCGAAGCGGGGGCTCCCGCTCCCGCGTCCCCCAATCCCTACCCTACTGACCTCATCTCAAATGAGTGAACAGTAAAACACTTTTCACGTTATATTAATAACGTAAATCTTAACCGGAGGCCCGCGCCATCGGAATTATTTCGCATCGAGTAACTTTTAGGGGTTTCTCGACATCTTCGCGTCGGTGACACTCTAGTATGCCTCCTGGCCGCTTCGATGAAGTCTTTGGAGCTTACGGGCTAACGACACGCGTCCTTATTCTGTTTTAGGCGGTTGTTTAGTGGGTGCAACTCCCACATACCATATACCGCAGTAGATGAATTCTTATACTTAGTTAATATGTCTATTTTATCAGAATTGAAACATATTCTAAAAGCTCTAAAATACACTTTTTTAAATACTCTTGATAATAGACTGTGTCATATGTTTTTTCTATAAATGTTTTTTTTTTTGGAATGCAACGTTATTACCAAGTCGTTAAGTAATTACATATCTACCACAATCGAAAGTTCACTTCAAAAATATCCGCCATCTTTTTTTGCTGACGTAATTTTTTTTAAGTGTATCAAATTATAATAGAGATACAGTTCCAATAAAACTTTATGGCGGATGTGAACATAGGTACAAGTTGCGCCGCAGTAACCACTTTTAGGTGTAACGGGACGCAGTGGACCGAAGGGTATATGACTGTACCTGCGCAAGCACGCTTATAGCGTTATATTCCGATCCGCCATAAAGTTTGAGGGGAACTATAATACGACTGGAGTGGACAAGCTCATAGAGCTCTGTATGTGACGGTTGGGCACGGAGAAAAAAGGAAGGAAAATAACTGTACATAGTTCTAACTTTGTTTCATTTTCATGACGCATGCGCATTAGGACACTCCTTCAACGATTACAGCTGTCAACGGCACTCACTGAACATAAAAACAGATAGATTTTTACAATTGTTTTCTGTTTCTTTCTGTTGAGCCGCATTTCGGATTGACTTGCTTATTCTAACTGATTAGTCGATGGCCCTATACAAAGCGGGAAAAATGTTCACACGCTCCAAATCCTGTCCCAATACAGAGTGGCCGACGCGCGTCTGTCTGTTAGGGCGGGTGTTGAAGCGGGGAGCAGCCCGCTGGGTCTAACCCGCTCGGCAGTTTGTGTTGCCCGCTCGGACGCTAATATTATAACCAAATGTTGACACAGACATCCTTGTGTACTCGTAAAATTTAGGAGGATAGGTATCTACTTAGTTTCTCATATAAAGTGTTAAATTCTCCAAATTGTGACCTCTCACGATTTAAAGGACGCATGCCTAGAAATGATGACATGAATAAGTCATAAGTAAAAAACTAACTACGTTCTAAATGCAATTTATGACGTGAAGACATTTTTGTGCTTAAACGACACGCTCGTACGGACTGACGTGACGTCATGACACATCGAGCGCAGACGCAAACGCAAATGCGGCCGCAAGACGCATTCGCTTTATATTGGGCCATACACTTAGAGATGGAAGCATTCATCTGTTATACAGAATATGTCTTTCATTTCGTATTTTTTTTTTTCAGAAGACGTGCTAGCCCTGTTGAAGAATTTAAAAATCGAAAATCAATTATTGGAAGACGTCGACGGAACCCCGGCCACGGTGGCTGAAAAAACGCCTGACAACAAACTAATTTTAATTCCTACCCAGTTAACTTATAGTAATGCCGCTAAACTGACAGTTTATAGTTTAACGTCATTTTTAACTGTCATCGCCATGTTTTCGTGGTGACGTTCCGTTTTGATTTTGACGTAACGAAAATATGACAAAAATTAATTTCTTTAATCGCTTGCGTAAATGAGAATTAACCTTAACTGAAAGATTGTGAAATTTACTGCCTTTAATATCTAGTAATTGAAGAAGTTTTTTTTTTTAATTTTATAATATAGTAACGTTGCTAGTGAATTTACGTAATAATTTTTTTATTATAAAGTGATTTCTAAAAACCGTGGTATGCTATCTATGGGATTTATATTGTCATAGAGATAATTTTAGTTTTATTTTTAAATATGCAATACAACTTAATACTTATTTAACTGAAAAACTCTTGGGAGGTGATACAGTATATTAAATATACACAATTCACATTTTCTTATTATTAGTCATTCGTATATTTTAAACAATAAATTATAATCCAATCCTATAACAGAAAAATCATAAGCGCCTTACTTTTAAAATGTTGGTGACTGTTTTGAAACACGTCATTGTTCTGGGTACGGGATTGAGCATATAGTCCGAAAATATTGCACTTCCGCATACAACGCGGCATTCGTTCTTAATTTACATGAACAACTTCTTTTATTCTTAACAATTTAAATTAGTGACAAATAATTATTTTATTTGTAACCGCTCATATATTACATACATAAACAACGAAAAAGAACTATTTTGTTAATGTAGCATGTAGTAACAGTAGTTTTTATTTATTTTATAATGTATACATTACAACAACGTCTAGGCCCCAAACTAAACATTAGCTTGTGTTTTGGGTGCCAAGCGACGACACCACATATTTATAACAACCGAGACCCTGTACCAGTATCAATATTCATCATATAAATACTGACTCGACCTGGGATTCGAACCCGGGACCTCCAGCGTCGCTAGGGTCGCTAGCCACTAGGCTAAGCGGTCGTCATTCGGAAATTCAAACATAGATTTAAATTATAGTTAACGCAGAGGATACCAGTCGGTTGATCATAAACAAAATGAGGCGCGTACAGTTTTACAAGAGGATGTTAGTAAAATGTGTGTAATTTTTTTTATACTTATCCACTGATTTAATAATTTTAATAATAAAGATTTGTAGTCGGGAAACAAAAGCGAAATAAAAGCGTCCGCAACGTGCGTGGGCCGATTGAGTGGGCGGAGTGGCCGCGGGCCATGCAAATACTTATTACGGGTCGGACGTGTGTGGACTGTTCACGGGAATGTAACGAAAATCAAATCGCGATAATATTCAAATTAAATTAAAAAATGATTGAATAACCGTCCGCAGGCATAAACTAATGTTAAATTAAAATGTTTACTTACCGCAAATACGATATTCAGCTCTTTTTTGCGTCTTTGACGAGTAGTTTTACAAATTGTTACGACACAAGTCGGCATCGCGTACGTTTATTCGGCGCTAAGCCATTACACTGACTAAAAGCCGGTTGGTGGACTTATTTCGTTTTGGATGACTTTCTGCGCGGACACTTTAAAACGCAGACAGCCCATCTAGTTATATTGGTACATCGATGTACTTATCAAATGAGATCTTGACCACAAAGCAATAACATTATTCAATTGATTCATTAACACTAATGACATCTAGTGTGTTGTACTAAACTTAGTAGAAAAATTCTACATGTTTATTTACCGATTTGGTTGATTTGTAAGGCTAAATTTGTATCTCATATTAATGCAAAAAAGTAAATATTTAAATACCTATGTCACTCCCACGGACATTACTTTTTTCTACGTATTATTTTAGTATAGAAAGAGCATCTATTTATACAGGAAAACTTTTTAATTAGCATCCAATTTTTTTTTAGTCATTATAGGCATTATTTAAAGACATCACTTTTGAAATGAAAAGATAGATCAAATTATGACAATAAAATCATTTTCTCCAAAAAATTATCGGCATAGCGTGTTTACCGAGTCAAACGTAAGTAGTACACAGGAGAAAGGGGCGACCGCAGGTGTAGCGGGACGGGCTATCCCGCCGGCGGTCGCCGACTAACACAATCGCCACGCTAACACGATAACTTTTTGTGACGTCATATTTCAAATATTTTAATGTCGAGTAATAATAGTAAAAGAAAAACTACGTATTTTTTTATTTTCACCAAAGACACTTCATCAGCCCATTTTTACCCCTTGAAGCTTGGAGCTTAAATCCACCACGCTGCTCCACTGCGGGCTGGGCAATGTAACGACCGCCATCTATTGACAGCGTCCGAAGACACAGACACAGAATAGCAAAATATATGTAATATTAAAATTCGGATTGACATCAAAAAGTCATCATGTATTAAATTATGCTGCAGAATCCTTGTGAGACCGCGCTTCCTTCCGTTTCAGAATTTCAATCATAAATGCTATGATAAGCTCACCACCCGAAATCTTTTTTTTTTTTTAATAGCAATAGAATAAATTAAGAGTCCAGTGATTTAATTGTAATTGATAATTATTAAGCCTATTAAAAGTCCTTCAAAATATGTTCAAAATGCATTTACGCATTTTAACCCACTAGTCTTAATATAATAGAACTTTATTTTCAACTAAATATATATATGTTTCATAATTTCGTATACTTTAGTTTGAACTACACATTTGTTTATTTTATTAAGTAGGTACGATTTTTTGTACATTCCATAGTTGCTTATGTTGTTATAAAGAACATCTCAATAAAGTTGGAAATTGAAGCAGCTATAAGCCCACGGTTGCTATGTAGATTGACATAATGTTAAGAATGTTAAAACGCTTAAAAATAAATAGCTATCCTGTAATTATGGGCAATTTAAATAACGATTTTACCTGCCCTTTTATCTTAAAATAAAAGCACCTACATTATTTGAATTTATAACAACATAAACATTGGTTAGTTCTTGATATAAATTCTGTGTAGTTATGATTTTTATAATTACTAATACAGATCTCTTTTGTATTTTTTTCTTTTCATTGTGCCTTATAAAATCTTACTAACAATATTATATAGTATGATAAATCGAATAACGTACGTTTTTAAATAAGGATTTACAATTATAAAAAAATAGAAATAAATAACAATTTTTATAAATATGTCTTTTGTTTATTTGATTTCCACTCCAAATCCACCTTCATTTATTTATTATTTAATATCAAGTATAGTTCCTATCAAATTTTATGGCGGACCGGAATACAACGCTGTATGCGTGCTTGCGCAGGTTCAGTCGTGTGCCCCTCGCTCCACTGCGTCCCGCTACACCTAAAACTGGTTACTGCGACGCGACTTGTGCCTATGTTCACATCCGCCATAAAGTTTGAGTGGAACTGTAACAAAGACTCATTTGTTAGTAAAACACTTACGTTATAACGGTCAAAATTAAAACAATCTACGAATCACAAATCAACATCGAATTTTATTAATTAACTATGTTACACACAAGATGTCAATATCTACCCTATATGAAATGGCTATCCGAGAAAGAACACAAGTCGCAACAAGTCACAATTTTCACAAAATTTAGTAAGTGATGCTATTCTTTTCATGGACCCATGCCCTCTCCCGAGCGACCAGTTCACACTATATAAAGGCGGCAACAGCGACCAATAAAAGGACTATCATACCTTTTTGATATCGCCAGGATATTTCGGTACCTATCGAAGAATTTTGGGTTACCACTACATTTCAAGTTACCGTTATTGTGGTAACCGAAAAATCGTTACCGGTACTCTGCCAAAAGGATTTTATTATATTATTTATGTTCGGCTGCCGCAGACGGACGATCAGATCTTATTTGTGGAATGTTTCACCCGATTCCCCATTTTGTGAATCCCTTCGTGGGTTACTAGTTATTCGGCGTCCTCTCGAGTCGTCTTGTTTTGCCGAAGTCTACCAGTTGCCCAATATTGATATCTGCAAGCTGTTCTTCGTCTATCTTGTCTGTTCCTAGAATTTTCTGACTGAGTAGTGAATGCATAAGATATGCTGCTACGCTTGTTTCTTCTGCTTCTTCACATGATGGAGATATGGGGACTTATTTGATTTTCATGATCATCAGGTGTCTGGTAAGTATACAGCCAATAATAATAATGCTTAATAAATAAATAAATAAAAGGATACCACACCCTCTGATTTATGCCGCCGACACAAAAAAAAAGTTTATTTCTATTAGGGGTTACCAAATCAAATATATTTTGTAGTTATGTAACACAATCTTGAAACACATCACAAGAGTGAATTTGTTACTTTGTGGAAAAACGTCACCACAAGATGCATTCAAAAAGTGCTAGTTTCTCTAAGAAGAATAAACAAGAAACTGAGGAAGGCTCTTTACAAACCGATAGACGAGCGGTTTGCACCCATTGATTTTTATCACCTAAGTAGTCTGATAATTTATAATAAGCTTTTACATAAAGCTTTAGTTTTATTGTGGTTTTAAACATGTTAAGGGGTAGATCTTGAATGGCAACTGGGCTCTTATTGTAAAAGCGGTATTTTTATTTCAATTACAGATATTTATGCGGTGGTTTTTAATTCAATGGTAACCTCTAAATATACCAGTAAAAACAACAAGCTCGACAACTTTAGTTCTTCGACGGATTTCAGTATTACTGATTTTGACCATCAAAGAAATACCGAGCTTAGCCCGTTCCATAGCGCGCTGAGCGACTTTAAATTTGTGGATCAGTCCTGCCGTGAGAGTCCAGGTTTCGGCAGCGTACGGCATTGTAGTTAGGACGCATTGGTTGAAGACCTTGGTCTTCAGACATTGTGGTAGTGGCGACGAGAACAGATGAAGGACCGTCCCGAAAGCAGCCCAGCCCAGCTGAATTCTTCGGTCGGCCTCTTTGTTGACTTCTCATGTCTTTCCCGCATGAGATCCAGAGTCTCGCTGGAGAGCTTAGTCTCCTTGCCTTTGCACCTCGATCTAAAATATTTGCAGCCCACTTCTCTGATAACATCGACCAAATTCCTCGCCATGTCATCAACATTTGCCGTGGTTTTCAGTGCGTCGAATCTGTTTTTCAACTCCTTGTGTCGGCCCAACTTGTGTCGGCCTGGGACGGTGTTGGTCGGAGATTGAGCCTTATCAGAGGGGCTCTTTCAAGCTTGTAGTTGATGTTTAGAGTGCCTTGAACCAGGCGGTGATCGCTTCCGGTATTGAACCTGTCGATCACTGAGACATCTCTGAATATGCGCTTTTTATCCGCCATGATGAAATCAATCTCGTTCCTGGTCACTTTATCTAGACTTTGCCAGGTCGACTTCCCCTGTGGCGCCTTCCTGAAAAAGGAGTTCATCAGGAACAAACGTTTCATTTCGAGGAAGTTTGCCAGCATTTGCCAGTGATTTCTCCGTACGATGCCGTATGGCCTCATCTTGGATTTGTCGCATTTCTGTGCTCCCATTTCGGCGTTGAAGTCCCCATAACAATAGTGAACTGAGTCGGGCTTGCATGACGCATAGCTTTCTCCATGTCGTCATACACTGCCTTGACCTCGTCGTCCGAGTGAGTCGAGGTTGGTGCGTATACTTGTATAACTTTTAGGCGGTACCTGTCGGTTAGTTGCAGTACCAGTACGTTGTTGACAAAGACTTTGTTGACGAGAAACCCAACAACACCTTGGAAGGGCTGATCGCGTTCTCGGAAGAAGAACAAGTTACCGGAGCTCAGAATTATCGTATCGAATCACGGTCCTGGTATTGAAAGTCACCACAAATAATTTTTTGTTATGGCAGCCGAATCGTATCCGGGGATTCAATCATCTTCGCACCCCCTGCCCTTCCGTTTCCATGACCGCCGCCGTAGCCAGAAATATAAGGGCCGTCGGAGACTGGGGCCCTTGTGTTTTTGTGTCTATCATTGGGAGGGTTTGCCAATAATCACCACGCTTGGCAGGCGAATTGGCGATCGCAGTATGCAGTTTCACAGAGAGATGCTGCTGTCCATCTACCTACTGCTAACCTTGGTTAATCGCCCCTTACGACACGCTTCACGGTGGCGGTAGGGTATTGTAATCTTTGCCGTCGCCACGCGGTCGTGTTTATTTTAGTAAACTGTATATAGATAGATTTAGGATAAAGGTAACGAGCAGTGTTGTCAGATGTCCCGATTTTAGGGTTCTAATTAAATGTCCCACACGGAACTCCAGTTGTCCCGATTATTACTTGAAAGTAAATCGATGCGTAAAAGTGCGATCGGAACCTATTAGAAATCTAGTAGTTTACAGCTGGCCTATTCACTGAACACATCGTAAACTGAATCGAAACTTGTACGCGTCGAACCGGCGAGTGTAGCTCGGCACGGTGTACGACGTTGTACCGGGTGCTGGTTTATGGCTGAATGTCGATTTCAAATGTCAGTTTCAGTTTTGGGCAGAGCTTCCTGCTAACTAACTAGTACTTGCACTTCATGACCTGTATCAGAGGTCTCACTATTTAGAGCTTGAAATTAGCAGAGTTTGCCATTTTATACCCTATTTCTATTTAATTTCTATGTATTTTCTATTTACTATTTTCCCGCGATTTTTTGCCGCGTCTTCATAAATTTTGGCGCCTGTTTTCAGCGACCAATCAGAGCTCTTTCAGCAAAACGAGGCACCCTCGGGGGGCAGTACCATCAAGAGAGCTCTTTTTGGTCGCTAGGTACGTCTCCGCGGTAGTACTCTATAGATATCTGCGTTCTATGAAAGGGTGAACTTTCCTCATTTTCTCTATTTTCCAGCAAGTACCGACTAGTGGGAGGGAAGGAAAACACTAAGAAAGCCCATCTTTATTCGATTTTCACAAATTGAACATTACACCCTATATACTACGGTATATATACGGTCGTTACAATTTACCAACCCGCATTTGAGCAGCGTGGTGGATTTAAGCCCCAAGCTCCCACATCTTAAGGGGAGGCCTAAGCCCCTGCAGTGGGGTTTAAAAAAAGGGGCTGATGGAATGGAAAGTTTAACTATTCTCGTTGAGACCCAGAATGCAACAGTAAAATATCCGATTGAAATGAGATGTCATCGACACCCGCGAAACTAAAATGAATTGAGTTGCAATCCATATTTTTACTTATAATTGCAATTCTAATAACATATTTAGAAAACCGTTTCCTCAATGTACTAAGTAATTTTGTTACGACTTAAAACAGTCCTGAATTTATTACTCCTTTATTATTGCACTCTCCAAACTTCTACCTACCCTTGCCACAGATACCATTTGTCAGTTGTTGTCTCACCGAGCCCGTGACAACACGAAACAGAATGCTTTTTATTTTAAATATTTTACTTAATGTTAATAAACCAATCCGTAACAATTTTTTTTAAACATTTTTTTATATATATCATCATCATCATCAGCCCATTTTTACCCCACTGCAGGGGCTTAGGTCTCCCCCAGGGTGAAGAGGGGGGCTTGGAGCTTAAGTCCACCACGCTGCTCCACTGCGGGTTGGGAACTGTAACGACCGCCATCTATTGACAGCGTCCGGGACCGACTGCTTAACGTGCCCTCCGAAGCACGGTGTCAGTGATATTGTGTACTTAAGTCAGAAAAACTCATTGGTACACGCCCGGATTCGAACCATGGCCCTATGGGGCCTTATAAATTTGAGACAGGTTCGTTGCGCTCTGGGCTATCACGACACTCAACACTTTTATATATATAATCCAGCATTAACATAATACACATACTCGTAATAAAAAAAAATCGAAATCCGTTTCTCAATATTTTTCTAGAGTATTTTTTTAAATAATTTTATATTTGGTGGATTTTAAAAATAAACTTGTTTTACTTCAGGCTTTTAATAAAAAAAAAACCAAATATATTTCAGTCTTTTTATTAGACATAGATTTTACAAAGGAAATTCAATAAGAACAAAATCGTTAACATTAAAAATATCGAACAATTTTTATTATAAAACTCGACTTATTGTCTGTGAAAATTACATGAGCGTAACTAGAAGGGTGCCATCACTGCCATCATGTATAAGGTACATATACCTACGATAGGTTTTTGATGATTGTCTTATATAGGTTGTTGCCATAGTTGTTACCGTCATATTCTGAAAACATAGTTTTTGTTGATTGCATGCAACGGTCGTCAAAAATCTAATAAATGTGTAGGTATTTAATATAGAAAAATTATATTTAAATCCTTATACCACCTTCTTATAAGAGAAAACAAACATTCAAAAAATTTGAATTAATGGAGGTTTAATTTAAAAAAAAATTAAACAGGGTATTATTCCAGAATTTTTAAATGTATGTTTTTTTGCCGGTATATCATTAATTTTTAAATTTAATTTTAATTTCATGTTTTTCAAACGTAATTATAAACATGTGACTTTAAATAATTGATTTTTTTATTAAACTCTGTAATATTTTTAAATCTTTAAAAAAAATACCTAAAGATCGTTCATATTAAACCATCATCCTGATATAAAAAAGAACGCGTATTAAAATCGATTTATCTATTAAGAAGTTGTGGAGCCTCGAACTAACCCACAGCACAGTTTCCCACAGACAAACAGAAATGCAGTCAAAATAACCATCCCTATTGGTTTAATAAAAAGAACGTTAAACTCGGCCTATACCATAGTTTATACGTTTAGGAGCCACGATGCCATAGACAGAACTGACACACATATTGGTCACTATATAGGTTTTGAAATACTCGAAATTAAAAAATGGAATGCATATTCTATATTATTAAATTGCAAATTTATATTTTATTATTTATTAATTTATAAAAATTTAAAAAAAAAATCTCAAATTTCGCTCTTCCCGCAACTATGTATCTGGTACATTGAAAATTCAATTAAGGATTCACCACCGCGCGGCCCGCACAATCGCAAGACTCCGATCACAGATGTTCTGTGACCTCGACCAAACCAGTTATCGCAGACTAACGCAATCGGACGTTTTGATTTTTCTTCTTATCTACTCCCTTTTGAAATATTAAGTCGGAAACAAAAAAAAAGTCAGTTATTTTTCGCCCAAATTTTGGATATTTTTCGAATTTTCGAAATACCTATTGGTCCGATTTTAACAAATGTTATACCATACGATAGCTCTCGTCCATACGCGCCTTTTGACACCAAGTACGTCCCGACACCTAGCCAACTTTCGATGACTTCGAACGTACCCCTTATTTTGTGAAATGGGGCCTATAATTCAACGATCGAAAAAATATTTTCAATGTTATAAAAATCTTTTTCATAATTCTCCTTTTCGTCTTCATTTCGTATGTAACGATAGAGATCAAGCGAACTTTTACGTGATATGATCTAATAAGATTTAAAAATTAGCTTAAACGAGTGTGCTTCTCAGGTAACGATTTTTAAATGATTTGATGTATTCAAAATGGGCAGAAATAACCTTGAAGATGACGACCTCTAAAATCAATAAAATTATCTTCCACTAGGCAGTATCACTTTTAACCCTTTTTTACCACTTTAATTAACGCTCATGAAGGAGGAACAAATCCATTTTTATTGAATATAGAGATTCCGACTGGCCTAAAAAAAGATTTTTTATAAACAATCAGTAAAGTCAGTTAAAAACATTTATTTATTTATTTAAAACATTAAAAAGAAATATTTTTTCTAGTCGCATGTTATGCTTTATCAACTGAAACCTAGAAAAGTGATTATGAAAAAATAAAAAAAATAATTTCTTTGTATGGTGGCTCCATCTATTATTAAATAGCCGTACTAGACAAGCGTCGCCTCACCTTAACCATAGATCATAGAATGTCCTTAATATTAACACCTTAAACGAATTGAAGAGTAGAAAATAGCGAATCCTATGGACAATTCCTTAATGATCAAATTAATTACAACCGTCAACAGAATCGGTAGAAAAAACTGTAGAAATCTACAACATCTAAAAAACTACCACTAAAAATTACAACTCTATTTATTGTTACTTAAAAACTATTGAACAATCGATTATTTATTTTTAAAATATGACATTTTAAACACTATTTATTTACAAAATATATAATATTGCTTTTATTTGGAAGATAATAATTGAAAAGAATAAAAAGGCAAGTCGGGGCAACATTCACAAAATATTATGTGTCTTATAGATTGAGAAATTTAACTTTAAAGTTTATTTATAATTAAGACAAAAATATTATTAACAATTTCAATAATTCTATTCACCTAAATATATTACAATTTCTACATTTGAACTAATTTTATTACTAATTAATTATAGTTAGTGGCAGTACCTACACAAAAATGCATAGATGTTAAACCACGAGATGTGGTCATTTACCAATCGTGTACGAAAATCAGACATTTGACAATTTAGTGCCTGCGTGTTTATAATCGACTGGCCGATTGGCTGAGTGGTTAGAGATCCTAATTGCGAAGCCAAAGGTCGAAGGTTCAAATCCCGCCCGGGACAAATATTTGTGTACATGAACATGTCTATTTGTTCCGTGTCTGGATGTAAAATATCTATATATGTATATATTATATAAAAAAGAATATTTAAGTATGTATGTCAGTTGTCTAGTAACCCATAACACAAGCATAATACTTGCTTACTTTGGGACTAGATGGCACTGTGTGGTATGTCCACAGACAAGTCAACCTTATAGACCACGCTTTGACAGGGAGTAGCATTGGCCAAGGCTATGTAGTGACACTACATAACTACGTCTCTTGTCAGCGGTCAGTTGGAAGCACGTCGGAAGCCATCAAATTGTCAATTTTGACGAGCCAATGAAAACTAGCCGACCTCTCCCCGCACCCCGCCACTTTTTGGCGATTTCGTTTTCGTACTGACGTTTATCAAAGCGTGGTCTATAGGTTGACTGGTCTGTGGGTATGTCCCACGTATGCATTAAAAGTAAATATTATTATAAAAACGTCATTTTGCATTTAATACTCATGTCCTTCGTAGAGTCCGCGCCACCAAAGAAGACCCGTAGCAGCGGCGCTGTCAACGCATTGCATAAACCCTTTCACCTTGAGAATTATTTCTCGGGTCGCACTTCGTGGGACTTTCGGCTTCCTAACCACTTTTTTTTAAACATTTATAGACAATCAAATTCGATATTCGACGAAATCCTCATACGCTCAAAACACACATAACCAACCACTTCAAATTTAATTCATATTTTTGCCGCGGTACTTCTTTGGTGGCGCGGACTCTATATATCGACCGTAAACATATCGAATATGAAAGCATTTAAAGATGGCATTTAGTTCAATAAAAGTAAGCTTCATTGATAACAGATGGACTGCTGAAGTCAAATGTCAATCATGAATACGCAAACGAATGAAAAAAAAATCCACAGAAATTATCACATATACACCACTTAGGATAAAAAAAAACAGAGCTGTGAAAAGCCAGAAGAAACATAATCAAAAAAAAATCAGTGCCATCTATTAAGGCTATCCACAACTTCTACTGTTATACTATACTGATATACTATAGCGAACAGTAGTGCATCCACCAAGCTGCACTGGAGAAGTGTGGTGGATTAAGCTCCAAGCCCCCTCACCCTGTTCACCCCTGCAGTAGGACCTAATGGGCAGGTGGAAGTGACATCTGAAGGAAGCAAATGGTATTTTTTATCCTCATTCTAATCGGCACGAAATTGATTGAACATCAATTGTTAATTCATAGAATATATTTTATGATATAAGGCAAGAAATCCAGGATAAAATTAAAAATAATTTCTGACAATGTACAACGAATCGCACATTTTTCAAAACACATAAAATATACGAAATTTATAAACAATACTTAAAACTAAAAAAAAATAAGTAATTCTTTAATACAACTACATACTTAATACTGATTGAAGAGTATTTTTCAGAAAAAAAGTCTTTAAAAGGCTAAATTACAAATTACTGCCAATAGCCTGAGAGCTGAGTGACAAATTTGAGCAGGTATTTGAGGCAGCTTGAAAACTTGTGTAATAGTATTTCTTCTATGATAGCTAAATACAATGCCGACCCCTGGCTGAAAGGTCGTGGAAGATGTGGATCCCACAAATTTTCAAAACATTCTCGATCACTTGGCAGATAGAAATTCCAACGAAATTAACTGGCTTTTTTATATTAATTTTTAATGACGAACACTGCTCTGTTAAAATCTCAAAGTGCCTCAAGAACATTTTGTCGATTTTTTAGAAAAATAGTTTTGCTAACTGCTGGCTGCGTTGTAACCTCGATAAAATTAACTGGCTTTTGTATTATGCAATTCCTCAAATATTGAAATCGAGGATATGATAAATTTCAAAATGCTTCAAGAACCTTTTCCCAGACAAAAAAGAAATTAAAAATTCGTGGGGTCTACCTCTTCCACAACCTTTCAGCCAGGAGTCGGCATTGTATTTAGCTATCACAGAAGAAGTATTAGACAAGTTTATAAGCTGCCTCAAATACCTACTCAAAATTGTCACTCAGCTCTCGGGCTACAACCAGCGGCCGAATAGTGAAACTTACTAGCTTAATTAATCAGAACATTTTCACAACTCTTCTATATTTTGCTTCTATAATTCGGGAAAGTTCAAATCACAACTCCGACTAAACTAATCTAATCTAATCCGTAATATGTTTCTCTGATCCACTCTGCCAACCAGAATCCATTGTGTTTGTGTCGCTGTAGCAATGTAAATGATTCGTTTTTAATTCTTCTTTTTGCTCCCTCGGCGGATCATACTGGCAGTCCGGAGCCAAACATTTAGAAGATTCTGGCTTATCGTTCTTCTTTGAATATTCATTTCTGTCATCCTCGTCGGATATCATCGATTCTTCTGTATTAGGCGACAATGGTGAATGATTAGGAGGCGGTGGCACGAAAAAATCTGGAGTTTTAGACATATTAGAATCAGTGCTACTCTGTCTCGGGTGGCTCGGCTTTAATTGCCTCATGTGCCTGACTTTCGGACTTGACTTTTCGGCCATTCGTTCGTCTATCCTTTCTGTTCCTGTTTCGTTCAGTCTCGGATTCAAATCGCGTAGTTTTTCTTGTGATTTCATGTGTTTTTCTGGATTCTGCATCAGTCGTGGTCTTCTTTTAGAACCGGCTGCCTGAGGTTGAGGTCTTTGCTGTCTCGTTAACGTGAATGAGCCGGTGTCCGATTCTGATGTAGATTCGGGATGATTTTCTATCGTTCCAACTAAAGCACTCATGTTTGAGTTTATGCAGCACTCGGCCTGAAACAAAATATATTGTTTTACGTCTGTCACAATAACAGTACATTGGCTAATATTGATATAATATTGATATAATATTTATATAATATTGATATAATATTGATACAATATTGATATAATACTGATAACAATATTGCAATGCGCAAGTCATGACATTTTTGCATTTAATAGATTTTGTTTTTTAAACACAACAAAGTCCAGGCCCCAAACTAAGCATTAGCTTGTGTTTTGAGTACCAAGCGAAGACACCACATACATATAACAACCAACTCGATCGACTCGACCTGGGATTCTAACTCGGGACCCCCAGCTTTGTAAGCAAGGTTGCTACCCACTAAGCCAAGCGGTCGTCACTTAGGGCAAAGCTTACTAATAAGTTATGTTTACTTAAAGTGGCACTATAAAATAACTACGATTTTAGTGGCCGATTAAAAAAAAGGTCAACGAACTATATAAAGAAACACGTTCCTTGTATATTAATAAGGACCCCTTTTAATTTTTATTATTTGTTGTTATAAGCAGACATAATAATAACTGGCCCAGCATATTTCAAATCTATAAGGCCATGTGGCCGAGGGTCGAATCCGGACGTATACCAATGAGTTTTTTTTCTGACTTAAGTACATTAACTATCACTGACTCCGTGCCTCGCTGAGCACGTTAAGCAGTCGGTCTCGGTTGCTGTCAATAGATGGCAGTCGTTACAATCCGCCAACCCGCATCGAGGCAGCGTGGTGGATTTCCAAGCCCCCTCATCATGAGGGGAGACCTAAGCCCTTGCTGGAATGGAATGGAACATATATATAATTAGAAATCACCTTCAAACTAACATTGCAACAACTTGATACGTCCGCAAAGTATACTTCCGACTCCGTGTTCTGGTTGCCGCCTCGCTGGCATTCTTGCATTGACGATCTGAAATCATTTAAAACCTTTTTGAACCTATTCGATCCTATTATGACGTCTATGCGTAGAAACACATCAATGTATAGAAAATACTCGAACAATAATACATGGGACTTCCTACACAGCGCCATCTAGTCCCAAAGTAAGCAAGTATTATGCTTGTGTTATGGGTTACTAGACAACTGATGTATATACTTTAATATATATTCTACACCCAGACACGGAATGAAATAAACATGTACATACAAATATTTATCCCGGGCGGGAATTGAACCCGCGAGCTTCGGCCCCGCAAAATGATCACGCGGCTTCATAACTATATCGACCGTGTACAGAAATAACTGGAAATTCAAAATAAAAATAAATTATATATGAAAATCTATTTTAGAGGTGGCGCGTCAAAAAAATCTCTGCTCGATATTATATTTTTGAGGCGGCGTTGCGCGCACTCAAAGGCGTAGTGCCAGCGCTGTGCATTATTCCCACGATAAATCTTAATTAGAATTTCAAAATGGAATATTCGATGATGGAAACCTCCAGATGCAGCGGGGTGGAGATTTCAGCGTATATTTAAGCAAATACCCTCCCATCCCCAACCCATCGCGGACGATGTTCCGTCGTGGGAGAAACACTTGCCGAGCACCAAATGGAAGACCCTTTGGAAAGGGATTTCATTTTCGTACAGACGACGCCTAAGAGTACAGACTGATTCAAAAATTCCTAACGGAAATACCGGATCTACCATGGCACGCCTATGCCCTCTCCCCCCACCGAGCGCCCTATCAAACTGGCTATAAAAGGATTACCCCCGTCCACGAACCCGGATTTATTATTGAAAGCGCTCCAAGACGCAAACGTTCCAACCACATATCTCACATCTACCACCAAGACCTCCGGATGCGTTCACTTTGTTAGGTGTGAGCGTATGAGCGATAGGCAACTGAATGAAGCGTACGCAATCACGACGCTGCTCCTCATGACGGAGATTACCATTCGGGCATGGAAACCCAGACCTGGCCCAATCCAATGCCATAGATGTCAAGGATTTGGACAAAGCAGTATGGGCTGCCATCGACCCCCCACATGTGTCCGCTGTGCCGGCACACATGTTGCAGCCGAATGCCCACGTGAAGATGCACCGACATGTGCGTACTGCGGCCAAGCACATCCGGCTAACAGCCGCCGCTGCTCGTCTTTCCGAAAACTCGCCCGAGCACGTGGTGAAATAAGACCACCGCCCCCTCCACAACCCAAAGGAAGAACCGCCGAAGTAAGAACTATACGCGTTGAAGGTTTATCGTACGCAGAGATTGCTGGGACCGGTTAGCAATCAAACACTCGTCAAGCGAAAAGTCGTCAACCTACACTATCACGTTCAGTGTCAGATGCAAACAACGACCACTAGTGGGCAGCCGACTATAGTTCCAATCAAACTTTATGGCGGATCGGAATACAAAGCTATGGGCGTGCTTGCGCAGGTTCAGTCATGCCTCTCGCTCCACTGCGTCCCGCTACACCTAAAACTGGTTACTGCGACGCGACTTGTGCCTATGTTCATATCCGCCATAAAGGTTGATTGGAACTGTACCTTGCAGTCGGAGATACTACCGCGACGACAACGCACACAACTTAAAAGGCAGCCGAAACAAAATATCTTCAAGGTAAGAACGGTAAATTTAAAAAAAAACTAGAACCAACATATTTACCATAATCAAAATAAATAGGGTATTAAAACACCATTTACCTACTTACCGATTCGAAATTATTTCAATATACAGGTTCGCACGTTTTACATGTTATATTACCCCCCTCGCCCCTGTTCCAATTTTCCAAAACAAAACGAAATGCCATAATAGCTGTGTACACATAAGTGGTAGTAATTATTGTTACGTAAAAAACGGCACCTGTGGATGGGACTGTATTATATTTTTTATTTATACGTATGTGTATAAAAAATATCTAATAGCATCTCAAGCAAGAACACTACAGTCTATGGACTGGAAAGAGTTGAATAAATCACTTCATGGTATTCAAACTTTTATACAAACTATGTCAAAGAATAGAATAACTTAAGCGGTGGAGTCGACAAAAGCTATGAATACCGGATGCAGAACCAAAATTCAGGTGCCAATTTGTAGTCGCCTCCTGTATTCACCAGGAAACACATGACCGGAACCATATATGGTTCTGAGAGGATGCCTGGGTCATGTGGTTCGCCTTGACACCTCATACTTCCACATACGGGACAAGAGGAGACACTTTGATGGAAGAGTCAAGAGCTAATATAACTGTGAGTGCTATAGTGTGGCAACAGTTTGTGATTTTGTTTCGTAATAAAATATAAATACAACCTAAATCGATGTTTTCGTGCATCCTGAAAGTATATGGACTGCTAGCCCCTAACAATACTTTTAATACTTGGATCAAACGATGACTGATACTAGGTACGACGACCTGATCCTTCATACTAGGTATTAACTTTAAGCCTGCTCTCATATCTGAACACCGTTCAAAATGGTCGATTAGCGAACAGAGAAGTGCGTCACAAGTCGACCGTTCCTGCCCTGTACGCTAGTTGCAACAGTCAGACGAGTTCCCCCACCTTACCGTAGAACCCTTCTTGCGCGGTTTATTTCTTTTTCCACGAATTTTAGCTATTGGAAAGTGATCAAAATACAAAGTGTTCAGTGCAGGCGTCTGTATAGTGCATCTCAAATTTTATGGCCGATCGGAATAGAACGCTATGAGCGTGCTGGCGCAGGTACAGTCGTGTACCCCTCACTCCACTGCGTCCCGCTACACCTAAAACTGGTTACTGTAACTCGACTTGCGCCTATGTTCGCATCCGCCATAAAGTTCCATTGTAACTGTATCACGCCTCCATATTAGTTTCTTCGTTATGAAATTGACGACATCGAATATTGTTTATAATTGGAATAAAATTTTAAAATATTTTAAAAAAATATTTTTAATTTTATTACTAAACGAACCTGATTGATGGATGTTTATCGTTCTGAAACCCAAGATTCTCTTTGCCTTGCTTCTTGGAACAGTCGCTGCTGTGGTCCGATACTGAAAGATTTCACGTATATTATTATTAATTAAAAACCAATGACGCTTTAATAGGTTCACAATACGTAAATAATATAGGAAGACATGAGTGGCCAAAGGTCGTAACTCACAAAATAGACATTTTGAGAAAACAGAGTTTAAAGTTTCTCTTGTGAACCTTGTTGTGCATTTCCTACTTGTTCTTTAAAATTAATTAAAACTTATAAAAGAAACCGCTCTTATATAGCATTGGGGATAGATTAAGCGTATCATAAAACCTATGTTACACCGAAAAAACTGGTTTTTGATTTTTTCCAGATATGACCTTTAGCCACTCATGTCTTCATATAATAATATCTATAAATATTTATGTAATAATAGTGAAATATAATAATACTTGGGACATCCCACACAACGCATTCTAGTCCCAAAGTAGGTATTATGCTTGTATTATGTGTACTAAACAACTGATATAGGTACATACTTAAATATTCTTTATAATATATACATATAATATACAGGATGAGGTTTAGCAGCCAAATTTTAATATAATGATCTTTGGTAGAAAACCGATAGCCGTCTTGTTTCTTTTTAGTATCGTTCTATAGAAAAATATTGAGATATGACTACACAAACCTTTCCCCAAAAAAACCAATAACTGTAGTCACCATTCATTCCCGCCGCCCCATTCCGTTTCAAGGCCTCGGGCGCGTACTATAGCGTTAAGAAGGCAACCAAACGTTATAAAATAACACTGTAGATAAAATAATTTATTATGAAAATGTAACCCATATTTTTTATTTACGCAATGAGGTCTATTGGTGATACCTAACATCTAGAAAAATTTTGGCCGTTTACTAAAATCTCAGCTTGTATAGATATTTTACTCGCAGACACGAAACAAATAAACATGTTCCTGCACACAAATGTTTGTCCCGGGCGGGATTCGAACCCTCGGCCTTTGGCTTCGCAGTTAGGGTCTCTAACCACTCGGCCAATCGGTCAACCAAGGTAAATGAATGTTTTATATTGCAATATATATTTTCACAGCAATGGAATAAATAGGGCATGTTTGGTTCGCTCCCCATATCCTACTATTTCTATTATTCTATGGACTTACATTTACTTCCACTCTTCTGGTGTAGACACTCTATGGTTAAATTATCATCTTGTATTCTGCAATCTCTGTGTATATTTCCCATGCTCATATTTAGTGATCTTTGACAATTCGGATACTGGATTAATTGCCCTCTCAAAGTATTGAATCTGCCAGCTTCGTTTCCCATTCTGACGATTTCTTGTAAACGCGCTATTTCGTTAACATCAGACGGATACAGCCCTGGATTGATTCTAGCCATTTCCGGGTTCAACCTGACCATTTCTGGGTTCAATCTCATCATTTCCGGGTTCAATCTCATCATCTCCGGGTTCAACCTCACCATTTCCGGGTTCAACCTCATCATTTCCGGGTTCAACCTCGCCATTTCGGGGTTCAGTCTCGCCATTTCCGTGCCGGCGTGACCAATTTCCGGTATATTCGGGTGTAACATGTGACCTATGTATGAAGAGTTTCGGCACGTATGATTTGTGATCGCTAAATTGGAGCCAAGACTCGGATCGTGATGTATTGGCATCGAATTCCTGTGTATATCTATATGATGATGATGTAGTAATGTCGCCGAAGCCGGGTCTTGATGCAAGTGATGTCTGAAATAAAAGATTCTAGGTCAACGGAAAGTACCAATAGGTTTTGATGAATATTAAAATATGCATAGATATTTAACAAATTTGACAGTAACGCTTTGGTTTAATAGAGTCAGAAATGTCGCTTCACAGTATTGAAAATGTGAAACGCAATTTCGCGGGGGTGAAGACCGGCGCGCGGGGACCTCGCGGACTGAAACTTACACGGTAAACGCAGAAGAGGGCTTCTAGTCAATTCGTACTTTTATGTAAATATATGACATAAATGGCTGTACCTTTTGATTGCTCTGATTTAGAAGCTTCAATATTGAAAAGGGTCTTGACAGACTGACAAACGAACAGACCAACAAATGGACAACAAAGTGATCATATAAGAGGCAGGTTTTCAATAAACCTTAAAAACTAATTATCTTACGGTGGGACGACGCCTGTCTAGTACGGCTATTTAATAATAGATGGAGCCACCATGTAAGGAAATTATTTTTATGTTTTCATAATCACATTTCTAGGTTTCTGTCGATGAAACTTAACATGCGACTATAAAAATATTTGTCTTTAAAGTTACTAACCGACATTACTGATTGTTTCAACAGTTTCGAAACATTTGTACAAAAACCCAAAATTTGTGAAAAACAAGATTTTTTGACTGATTTCTTAATTTCAATAGTTTTAAAAGTGTTTCTCAAAAAACCTTATTTTTCACAAATTTTGGGTTTTTGTACAAATATTTCGAAACTGTTGTTCGAAACAATCAGTAATGTCGGTTGTTAGTCGCATGTTATGTTTCATCAACTGAAACCTAGAAATGTGATTGTGAAAAAAATATAAATAATTTCTTTATATGGTGGCTCCATCTATTATTAAATAGCCGTACTAGACAGGCATCATCCTACCCTAAGATACAGCTTAAAAATAGGTGTCAATATTGACGTAGATTAAAAATTAAATTATGCTAATGTCAAAAGTCACGGGGGATTCAGTCCAAAGCTAGTAAAAAATAAAATGTATTCACCGACTCCCGCTTCTTCCTTGTGGACTATAAGGAGGCGGCGGACCCCATACACCCGTTTGGGCGTCAAAAGTCCCACTCGGTTCCCCGAAGCCGGGCTCTTGAAAATTCGTGTTCTGGGGAAAATTACTAGCACTCTGACCAAAATTCATATTCTGTGCATTCTGGGCTCTAAAATTCTGTTCAAAATTATTGGGATACGAGGCGTCTTCGTACGGCGAATTCTGGTTGCCGGACTGCGATTGGTTTTGAGGGTTGTCAGTGTTGCAGAAACCGTATGCGCTGTCTCCCGATTGTGGAACACCTCCCATACGACACCTTGAACTGAAATTGATAATTAAGGGTTATTTTATTGTTGTATAACTGAAATAAAAAAAATAATAATGTTTTTTTTTAATATTCAGTATCAACTAAATGGCTACGGATGCAAAATGTAGTTGCAATATAGGTACCTAATGTTGTGTGGTGTTTGTAAATTTTACATAATATAAAAGTCCATTTATTTTCAAGTAGGACACTGCTGTCACTTTTGAACGTCTTATAGTTAATTTTACGTAAGTTCATACGCGACCACTCTAAGAACAACACTGCAAGAAACTTAAAGTGGCTTATTTTTCTTTAGTGGAGACGCTACAAACCTCTAAAAAAAAATATTTTTAGCTGTAACATGCTTTAAACTTGAAAGACCCTGTAGTTATAGACCCCGACGGCCCTGTCGACCGTTGTCGACAAGGCCTTCGAGCATGATTGGACGCAGCGAACGTGTACATAGGTTAATAAGGTATTTTCGAAATTTTATTACAAACAAACAAAATTAAATATTAAGTCTGCATTTGGAAAATAACACCTCAAATTTTAATTTTTATAGGTTTTCATGTTAAAATTGTAAACGCGTAGACGACGATTTTACGCACGGATTTTTTACGTTTATTCAGTATGGAACACATTTTTTTTACAGTACTAATTAAATAAATTTTTAGACAATTTTTTTGTACAGTTACAAATAAACTATATGCCTCGTACGTATGATTTTTCTGTGATTGGTATTCGCTACCAGTTCGCTACATAAACCCTAAAAAAATCTGTTGTTTCGTGCTTACTCAAAAACGTATGTTTGAATTATTTTTTTCTTATTTATATTATGTGGTTATCTAAATGAAATTTCGTAAACTTACTAGATAAATAGATGACCTATGATTATACATTAAAAAAATATTGAATATATTTATGGTTATTGAGAAATTTGCGCTGAAAAAAATTGTGTTTTACAGTTTTCAGATACCGAAATCAGTAGGGAGCTTTACGCTATCGTTTTACTAAGGCTTGAACTTATTTATAGACAAGTCTAGCATATTGCTAGCAAGTTTGTTATAAAATCTTTTGTTATAAAAAAAAACTGCCAAATGCGGATAACAGTCACAATAACACAAGAACATAGTATAGTATCTCTTGACTTCGCTTGACTAAGATTATTGTGCCGATCGCCATCGACCTCTCACTACATAATCTCATTGATTATATATAGAACCATGTCTTTTTAAATTAGTTTCATATGTTTTATTTTATTTGTTAATCGAACTTCTATTTATCTCTTTAAATATGGTCCCTCATAAAAAGTATGGCGTAGAAACGTTCACCTCTGAGCTGCGGTCCTGGGCCAAGGAAACCAACTCCAAGCGGAAGTCTTCCTCGTGGTTCCAGGATTAGGTGAATACAAATTGCCAATTCTACCTGCAAAATACCGCACAAATATAATGCAAAAAATTTATACAACTTAATACTTTTTCGACCGGGACTTAGTATATATTATTATAAGTCCCGGTCGAAAAACTATCGAAAAGGGATACCTGGGAGATCTCACACAGCGTCATCTAGTCCCAAACTAAGCAAAGCTTGTATAATGGGTACTGAAGTTATCCAGTATGTACATACTTAAATAATTTTTATAATGTATACATATAAAATATTTTACACCCAGACACAGAACAAATAGACATGTTCATGCACACAACTATTTATTCCGGGCGGGAATCGAACCCACGAGCTTTGCTTCTGCAGTTAGGGTCTTCAACCACTGCGCCGATCGGTCAGTCTAAGAGGGTGATTAAGTATAATATTTTTGGTTCTGTAAACGAATCAACTATAGCATATTTCATTATTTCGAAATCATCTTTTAGTATACAATCAGTCGAACAACTATTCCAAAATATAACTATTTAAGTATGTATATGCAGAAATACTTTAACACAATAATAATAATAATAATAATAACAATACATAGGACATCCCACACAGCGCCATCTAGTCCCAAAGTAAGCAAGTATTATGCTTGTATTATGGGGTACTAAACGACTAGTATACATACTTAAATATTCTTTTTTGTCTTTTTCGTCATATATATAGCAAGTACTGGATTAACTACTGAAAAGTACCTGACTTTATGTACATACCTTCTCAATGTACCAAATTACAATTTTTTACCAAAAACGATCTTTGTCAAAAACGAACTGATACTTTGGTAATTTTATAGTAGGTATATACAAACATACCAGGCGCCCAGAATCTGTGTTGCAAACTTATATCCCAGGCTGGTTCATTGATGTGGCACTGCGCACAACACGAGCAGTTTGTCTGAAATATACAAAATAATTATATAAGATAAACTGACGACCGCTAGCGGCTTCGTTCGCCTGGTTTTTGTAATTTCGAAAATACACGAAGGAACCCCAAATATTTCTGGAATGAATCAGCCCGGACAGACAGACAGACAAACAAAAAGTAGGCCGCACAGATGCCAAAACCGTTTCGAGATAAATTGGTACTTAGCCATATTTCACTATTAAGAGCTCTTAAAACTTAAGCCGATGTCTCAAGTGAAGAAGTAAAATGAATCATATTTTTGAAGGATCATATCTCCTCAAATACTATTCGTACCTTTCTGGGGCGACGTTATGCGTAACTACAAGATTAACTTTAGAAACTATGTGTTTAAAAAATTAATTAAACTTTGCATGCATTGAGAAATTGTTGAGTGAAAGTACCTCTTCAAAATGAATTTAATGGGTTTTTCTCAAAATCTGTCAAACATTATTAGCTGGATAAAATATATCATATAGAGTTTGTTATGCCCTAAAAATTATGTGTTTAAATTTTTGTGAAATCTCTTGTTCTGTGTTGTAATTAATTTTTATAATTTTTCCGCTTACGTTATTTCATTTCGAGCGACGCTATACCTTTCTTCTTTGTCGCGCGCATTACATTCCGCAACGCTGTGTTGCAGTCACTAGCACCGCCTACTTATGCTTCATACCCCGTCCAAAACTCAAGGTGAACGCACGCATATTTATTTTTCGGTCGTTTACGTAAAATTATTCGTGAAAAATTTTAATAAATCTTTTATTATTAGTTACGATGTAGTGAATTGTAAATATTTAGCATTTAGAAGATAGCATAGGGTTAGTTTTTAGTAATCTAGTGTACGGCAATTTTTTAAATGAAGATGAGATATTAAGCCAATAAAATAAATTTTAAAAAAAACTAAATCTAAAGCATTTAACTAATATTAATTTAAAATGGATTCCGAAATTGAATAACTGGTTTTCAGAAATCCTCTTTGTGACTTTTCCATATTATGCCTACCATGATAGGTACATGGGACATCCCACACAGCGCCATCTAGTCCCAGAGTAAGCAATTATTATGCTTGTGTTATGGGTTACTAAATAAGTGATATACATACTTAAATATTCTTTTTTTTTTATAATATATACATATATTATATAAATATTTCACACCGAGCCCCGGAACAAAATAAACATTTTCACGCGCATAAATATTTGTCCCGGGCGGGAATCGAACCCGCGACCATTGGCTCTGTAGTTAGGGCACAGAGGAAATACGAAGGTCTCTAGACAGAGCAATTGTAAGATTAGCGCGGGAGAGGAGGGAAATTTTTTAACCATAGTTTAAAAGGGCACTGTAATTTATAAAAATTATTGATTGTTGTTTGTTTTGCCATTATGGTACACACAACAGGTGCCGCCGCGCCATTACTACTTTTTTGTGTTTATTTGCGCGAATCAGTTCTCAAGTTCTCAAACCTCAATAATAATATACTTAAAAATAATACTACAGTCGATTAATACCTATCTACGAGTTACACAAATATATTGACTGTGATCCAAGATTTAAGTGACCACCAGACCAAATTCTTAAAAGCTTATATTTTCGAAACCGTCAATCGCATACCCATCGTGTTAGTGCTCAAACTTGATGTTTTGGCGAGATCTATGTGACCACGTGACCAAATTTTTAAAAGCTTATATTTTCGAAACCATCACTCGCATACCCATCGTGTTGGTGCTCAAACTTGATGTTTTGGCGAGATCTATGTGACCACGTGACAAAATTTTTAAAAGCTTATATTTTCGAAACCATCACTCGCATACCCATCGTGTTGGTGCTCAAACTTGATGTTTTGGCGAGATCTATGTGACCACGTGACCAAATTTTTAAAAGCTTATATTTTCGAAACCATCACTCGCATACCCATCGTGTTGGTGCTCAAACTTGATGTTTTGGCGAGATCTATGTGACCACGTGACAAAATTTTAAAAAGCTTATATTTTCGAAACCATCACTCGCATACCCATCGTGTTGGTGCTCAAACTTGATGTTTTGGCGAGATCTATGTGACCACGTGACCAAATTTTTAAAAGCTTATATTTTCGAAACCATCATTCGCATACCCATCGTGTTGGTGCTCAAACTTGATGCTTTGGCGAGATCTATGTGACCACGTGACCAAATTTTTAAAAGCTTATATTTTCGAAACCATCACTCGCATACCCATCGTGTTGGTGCTCAAACTTGATGCTTTGGCGAGATCTATGTGACCACGTGACCAAATTTTTAAAAGCTTATATTTTCGAAACCATCACTCGCATACCCATCGTGTTGGTGCTCAAACTTGATGTTTTGGCGAGATCTATGTGACCACGTGACCATAATTTTAAAAGCGTATATTTTCGAAACCATCAATCGTAGACCCATCGTGTTCGTGCTCAAACTTGATGTTTTGGCGAGATGTATGTGACCGCGTGACCAAATTTTTAAAAGCTTATATTTTCGAAACCATCAATCGTAGACCCATCGTGTTGGTGCTCAAACTTGATGTTTTGGCGAGATCTATGTGACCACGTGACCAAATTTTTAAAAGCGTATATTTTCGAAACCATCAATCGTAGACCCATCGTGTTGGTGCTCAAACTTGATGTTTTGGCGAGATCTATGTGACCACGTGATCAAATTTTTAAAAGCGTATATTTTCGAAACCATCAATCGCGGACCCATCGTGTTGGTGCTCAAACTTGATGTTTTGGCAAAAAGTTACAACTAAGCATCTTTGAACGAGGATTACTGAATAATGCAACCAAATATTTGGTCAGTTTTTATGTTTCTCATTAACATGCAACTAGTACTCAATTTTGTATCAAATTCAGTCACTTTGGTTATCGTTTTTTTTTGGTCAAGATAACCAGTTTTTGAAGCGCCATATAAAGTTAACGCAACCACTCTGAGCAGGCAGACCAACATATTTGGCATCAGGGAGTTGGTCTTTATCATGTCAACCCAGAATAGGCTACTCTGAAAATCGTAAGCAAATTTGTCGTGACCTCCCGGAATATTAGACACACCTAAGTGTTTTTGCTAAAACTTCATGTTTTAGCAAGATATATGTGAATCCATGACCAAATTTTAAAAAGCACATATTTTTGCAACTATTAGTCAAAGACCTATCATGTTTGTACTGAAATTCACGTGATTACATAGATCTCGTTAAAACATGAAGTTTGAGTACAAACACGGTAGGTCTGTGAATATTAGTTTCGAAACATATGTACTTTTAAATTTGGTCATGGGTTCTCATAGATCTCGCTAAAACATGAAATTTGAGTACAGACACGGTAGGTCTGTCCAATGGTTAAGAAAATACATGCTTATTAAAATTTGGTCTTACAATTACAAAAATACGTTATTTTTTAAATTTTGTCACGGGATTACATAGATCTCGCTAAAAAAAACACGAAGTTTGTGAACAAACACTATAGGTCTGTAACTAATAGTTTCAAAAATATGTACTTTCTAAAATTTGATAATATTGTATTTAATGGGCTATTCTCAAATCTCGAGTTTGCGGTGGAACAGTTGTTGCGCGCTTCGCCGCGCGCCGTTATCGAATGGGGCGGGAAGGTATGCTCCGCCTACTGCGGGGAAGGGAAGCGAAATTCTGAATTCCAGCTAGCTTCGGACATCGTCTTAAAACAGTAAGATGATAATTATTTCTTGAAATTATTTCAAGAAAAATTAATTTACTTAACTGTTTGACTATGGTTTCATCTCTGTTTCATGTTATATTACCTACATAATGAAAAAACTAATAACTATATAGTACTCTGTGTATAATGAGTTTGTAAAAATTTCATTGTCCTATTACACAGAGTAATATTATTAGATATTATTAAAAATCATTTGTAGAAGACGTAAATAATAATTTGCTAATTAAGAAGAAGAAGAAGAATAATAATATGCGCAGTCTGTCATGAGTCTGTCATCCTTACACAATGTCAAACGTCAGACCATATGTCAGATTGATAGAAGAGGAGTTTTTTTTCCAAAATGGCGCATGTAAAACGTCGTAGTTCCTTGTGGCATTTTGATAAAACTCCATATTAACCGTCATACGTTGCCTGTTTTTATTATTGCTCAATAAAAATAGTTTAACTCGCATACACTAGACATTGGCAGAATTAACGTATGTTAGAACGCCATTAACCAAAAAAAGAAGAAAGAAAAAAAGAAGATAGAAGAAGAAGTGTTTTATGCTTCACTACTTTTACGTAAAGAAAAAGCCATACAGCCGTCGGTAGGCTGTATGGCTTTTTCTTGAAAATTTTGATAAATCATTTTATAAAATTACTTGCCGCAAAGTAAGAATATTGAAATTTGTTTCTCAAAATAGTTTAATCTATCAGAAAAAAATATATAAAAAAATGGGTTTACATACCGAATGTACGGTTTGATTAGTATTCACAGACATATAAATTTTTCATTACCTTTATATATATATATATAGTAATATAAATTAGACGAAATATTAAATTGCATGTTTTTATTCTTTAAATGTCACTTTAGTACTAAAACATTAAAATACAGTGCCACAAAGTTATAATCTTAGCGTGGGAATTGGCAGGCGACTGACGATTATGTCAGTGGGAAGCGGTCGGCGGTATACCTCCCCTTGGTACACACACAATCAAACCTTTGTCGTGAGGGGTATTTGACGAGTTTTTAGTAGAAACTGATGTCTAATAAAAATAAGGAAAATGAAAAAATATCCCGTTATACCTTTTGTGAGGAACTCTAGAAATGCTTTTAACTTGCCTGTGTCTGCCTTGGTGGCGCTGCTGTCTGAGAGCTGGGCGGACGGTACAGTGACCTGCATCGTAACTCCAGTTGTTCCCAATACATCTTCTTGCGCTCGTGACTGTAAAACGATTTAAAAAAAAATATCAATTTATATTACAATAGGAAACGATACTGGATGTTTGTCGGTCGGTTGCGTTTAGATAAACTGTTTTAATGGCCTGTTAAGTTCTTAAATGAAACTTAAGTCGGATCACACTCTACTTCAAAGTGTCCCGACATTCTTCAGTTTAAACTCGGGACACATCCTACAGCCTACAGAGTATTTTTCACCGAAGCAACATACCCTAGTTTTAGTGTGTCGGCACAAATCATACCTACTTCTGTACGGACCACAGAAAATTGAGTAGGTTAGAAGTGTCGTGTGATGGTGTTTGTTCGGAAATAATTACTCATACAACGAAAACAAGTACAAATACTATGCATACCTAAATAGTCTTAGATTTGTCTTATTGAAATAATAATAATAAGAATAATATCTTGGACATTGCACACAGCGCCATCTAGTCCCAAACTAAGCAAAGCTTGTATATGAGTACCAGAAAACTGATATACACACTTAAATATTCTTTGTAATATACACGTATATAGATATAAATAATTGATATGATTTGATGTAGCATTTTAGAGTTTGAGTTATTAAGGGTCACAGACAAAAAAGAATTCTGTTATGAAGAAAATATAGTCTTCAATATGAGGTTTTGATGACCAGCCAAATTTTAATATAATGACCTTTGATAAAAATCCTTACTGTTCCTTTTTAGTGTCGTTCAATAGGAAAATATTCAGTTAAGACTACGTAAACCTTTCCCAAAATTACCAATATACTAGTCATTATTCACGAGGACGCCAGTGCAAGTGCACGCACTCCGCCCACATGCCCTATGCCCCGCCCTTTCGCCTATGTAAGTAGAAGGTAGCCAAATTTTGTTGAAAAATATTTAGGGTATAATTATTGATTAGGAATATTTGACCTATATTTTTATTTACGTAATGAGGTCTATTGGTGATACCTAACATCTAGAAAAATTTTGGCTGGTAATTAAAATTTCATCGTGTATACAAATACCGCATATTCTTGGACCAATGCAATTTGCATTGGTATAATATTTTTTTTATTACTGATGTGTACACAAAAGAAAAAGAATTCTTAAATCAATGGAAATTGCATTGGTCCAAGAATATGCGGTATTTGTATACATATATTAAAGACTATATTTTCTTGTTAACAGAATTCTTTTTTTTTGTGGGGTGATCGACCACCGAGTTTTTTTTTACCACGGTTTTATGACTCATTGGCATAGAAGTAATAATTATTTATAATAGTAAGACTAGATAGATCAAGCGCCTATTCAACTGGACTTTCTGTTTGTTCTGGGTTTTACTATTCTACATCGTTCCTACTTCTATGCCGATGAGTAATAAAACCTCGATAAAAAAAAATAAAAAACTCGCTGGTCGACCACCGCCTTAAAAAATCTGTCTGTAAACTGCAACTTACAGACAGATTTTTACTTTATTTATTTATTTATTTTATTTATTTATTTTTTACTTTACAGACAGATTTTAACTTTAGGGTACCTACCTACTACTTTGTCCGGACCAAGGAACTAGTCCGGACTACTAAAAAACGATTAAAAAACGACCGGATACTAAAGAACGACAATGATTATCTTGAGAACTGAGTTTCCATAGCAGCTAAATAATAAATCGATATTTTTCGTTCGCAATAAAAACCTGTCAAGTGTGACTCGGACTCGAATCCAGAGGGTTCCGTACTATAAATCATCGCATTACTCGAGAAGGTTTTTAAATCTAACTAAAATTTAGGCTAAAATTTAAAACCCATTTCTTCGTATAGACCAATTGAACTTATCAGTCCTCGGTGAAATTATACGCATTTTCTTTTCGAGAATCATTTACTTTTACGGCGGGAATTCAAAAATATTGGATTTAATTTAGTTTTTTTTTTGTAAAGGCCCTATAGTACATTTTTTTTCCAAAATTTAGGCTCATCAGTTACGAAGACGAGAACAGTTTTCGTATATACGTACTCTTTAATACCTTTTATACTACTTACACATTTTTTAATGACAAAAAGGAATAGGTGTTTCGAATAATTTTGAAAGTTATTGACTCATACCATGAGGCACTGGACAATTATTTTTTTTATTTTCTAATTTTCTATTCAAAATAATCCAAAAAATTAAAATTTGTTCATTCGCGTAACAATGATTGAGCCACCAAACTGCATGTGTACTAAATTTCAACTTATTTCGTCCAGTAAGTTCGGAGGCAGTAGGCTGTGACAGACGGACCGACAGACACCACAGCGATTCTATAAGGGACCCGATTTCTCATCTTGTATGTATGGAACCCTACAAAATAATGATTTTCTTGACAACTAAATTTCCATAGTAACCACATAATAAATCAATATTTTTCAAGAAGAAGTTTACATGTATTTTCAAAATATTTACCATCAGTGATTGCCTGAAATTTAAAAAAATCTTGCGAAATGGCGCATATACCTAGAAGCAGCGTCAGCCAATATTCTAGAGGATCGGTGAGTCATTTTACGCAAGATCTAGAAGAATTGACGGACGCAGAACTTATCAGTCTGGTGACAGATTTGAAAAATCAAATACATCTGCTGAGATTGGAAAACGAAATTTTGGAAAAGGTGATTCTAAGACTTGATCCGTCTCTAATGAGCGGAGTTCAACAAGCTATAGATTACGCAATCAAATTACAGAGCGATACTTTCCTTACTGGAACATCTTTCATAAGATCTCAATACTCCAGATTAACCGGAACGGAATCATTGACCAGCCCTTCGAGAATGCTTGCCAGCCCATCGAAATTATCTAGCAGAAATCGCACCCTTTCTTCTGTGCGTTCCAGAGCTACGATTATGTTTGGCGTCGGTCCGAAAATTAATGTCTTAGAAAGATCAGAACTGGTCATCAAAGAAATGGAACTGATAACAGAAAACTTGGAGAAATACAGAAGTAAAGCTTCCAAAAAACAAAGTCTGCTGAAAGCTCAGTTGGAAGAGATAGGAGTTAGAGTGGAAAATATAGAAATAGCTAAAGAGGCGTTCAACCAAAACGTGATAGTGGAAGGTTTCGATAGGTTAACCCAAAGGATACCAGCTGAAGTTTGGGTGAGATTTATGACCGAATGGGTCAAAATCACCGATGGGCATATTGGTAAATTGCGGTTAAGGACCAGCACCCTGAACACGCAATACATAAAATTGAAATCGCAAATAACGGTCAAAGCGGAGCTGAGCGAAAGCCTCAGACCCGTAGATTTCGAAAAATTGGAAATACAAAACAACGTCTCTCTGACGATCATAGAAGAGAAGCTATCGAATCTGGCGGAACTGAAGAAGTTCACAGGCGACGCGAATCTGAACTTAACCATTCATAAGAATTTAATGGCCGACCAGAATCTATATCTGTCTAAAGTGTTCGACACGATAAAAAAGAGAAAGAAGCGCACAACGGAATTGGACAAGGAAAGGGGAGTCATAGCAGTCGAAGCGGAGAGCATTAATGAAAAACTCCAACGCGTCAAGAACTTCAGACAGAAGTACGAAGCGCCGAGTGTCATGGACTACGTCAATGTTAAAGCAGAATTAGATCATTTGAAACACAGTATTAAGATGTTGAAGACCAGGTATCACATACAAGTTATAACTTTGGCTTCTATAAATAAAAAGCTTAGAGCGAGTAAAGTGTTTGAAAGTTTCGCATTTTAATGAAATAAAATACTTACTACTCGAGATTTCGTGTTTCCAGGCGCGTTTATAGGATGCTGTTCACTGGGAGGGAGGGGGGTGGAGACAATATTTGAGTTATCTTACCTATCTCGCAAAAAAATCGTTCTAAACGAAAATTTAAAAAAAAAATGGTTTAAAATTAAGTACCCTCGGAATTGCTGAATTATTTGATAATTCATCAATTTTCAGATTATGTTTCCATTCAGTTTACTTTGTATTCAGTGAATAGACCACGTAATAATCGGGACAACTAGCGCCCCGCGCGGGACATTTAATTGGAACCCTAAAATCGGAACGTCTAGCAACACTGACCCATACCCTGCCCTCTTCCTGATCAAAACGGAACGAAAAGTTACTTTTGTTTATAAGAAGTGGTGGTCGAAAATATAAAATTGTGATATTTTTAAACATAGATAGATTTTTTCTTGATAATGTCTCTACATTGTTAAAATAAATAAATATGGTTTTACAATGTGTTTCATTAAAAATAAATTTTTAGGGCAACAGAAGAGCATTTTCGTATATTTTTCTTGCTACGATTTATGTAAGTAAAAAATTAAATAATCTACGAAATCAACTATATTAACATTTCATATCACGTGGCCCATCCTTAAAATATAGCCAAATGCCCATAAAAATACCAACTGACTAGAAGCCCTCTTCTGCGTTTACCTTCTATCTAACCACTCATTCTCTAGCTATCTGGTCCAAGATGAGGTTTAGTCTGAGTTTTAAGTGCGCAAGGTCACCGCGTTCTGGTCTGCACTCCCGTGAAATCCCCGCGCGCCAGTCTACAACCCCGCAAAATTGCGTAATGTCACTTTGATACTGTGAATTGACATTTATGACTATTAAAACAGGATTAAAACCAAACGCTGCTGTCGTGAATATCACGATGATCTTCTTACTGCCTAACCACATATTCTTGGGAATCACATGGCATGCAAAATTGCAATGGGATCCTCATATAACTAACTTGGCGAAAAGGCTCGGTTCTGCGGCTTACGCTGTAAAAATGATTCGCTTCCTTTCGGACATAGAAACCTCGAGATTGGTGTACCTACTTCAGTGGGTTCCATAGTTTGATGACTTATGGCATTCTGCTGTGGGGACACGCTGCCAATGTTCATACAATCTTTGTGTTGCAGCGGCGAGCTGTTCGAGCAATTTATAAACTAAGACCTAGAGTATTACTTAGAGACAAATTTAAGGAAATATAATGACGTTGCCGTCTCAATATATATATTTGAAAACATAATGTACGTAAAAAAAAAATAATGTATTATTTAAAAAAAATTGTGATTGGCATAATGTCAATACGAGAAACAAGGATAAACTTGCTAACCATATCAGCCACCTCAATAAAAATCACAAAATCTTTTAAAGGGCAATGTATACGCTTTTACTATAAGATCCCAGTTGACGTTCAAGATCTACCCCCTAACAAGTTTAAAACTACAATAAAACGAAA
The DNA here is from genome assembly GCA_949709985.1 of Luffia ferchaultella. NCBI lineage: Eukaryota > Metazoa > Arthropoda > Insecta > Lepidoptera > Psychidae > Luffia > Luffia ferchaultella. Next base: position 6,252,985 of record OX453269.1, read on the forward strand.
GCTTTATGCAAAAGCTTATTATAAAGTATCGGACTACTTAGATGAAAAAATCCATGGGTATAAATCGCTCACCTATCAGTTTGTTTCAATAATTTTAATTTTAAGAACTTATTGTTAAAAAAACTGTTTATAATGTTGTTAAAAAAAAGCGTCCCTCACAATGGTCCCTCAGTTTCTTGCTTATTCCTCTGAGAGGAACCAGCACCTTTTGAATGCGACTTTGTGATGACGGTTTTCCACAAAGTAATAAATTGTAATAAATTCACTCTTATGACGTATTTCAAGATTATGTAGGTACATGGTAGGTACGCAGAAATCTCGAATGTTAATCGAACTTTAACAGGAATGTATAGTCTACGCAGGCGAATATGCGGGCGGTGGTTAGTCTGATATATATACTTAGATATTTTTATTTTATAATACATACATATCAAATATTTGTCTTGAGCGGGGATCGAAGCCGCAACCTTTGGTTTTGTCAATCGATCAGTCAAACAGAAGCAATCATCGTTTCAGGTCACGTTACACGTCTTGATGGCTGAACTTGTCGCGTGTTTGCGCAGTTTTAGCTACTGGGATGCTAGTCGGCTCGACTTTTGAGCAACCAAGAAGTTTGACACTAGACGTAGTTTTATTGTTCAAAAAACAATAATTTATAAATGCTTACCTCAATAACTGATAAGCCAGCATCGAACTGAATATGCACACGAGAACTGCAGTCACCGACAACGCGAAGACGCCCCGTAAACACCAATAGAGGGCGCCGTGTACTACGCCACAGTCGGAAACCCCTTCGAAGACGCAGCGAACGCCTGGGAAAAATCATACTATTACGTTCAAATTATTAGTATGATGTCGTGATAGCCGAGTGGTACCGAGCCCGCTTCTCGTTTGGAAGGCCGTGGTTCGAATCCTAGGACATATAGCAATGATTTTTTTCTAACTTATATACATAACTATCACTGACTCGGTGTCTCGGAGACCACATTAAGCCGTTGCTCCTGGTTGCCATCAATACATGGCAGTCGTTACAATCCACCAACTCGCACTGAAGCAGCGTGGTAAATTAAACTCCAAGCCTTTGGAGAATGTTAGGTTCATAATAATAATACCTGGGACATTCCACACAGCGCATTTTGTATTGAACTAAACAAAGCTTGTGTTATGGGTATCAGACAAGTGATAGACATTTTACAGCCAGACACGGAACAAATAGACATGTTCATGCACACAATTAATTGTCCCGGGCGGGAATCGAATCCGCGACCCTTCGCTACGCAGTTAAGGTCTCTAACTACTTTGCCAATCGGGTCAGTCAATTTCATATGAAATGGCGTTTCTAAGATTCATGGAATGGTTTTCATGGATTTATTTATTTCAATTCAACATACGCTTTCTATAAAGATTCACGTATTTATTCGTTTGAACACATGCTGCTGCATCTTAACATTCTCCAACATCGGACATCTACGGTATTATATACAGCAACGCTGCAAATAAGGAACACCTATTTATATTGTATTAAGTCAATCTCTACCAGGATTTAATGAAATTATAAGGATCTCCACTTTGAAAAGTTTCACATTACCTTCATCATCCTGACCAGCATGCTGGCTGTCGGGAGGCATCGAAAAGCACGTACATGTTCTGGTCAATTTCGTATACTCGCAGAATTTCAGATTCTGAAGTCTGAAAACAAAATAATTCCCAAAAAATCAATACTTTATAAAAAATGTTTAAAAACAATATACGGATTTAGTCATTAAAGTATGAATTGACTAAACGCCCTCTTCTGCGTTTCTTCTCCTCATTCACTTCATCAGCCCATTTTTGCAGGGGCTTAGGCCTCCCCCAGGGTGAGGGGGCTTGGAGCTTAAATCTACCACGCTGCTCCACCGCGGGTTGGGGATTGTAACGACCACCATCTATTGACAGCACCCGGGACTGACTGCTTAACGTGCTCTCCGAGGCACTGCGGCTTCTGCGTTTACCGTCTAACGATTCATTCTCTAGCTAGTTGGTGTAAGATGGCGAGTTTTAGTCAGAGTTTCAGTGCGCAAGATTCCCGCGCGCCGGTCTTTAACCCCGCAAAATTGTGTAATATCACATTAAATATCATGATGACTCTATTAAAACACTAAACGCTGCTGTCAAATTAATTTACTCTACGAAGTTAATACAAAGTTGACGCCTGATCAAATACGCTATGACTCCGTCGACTGCATCATGGTAAATTAATACTGAGGGTCAAGAGCTAAAAAGGGGGACGAACAACTCATTGAAAAGGGCCATTTTGGAACCGATCGAATGTTTTGTAAACGAAAGTCATTTAGATAAAATGTCAAAGTAACTTCGTTATGAATTTAAAATAGCTATTCAAAGATACTCCACTCCGGGTGTGACATTTGGCGAGTATCGACTGTGTTACATTCCAAGGTGTTACGTGCTACTTGGTACACGTGTAGCTTAGAAGGCAGGTCAAATGTCTTCGCTGTGTCAATACATAAAACTAACAATCTTATCGCTTTGCGTTAAAGTTTAGATTTCAATAATAGGTACATACTAAAATTTTGAACCCTGCACGCATACTTCACCCCTCTTCGCCCCGTAAACAAAGCAAGTAAGACATGTCGTTATCAATAGTTTATATACATACATCCACTTCAACCAGCCCATTATGCTCCACTACAGAGGCTTAGGCCTCCCTCCAGGGTGAGGGGGATTGGAGCTTAATCCACCACATGCACGATGTTCCTGTATTCCCTAAGCTTTTCAAAGAAACAGCCTGAACAACCATTTTTTGACGTAATGGAACAGAAGTACGAGATACAATGTGTGTTCCGTAAAAAAGTAGAGTAGGTAGTTACAACAATATTTTTTAATATCGTGACGCATCGCGAAACAAATGAAATGAAAAACCAGAAAAAAAAAACACCAGAATAGGGTCCTAGTTGGCAATTAGCGCTCCAGGCGTCGAGTAGCCGTACCACATGAGTATCCATATCCATACAGAGTCCAAGCTCTCTAACAAGGTTTTCCTAAGAAGACCGCGGAATGCACTGTCAGATCAGACCGACCACCTCACTCTCGAAGTCAAACGGTTGATTCATCATAATGAGTCTTTTTCGGACGAATCTCAAGTCGAACCTGAAGCGGGGGCCCTCCCGCGGCCCCTACCCCCACCCCCTACTGACCTCATCTCAAATGAGTGGACAGTAAAACGCTTTTCACGTTATATTAATAACGTAAATCTTAACCGGAGGCCCGCGCCAACGGAATTATTTCGCCTAGAGTAACCCTTAGGGGATACCCAACAGCTTCGCGCCGGCAAGGCAACACCCTAGTGTGCCGCCTGGCCGCTCCGATGAAGTCGTTAGAGCTTTCTGGCTAACGACACGCGTCTTTATTCTGCTTCAGGCGGTTGTTTAATGGACGCAACTACCACATACCTCGCGCGCTCGGGCGCGCGGAAGCTGTAGAGTTTAATTCGCCTTACCATCGCAAGGGTAAAACAAAAAAAAATCTAACAAGGTACAAAATTCATACCTATTCCCATAGGGTTGACCCTTGTTACATGTTAGAAAAAAAATTGCGAGAAAAATAAAATAAGGTAAGTACATAGTAAAATATTTATTTAAAAAAGTAATAATTAGTGTAATTTGACACATCATAAATTAAAATTAGTTGTAATGATTAACCCTAAACAAGTCTTTTTTTTAATGTTTTACTACTTTAATTGATATTATATTATGTTAATTTAAACACTGAAGTGGTCAAATCCATAATTTGTCAACAAAATCACTCGAATTTTTTTTATGAATCGCGTTGAATGCGTGCGCCGCAGCCGCAGCCCTGTTGTTTATACGCCAACTGAACTGGTTCAAACCAGTTTTTACCCCGGCCGGAGCGTACGTGAACGTCGTGAACCCGTCGTCGGTGCGAGGTCACGCAAACATCGCCGCTCTATGTGTGTGTATCTACAGCGGGCCGTTTCTATGTAGCTTGGTTTCTGTACGGATATTTATTCATGTGGCCGTATTGTGAATACCAAGAAAATAATAAAAAGTCCGGGTAGCCAATTGTGCTACTGCGAGCGATAAAAGCAAACTGTAGTGAAATTCATAGTATAGTTCCAATCAAACTTTATGGCGGATTTGAATACAACGCTTTATGCATGCTTGCGCAGGTTCAGTCATATGCCCCTCGCTCCACTGCGCCCCGCTACACCTAAAACTGGTTACTGCGACGCGACTTGTGCCTATTCGCCATAAAGGTTGATTGGAACTATACGAAAATATTAGTATATTAAACTAATTACTGTGACAATTATTGTGCTAAACTAAAAACCTTATAATTCACGTTTTACTTCTCTTCAATTCCGATCTTTTGAACCCGATTATAGTACTGGCGTAACAACATAAATAATTATTCTTACGTTCCCGTACAAATTCACAGAAAAGTTCTTCAGTTCGAGGAATACAAACCGTGTCCTCGAAAAACTTCGGGAATATATGGTCACAACATCGAGTAAATAAACTTGACAGTAGCGTTTGATATAGAGTCAGAAATGCTACTTCACAGTATCGAGGTGACGTTACGCACTTCCGCGGGAGTGAAGACCGGCGCGCGGGACCTCGCGGACTGAAACTCGTCGTCTTGCAATAGCTAGCTAGAGTACGAGTGGTTAGACGGTAAACGCAGAAGAGTGCATATAGTCAATTCGTATACTTTTATGGGTCACAATGTATAATATTCAACGACTTACTTGTTCATGTGAATGACTGTAGTTGTGATTGTGACTAGTACGCAGGTTAAAGCGCACACCAAACAACATGCTCCCACCACTTTAATCTAAAAAAGAAAAAAAAAACATAATTAGGACATACCTGTTTAATTCTAATCATCGCAGGTGGCGTTTTTATGGTCACGATTATATTTACTAAATAATACCGCGACGACCGCTTAGCTTAGCGGGTAGCGACCCTGCCTACGAGGCTAGGGTCCCGGGTTAGAATCCCAGGTCGGGTCAGTATTTATATGATGAATATTGATACAGATTCCGGGTCTTGGTTGTTATATGTACGTGGTGTCTTCGCTTGGTACCCAAAACGCAAGCTAATGCTTAGTTTAGGGCCTAGACGTTGTTGTGATGTATACGTTATTATTATAATTAATACAACTAAATTATTAAATTAATGAACTAAATAAATGCGTATGTTATGGAGAAAGGGCGTAGTGAACTTTCTATTACGTCGACGTTCTTTGCGAATACATTACCGTGAAAAGAGCATTTTTTGTTAATTTAAATGTATGACACCACGAGAGTTATACAACTGTGCCTATGACGTCATATTTAACAGTTGTCTAATTAGCGTGGTCGAGTAATACCTCCGGTGCGATATAAAACATGTTTTTGACTTCGTGGATTTGCTTGCAACACGCTGTCACATATCAACCAAAGAACACATTGGCAGTCATTACATATTATTATTTTAATTTTATTACTAAATTTCACGATAAAAATATTGTCACCCTATTTCATATAATATCTACTGTAAATGCAAGTCAGTTTTTTTTTTTTAAATCGCTACCTAATTATCGGTTGTACATTATATTAACCTCATATGGTGGATAAATTATTAGTATTTTATTTCATGTTTTATAAGGTTGCAAGGCAGTCGGCGAATCAGAAACACGCCTTATATTATATTATAACCGTATTTTTAATACAACATAATAACAATTAATTACCATATAACTATATCTATTTCTTCGCCTCGCCAAGCTCATTATACAAACGCCTGTAAGCACCAACTGAAATAAGAAAAAGTTGTATTAAAAGTTGTATGAAACACGAGTATTTTTAGGGTTACGTACAACCAAAATGAAAAAAAGGAACACTTAAAGTTTATTATGGTGTGTGTCTGTCTGTACGTCTATCATAGTCTATTTTCTCCAACTCTAAAGGACAACAAAAGTTGGTGAAAACTTTGCAATTATCTCAGAAACTCCTGATCCCAAAATTTAAAAAAAAAAGAACTATTGGCTTTTACTTGTATTGTTAAAAGGTTAAGAGGACCTATTCTGTGTAAGAAAAAGTGTCCATCTTAAAGCATTAAATTAGGATAGCGCTACAGTCATAATAGAAGTTTTTACTACGTGAATAGTTGAGGTTTTGTTAAACGTGGTTTCATTTACTACTCGAGTCACCCCAAAAATATTTCCACTCAGTATGTATGCGCTTACCACGCTTAACTCTATCTATAGTCATTCTACACGAGCGCCATTCTGGCCATTTCTTGAACTATTATTTAATGCATTCGGCCCCACAACTTTTCAATTTGACCCTCATATATGATCCTCCTAAATTCTACCCTCCTTAAGAGAAACCTAAGCGGTGAACAAACTCTCATTTTAAGGTTTAATTTTGGGGAGCGAATTAACTAATATTAAAAAAAAACTTCCCTTGAGCGCAATAAGGGTAAAAGTTGTTGGGTTGTACTTCCTAGAAAAATTTACCTCTGCCTGACTCTTGTACTTGAATAAAGAAGGGGACAGAAAGTAAAAATGATATCGTATACATAACATTTTAATAAAACTTTATACAAAAATTATTTACAAAATTATAGAACACAAGTCTGGACAAGGACTTGTGTAGCTGAGGGCGGTGGTGTTTTTACTGGTTCTACTATACACCATCGGTGTTGTTTGTTACTAGGTATTTTATATGATTTATGAAATGACACTTCGCTATTTGATTGGCTTGACGTGTTTGACAATTTTATAATTTGGCCAATCAGAAAACGGCCAATTTTGTGTGAATCGAAAGTCCAAAGTCTTCAGGCCGTACAATGACCGGTATGTTTAGTCAGCAAGAAATATTGTTTTTCAAATTATTTGATGACGACAAAAAATGAGTGGAAACTGTTACGAAAATCGAGGTCGCCGATTTTAAGTATAAGAGGTCAATACCCTTATAAGCGCATCATGTTACGTATCAAATAAAACTGCTTGTTTGTTAGCACAGACCAGTCAACCTTTAGACCACGCTTTAACAAACGTCAGTACGAAAACGAAATCGCCAAAAAGTGGCGGGGTGCGGGGAGAGGTCGGCTAGTTTTCATTGGCTCGTTCAAAATTGACAATTTAATGGCTTCCGACGTGCTTCCAACTGACGGCTCACTAGTGACGTAGTTATGTAGTGTCACTACATAGCTTTGGCGAATGCTACTCCCTGTCAAAGCATGGTCTATAAGGTTGACTTGTCTGTGTTTGTTAGATACATTACACACAAATACATTTTAGTAGATACGGTGTATACTATATTGAATGTGGATTTTAAATTTTACAAAGTATAACATTATATTTAAATTTAATTATAATTTATTTCGCTATAAAAAAAATCAGACATAATTTTGGAATTTAAGCGCGTAGGATCTAACAGGCACATCTGATCGCATTTGAGGACACGCGCCCCACGCTTACGTGACTTTTCTAATGGCAGTTTCTATACTCACCATAGCAGCCGGCACCGCCGCAGGCACCGTCTCCAAATGGTGCGGCGACGCTGTATAGGCTCTGAGCAAAATATGAGCAGCGGCCAACAGCCCTCCTAAAGCGGCGGATAGGGCTCCGCAACCGACGCACCACCAAGCATACTTCCTGCGCCTCGACACTTCACCCGACGTTGGTAATGTAGCTGGAAAATGTTAAATAATTATTTTAGCATTAACTACCAATTTCCAGCTAATTTTTAGGGCATATGCTAAGAAGAAAACACCTCATCTAATGGAATGAAGAAAAACAAAATATAGGTCGTCCCATTCACACATGGAAGTGCTTCGTAAATCATGACATCAATAACTACACAAACTACGACAAGGAATACTGAAAAAGAACTGCGGTAAACAGAACAACACTAAAAATAATGGCAGAAGAAATCCGATACAGAGTCAGACTCCGAAACAGAATACACCTAGTTAATGACTTAGCCCCGAAGAAACGAACTCCCACGGTTGCAGTGAATACTATTCTATCCTCTATATGTTACACACCAAATATAGTATCTATATTCCCCATGCTGGCTTTACGATGCTGGTATTCGGGTCGGCTCAACCTCATGTCATTCCTATATTCCGACTGCAGCCTACCTACACTCTGTCCGATCTACTATGGCTCATTGGTGTTTCGGACCTCCGCGTCCTTGCAGCAGAACTGCTGGCTGGTGAGTCATTGAAACGGAACGGAACGGATTTCCAGCTAATTTTCAGGGTTCCGAACCTCAAAACGAAAAAACGGAACTAGGATCACTTTGTTGTCTCTGTCTGTCTGTCAAGACCCTTTTTCCCAGGAACGCGTGGAGGTATCAAGCTGAAATTCATATCAAATACTCAGGTCTACTGTCCCTTGGAGCTGTGAAAAAATCAAACTTCTAAGCTAACGCAATCAAAGGATCCAGCCGTTTATACTGCAAATTTTCTATACTCGCAAGAAAATCAAAACCTACAGGGTACTTCCCGTAAACTCAGAATTTTGAAATTTGGTACGAAGCAACGTCTTATAACACAGATAAAGGAAAAATTGCGAAAAGCATAAATTTTTAGTTACATCATTTAATAAAAATATTTTTAATAATTTTAAACTTACTACCCCTTTCCTCATGAACGCGTAGAGGTAGTAAATTGAAATTCATTTCAAATACTCAGGTTTATAATACTAGAGATGCACTGAATGAGGGTTCTGCTGAAGTTCGGCTTCGGCCGAATGTTCGGTTTAAACATGTGCCGAAGCCGAAGTTCGGCCGAACGTCGGTTTAAATCACCGGCGATCACCCTGCCGCTTCTTATTTGACGTTTTGTTATCACATTTTTTTTAAATTGACGACCGATTGGCCGAGTGGTTAGACACCTTAACTGCGGACCAAGAGTCGCGAATTCGATTTTCGTCCGGGACAAATATTTGTGTGCGTAAACATGCCTATTTCTGTAAATATTTATACATGTATAAGTTTATTATTTAAAAAAATAATAATTTTAAGTATGTTTACCAGTTGTTTAGTAATCCATAACACAAACATAATACTTGCTTAATTTGGGACTAGATGGCGCTGTGTGGGATGTCTCATATATTATTATTATCATTTTAAAGTACCTGTATAGTCGGTATGTTTTTTTTATTTTAGGCTCAGTAGGTAAATAGTTTCGCAAGTAAGAGAAAAAGGTCGAGGATTCACATATTTTCTTTAATAAAATTTATAATGTATATTAAAAAACAAGAGAATTATTTATAAACAAATTATTTCTAATAATGACTCCTTTCATTTGCTATGCCACGTGATGCACTTGCCTAAAGTTGTTTTTGGCTTCCATAACTCGAAAGAAAGGAAGCTTTATAGAATCACATTGTTTATTGTTCGTCTATCTGTCTGTCGAGACCCATTTCCTGAAGAACGCGTGACGGTATCAAGTAAAATTTAATTAATTAAATTTTATTTAAGTAATTAATTGTGGTTGTAATTATCTAGGTCTACGGTGCAAGTGGAGTGATAGAAAAAAGACAAGCTTCTTAGTCAAAATACTGAATTAAAAAAAATATGCGGCGTAAATGGCTCTATTTTTATGGCTCTATTTTTTTTTAATTATGTTATACAACATATTCTTAAAAAAATAGAGCTATAAAAATAGAGCCATTTACGCCGCATATTTTGACACTCGCAAGTATAAACCTATACAATAGGTACTTCCCATCATCATCATCATCATCAGCCCATTTTACCCCACTGCAGGGGCTTAGGCCTCCCCCAGGGTAAGGGGGGTTTGGAGCTTAAATCCACCACGCTACTCCACTGCGGGTTGGGGATTGTAACGACCGCCATCTATTGACAGCGTCCGGGACCGACTGCTTTACGTGCTCTCCGAGGCACGGTGTCAGTGATAGTTAATGTACTTAAGTCAGAAAAACTCATTAATACACGCCCGGATTCGAACCATGGCCCTATGGCCTTATAAATTTGAGACAGGTTCGTTGCGCTCTGGGCTATCACGACACTTACGACACGTACACAAACGAAGACAGGTACTTCCCATTGACTTAGAATCATGCATTCGGGTAATTAAATTATAGTTATATTCCACAGAATAAATTAATTTGACAGCAGCGTTTGGTTTCAATAGATAATAGTCACTTCACAGTATGTGAAATGTCAAACGCAATTCGCGGTGGTGAAGACTGGCGCGCGGGGACCTCGCGCACTGTAACTCGCCATACAAGAGCCAGCTAGAGTATGAGTGGTTAGACGGTAAACGCAGAAACGGGCTTCTAGTCAATTAATACTTTTATGGTTATATCGCATAACAAGTATTTTTTTTAAATATTTTTAATTGAAATTACGTGGCATTCTGTTGGCGATTCGAGTAGCAATAAACAGACAGGCTCAGAACGCGAATCCGACTCGCACTTGGCCGGTATTTTATTTGTCGTTTTAAACTCGTTAAAAGTTCAATCAAGAAACTCAACTGGATCTTATTGTAAAAGGGAACACATTGCCCTTTAGATGATCAATTTAACATTTATAGACCAACGTTTGTTACTTTAGATTACATATCCAGATAAGATCACCGCAATCTATCGAATTTAAAATTGGCAGCGTTCAAATGAAGCAAATTCAATGTATTGGCCTCGTTCTATAAGATTAGTCGTGCGCTAGCGCAGCGTGAAATAAAATTCCGTTTTGCTTGTTTTTACAAATAATGAAGTAAACAATCAACGTTGACAGTTCTGCGTTGACATCACTTAGATTTGGTTTCACAATATCAATTAACTGTTTTCCAATAGTAGATACTTTTTTGTAACTGCTTTGTATAGTGATGCCGAATCTAATTTCTAAATCAATGTCTGTCATAAGCTGCCGTTTCAACTATTTCGAATCGATCTACATAAAAATTTACATGCAAAAATGTGTAAAAAGAAGTGAGTGAAATTTTCAATTAAAAAAAAAAGAAATAATTTTTCACAATATTTCCTAATAACGATGTTGTATAAACCTATGGCCCGGTCCCTGTTCAATAGTATCTTAACTTCTTTTAACTGTACTGCCATCTCTGAAAAATTGAACACAATGTAGGTATTTAGGAAGTTAAAATAAATAATAAAGAAAATGCTTTTCACAAGCTTACTCTTTCTTTCTTTTTTTTTATATTAAATCTCGTATTAAATAATATAATATAATATCTGGGACATCCCACTCAGCGCCATCTAGTCCCAAAGCAAGCAAGTATTATGCTTGTATTATGGGGTACTAGACAACTGATATACATACTTTTAAATATTCTTTTTTTTAATAATATACACATATATAGATACTTTTACGCCCAGACACGGAACATATAGATGGGTTCATGCATAAAAATATTTGGCCCGGGCGGGAATCGAACCCGCGACCCTCGGCTCCCCAGTTAGGGTCTCTAACCACTCGGCCAACCGGTCAGTCGGCCATCAAATGAGACTGAAAAACATTTGAAATTAATTTAAGCCGAAGCAGTGATAATGTAATTGGAAAAAATTAAGCGCCATAAAAAAAGTACCTAATACCTCGATGTTTCACATTTTTTTAAACATATCAGTTACCTTCTCTTTTTCAATCTTATGTCGTTTCTAAGAGTCAAAGAGAAATAATTACAAATAATCTGCTATAGTGCTTCAGTTTTCGACTGTTTGAGACAATGAGACGCGGTATCTTGTGTAATTTCGATATCTAAAGTTTTACCTTACCGAAATATGGTGGCGGTGGTACATAGTGCTGTGGTAATTCGGCCCCTGCTATTGTCGGAGGTTCCGTCGATAATCGATATTGCAATTGCATCATTCCACACGCTTGCATGGTCTTTATTATTATTTAAGTTAAATTTTTACACGAAGCATGAATTTCGAAGGTTTTTTTCATATCAAAATAGAATATTTACATTAGACGATAAAATCACATTAATTTCGATTGTACCAACAGTCATTTAGTATTTGTTCGGGCGCCATTCTATTTTCAATCCATTGAAATGAAAACATATCATCGATTATAACGAAAACAATCGATTCGTAACAAATCGTGTCGTAAAGTTAAATTTCAAATTTCGCGCCATTATGACTAATCGATATAAACGCCAAAACAAAATGTCGGGAACGTTGACCTTTTTTATTGGAACACAATCATTTTTTATTATCTAGTAAAACTGATTCGAAATGCCATATTGATTTTTTACGTCAAATCACAGATGCATTCAATTAAATACCACGTTCGTTTATTTAGCACATTTCGTTTGATGTGAACAGTTTCTTTTTTTTTTAATTTTTATTTTAGAGTTGCATTTTAACGTTATGTTTGTTAAATTTTATTACATTTCACTTCTATTAATTATTGGTTTTTGGTAATAATTAAATGGTTTTATTAGAAATCACAGTTTTTTCGTATTATAATATTTGCCACGATGTTAGGTTATGTTGTGAAAAATTGGCGTTTGACAATGAACGCGCAGAAGCAATGGGGACCTATTATTGTGCAGGTAAATTCAGTTTCACTTAAGGGGACCTGATCATACAAATTATTTACAAAAAAATGTATATGTCGTTAAATTTATAAATTATTATCTACTACATATGTGTATATGTGAGATAAAACTTTAAATAAGACGACCGCTTAGCCTAGTGGGTAGCGACCCTGCCTACGAAGTTGGAGGTCCCGGGTTCGAATCTCAGGTCGGGTCAGTATTTATATGATGAATAGTGATACTGGTACCAGGTTCTTGGTTGTTATATGTATGCGGTGTCTTCGCTTGGTACTCTAAACACAAGCTAATGCTTAAGTATGGGGCCTAGACGTTGTTGTCATTTATACGTTATTATTATTATTATTAACTAAGTGTAAGCGACACTTCATAAACTGTCGATATTTCAGAATTCCTACCAGGTTCTGGGTACCTAACTCATAAATTACTAAGAAACTTAAAGAAATTGTCATTCTTTTTCAAGAAATCTATATTTTTTTATCATATGTATTTTATTAAATGTTAAGTACTGTGACGTCACATGTAATAAAATGATAATAAAAAATATAATACATCGTAAAATACGTCGTGTACATACCATCAGCCTATTAATGCCCCACTTTAGGGGCTTAGGGCTCCCTTCGGAATGAGGGGGCTTGTAGCTTAATCCATCACGCTGCTCCAGTGTGGGTCGGTGGATTTTAACAATTGCCATATATTGATGGCAACCGAGACACAGGCACGTCTTCTTCGTAGTCAACGTCTTAGGGCGTGTAGGTACCATGTGCACTATAGTCCCTAAGTAACTAGATAGCTGACTAGATTTTATTGAATGGTTTTATTTAACTTAACCCTTATATTTACATCTTTGTTTCATATCTTGCGACAGGTTTTTAAATTTTTTACTAGACCGATCCTTATGACACTTCATACCCCACATTGAACGGATACTTGTAACCCCTTCGAGTTTGCACACACATTACAACATTATTATAACAGTAAAGAGTCTTAGAGACAGACTTGCACTTTACAAAGGCTCCGTCGTCGGTCCGTCTGTCACAGGGTTAAATCGTCTGAACCATAATAGCTAGACACTTGAAATTATTTTTTTATATATATCCTATTAGGTACAAATCAAAATATTTTATTACCTATCGAAACTCGATACAAAAACATAAAGTTCTGGTTATGATTTAAGGGCGGATCTGTAATACGCGTAAATTCCATGGGCTCCAACCCCGTGACCAACGTCTCACTTCACACATCTTCAAAATTAATCACTTCATTTTAAAATAATTTATGATAATTTCTTTAAATGTCTCTTCTCTATGTCAAACCACATAGTCAAAACTTAATTTCAACATTGCATTTATTACAGTAAATGATTAATTAATTAATTTTCAGAAATTTGTTACTATTATTATAATTACAATTATTGAGTAGGTAGGTAACTAGGTACAAACAAAGCAAAACCGAGACCGTCGATGGTTTTACGTAACTATAGCATATCACTACGTGTTTATTTACATTTTATTTTAAGCATGAGTTTAATGTCAAAAATTACCTATAGGTACTAAAAGTTTTCAACGAAAAGTCATTCGTGACTTTTTATATTTAACACACTATCTCCGCCTTAACACTTGCACATACGTTACACAGGATTCATAGATCTACACAGGTGTCCAAAGCAGGTAGTTTTTGTACAAAAGGGTATTGTCATAGAATGTAATGGGAACGTATAAAAAAAATATTCTATAGAAATTCCGCCATTTTGATATATTTGCCATTTTGATTATTGCGTGACCGATAAATTATAAAGAGGATACGAGACATAACAAAAGTGCGTTTGGGAATGGTGCAGATATATTATTTTAAGTACTTTTTATATGCTACAGTGAAATAAAATTTGTCATTTTATTGTTTAGTATTTAAGAGGACATAGTACCCTAATAGCCGCAGTGCGAGGATGGCCTAAATTTCAATTTTGGATAGTATATACATATTGTGTATATATTATAAAGAATATTTAAGTATGTATATAGTATTGTCTGGTACTCATTATACAAGCTTTCCTTAGTTCGGAACTAGAGGGCGCTGTGTGGGATGTGTCAGGTTATATTCAAATATATAGTTAAGTCCGGTACTAGACATCTGAATAAAACATCTTTTAAGTATATAGCAGAAAATTTAGCTTTTGTAGTTTTGGAGTAACGAGTTTTGAAAACTTTAAAAACTTGTTTGAATTACTATAAATTAAATGGTTAGAAAGTATTTTAAAATATTACATAAGTAAATCAGTATTTTTTCTTAGGTACACTTCTGAGCCATTTGACAAATTGTTCGTGTTATTTGAAATGTAAATTACAATGTTATTACATATTTTACAATTAACCAAACAACTTCTGTTTAATGACAGTTCTCAAAACTCTACAAGTAATCGGTATTTTCATAGCGGTTTCACTTGAACTTCAGGTTCTATGTCGCCTTAACAATATTCGTGTAAATAGACGCTAAGTCGTTCGGTCAGTACAAATTATCACAAACAAGTTAGGTAAACAAATTTTTTTTTTTTTAATAACCTACCAATTTTACTATTATTAAGATCTTTGGTGAAAATAATGAATTGGGTACGTATTTTTTTTTAGTGTTTGATATTACTCAGTACTACATGCCGTGATATGTCATGGCGTGATAGCCGAGTGGTAGCAAGCCGACTTCTTGTTTAGAAGGCCGTGGCTCGAATCCCAGGGCATATACCAATGAGTTTTTTCTAACTTATGTACATAACTATCACTGACTGTGCCTCGGAGAGCTCGTTAAGCCGTCGATTCCGATATGGCAGTCGAAGTATCTACTAGTCCGCAGTGGAGCAGCATGGTGGATTAAGCTTCAAGCCCCTCATCCCGAGGAGAGGCCTAAGCCCTTGCAGTGGGGCATTAAAGGCCTAATAGTATGGTATGGTAAAGTTGTATATTTGGCCTACGGCGTATATAATTTTACTCACATTTTTGTGATCACAACGCGGTATCTCTATCTACATATTCTACATCTATGGACTCACCATTATTTCTTCTTTGCGTTGTTAAAACGTGTTGTGGTCTCGGTGGCAGAGCGGGTGGTGTATCGCGACGTATTGGACCGTTGTCGTCGGCTCGAGCATATTGTTTACAGTTGCATGCCACTTGGTACTGTAAATTATAATGACAGCAATTCAATATGGCGGATCCAAGATGGCGACTACTAAATCGGCAATAATCTGATTTGATTTTCTCTCATAACGGGTATCAAATGTTGAGTACTTGCATATGAACGAATAATTTTTAAGTTTAAAAAAAATAATATGACGTGAATACGGTGTGTATCTATACATTTAAAAAAAACATTTACTTAGGCTACGATACATAAAAAAAGAAATAACAAAGAATCGCTGGAATATAATTGCATTTGTCGGCTACTGACTCTGTGCCTCGGAGAGCACCTTAAGCCGTCGGTCCCGGTTGCCGTCAATAGAGGGCAGTCGTCACAATACACCAACCCGCACTGAAGCAATGTCGTGGATTAAGCTCCAAGACCTCTCTTCCGAAGGGAGGCCTAAGCCCCTGCAATAGGGCATTAACGGGCTGATAAAGTGAAGTGAAGAATATCCTGAGCAAAAACTGATGAGAGAAGTGAAAACGATGCCACTACTAGAAGAAACACAACTGAAGCAGAGGCCTCATCGGTTTTCCTGACTCTTGGTTTTTCATTTTTATTTATTTATTTATTGTGGGAAATCCAACAGCTGTAAGATACAATATTAATTTAAATTTTCGACGTCGACGACAACTGCCATTTTTCTCACATCTATTCCACTATTCTTTAGAATAGATAAAAAAGTACACCATAATTCAAAATAGCAACAAAATCAATGCATTCGACCCATTGCATTGAGGGAAAAAAATGGTTCGATTTAATGCTTTCGTGTAGAAATCAGAGAGCTAAGAAATGATCGTTTTATGAGGTTTAATTTTTTTACTGCCGAAGCATTTTTATGTCATGACAGCCTAGTAGCAGCGAGCCCGCTTCTTATTTAGAAGGCCATGGTTCGGATTCCAGGGCATGTACCAATGAGTTTTTTCTAATGTACATAACTATCACTGACTGCCTCAGAGAGCACGTTAAGCCGTCGGTTCCGGTTGGCATTAATAGATAGCAGTCGTTAAAACACACCAACCCGCATTGGCACAGCGTGGTGGATTAAGCTCCAAAGCTCCTCATTCTGAGGAAAGGTCAAAAGCCCTCCAGTGAGGCATTAATCGGCTGACGGTATGGTACGCCTTTTTATATAACGTCACTTCCTAAATTTTCTGAGTGGAAGGAAAGACAAGCACATTTGATAACAAGAGAGCTTAACAAATCTTTCGTATTACATCCTTAGGCGCGATACGATAAATCACAAAAACTACTTCAGCCGACGGTCTATAATAATAATTAAAACATATAAAAATAGATACCTTGTGTAAATCTGATGTCACTGAAGCAGTAGCATCGCAATCTGGGCATGCGCGAGGGGCTGGCGAGCTACGGGACGAAGCAACATCGGCCACTGACATACCTAATAACAAAATAGAAAACAATTTGAATCCATTACTAATATACTATAAAATTCTTTGTATGGATGTTTACTAGAACAAGTGATTCCCCATGATCGAAGTTCAACCGTACTCACTTCTTGAAACCACCAATAATTATTAGGCAAGGGTAAGTCTATTCGAAATGCATCACACGACATACTATTATACTCGTGTGGTTGACAGTATTTGTAACACGTATTAGTTATATATAGATTTTAGCTTTTGGCACTCCATTTCCATATAACCTTTAACTATGTCAAATTTCACACTCCTCCGTACCTGTAATATGCTTTAAAAAACGCCCATCCCCATCTCAAAACCTCGTCTATACATCATCTACTGTAGGCAGCCAGGATTTCTGCATTCCTACTCCACAATATAAACTTTACTATGCCGTAACCCACACTCGTCCGTGCGCGTAGTATGCTTAAAAAGGGGTCCAACGTTTTTTCTTCGCATATTAATATAGGTATAGATTTAACTCAAAAACCGACGGATTTTGAGAATTTGACGGAGAAACAAAAGATGTTTTGCATCTCCACGCGGGCGGAGCTGCGAGTATAATCTAGTGTTATAATAATGAAATGTAATCTATGAAAACCTTAAAACGAAACGATGCCATCTATATAGATCATTGATGATCCATGGATCAACGAACTCTCTCGATTCAAACACCAAATATCTTGTGTAACAACGCAAGCCACACTACCTACATAGTATGTATATGTCTGCGTTTATCTTATAGATCGGTCACTATTCTCATTGAATATCTATAGATTTAAACTTCAGTGTCGTCGGTCATTTTCGGATTTGTAAAATGATATGCGTGGGCGCAGTTGTATTTACTACGTACGTTCCGCATGACTACAGTAGGTAGTATTTATACTGATTGTAAATTGAGTAAATTAATTTGACAGCAGCGTTTTGTTTTAATAGAGTCATAAATTTCAGTACACAATATCGAAGTGACATTACGCAATTTCGCAGGGTTGAGGACCGGCGCACGGGGATTCCTGGGGGTGAAGACCGGCTCGTGGGGACCTTGCGCACTGAAACTCGGACTAAAACTCGCCATTCTACACGAGCTACCTAGAGTATGAGTGGTTAGACGGTAAACACAGAAGAGGGCTTCTAGTCAATTCGCACTTTTATGTAATTGTACCTACTTTTATTTAGAACTAACTTTTGTTTGCGACATAAACGGGTACAGTTCCTAAATCTGCAGCATCCTGCTACTCTGGAACGAATGCAGTAAATGATAATTTTACCCAATGAAATTAATTATTTTTTTTAAAGTGGCATTTGTTTTATATAATAAACAAAAACATAATAATAATAACGTATACATCACAACAGCGTCTAGGCACCAAACTAAGCATTACCTTGTGTTTTGGGTACAAGCGAAGGCACCACATACATATAACAACCAAGACCCGGTACCAGTATCAATATTTATCATATAAATACTGACCTGGGATTCGAACCCGGGACCTCCAGTTTCGTAGGCAGGCTACCCGCTACGGTAAGCAGTCGTCAACTGTTTAAATGTTGTACGAAAATAAACAAAAACCAATCAAGCAAAGAAGCTGCTACCAGACGAACACTCTTATACAACTTCAAGAAAGCCTTTTTAGGATATAAGATTTGTTATAGGACCATTTTGTATTCTTTACCCCTCATTCTTTAACTTTTCAGCAAACTTTCCTTTCAGATACGGAACATTAAAAATAAAGACTTTATTTCGATCTACAATTCCAACTTTAGCTGTATAATGAAGTATTAATGCTTACAAATCTCAATGGAAGTACAACAGACGTTTGCCGCCGAAAAAAAATTGAACTGTAGATCCAAAATGGCGGTCAGGTAGCGTTCGATGTTCGTGCGACGCGAATACGCTTTGACAATGGCGTCGTATTCAATGTCTCACGGTTACTTAGCGCGGGAAAAAAAGAATAAAAATAGGAATTTATTGGGTTCGGTTCCGTGAATTATATATACCTACCTAGACCTGTGTTCCCAGACGTTTTTGCAGGACGTCCCGATTTTAGGGCTCCAATTAAATGTCCCGCACGGGACACTAGTTGTCCCGACTATTATGTGAAAGTTCGATTGGAACCTAATAGAAATCTAATTGTTGACGGCTGGCTTATTCAATTAACACAACGTAAACTGACTTGAAACATAATCTGAAATTGCTGAATTATTTGTATACATTTATTTAATTCAATTTTCATTTCGAGTCATGTATGCACTTATAAATGCTTATAAATTGAAAGACAAGAAACATATATTATGACAAGGTGTAATATCACCTGCAAAATATAAAACAACACAAAAATATTACTTATGTTTATAATTTTTTATTAATTCGTGTGACAGGTATGTTATTGTCTATTTTTTCAATTATCAATGTATTTATTGTCATCTTTATAATTTAGAGTGATTATTAAACTGACAAGTAAATAATAAATTGTTTGCAATTTTTGTTTTCTTTTTTGTCCCGAATTCTTCAACGAAATCCCGCATTTTTTTTATTTTTACATACTAATCCCGATTTACGCGAAAAAAATCTGGCAACACTGACTTCGGCTATGGATTGTAATAATAATAATGTTTAATATTTATGTATAGGTAACTAGGTACATGGTCACTACATACGTTTTGAGATACTCGAAATTTTAGTTATTTTAAATTTTTGAATAGCAAAATTTTAATATCGTTATCAACCGTGAAAGGCCATTTACATATTTACAACATTAAAAAAAAAATTGGGTACCTTCTATCTATTAAGTCTGTCATCTTCTCGTCTACTACGATCAAGCCACAGATCAAGCTCAAGTGAGAACATTTACGTACCTACTATCATTATCATGCAGGCACTTCGCGCTCGCCGAGTGGGGACGAATGGAGGCGAACGCGAGCGCGTAGAGGGTCTACTCGTGTCGATTCGTGTGCGTTCGCCTCAGTTCGTCGCCGCTTGCTTTCGTGCCGGTATTCGATTTTAAATTCAGTTTATCTAAGATATTAGTATAGATGTTATGTGTTTGTGTGCCACATTGAATTTGCCAATAATCACCACGCTTGGCAGGTGGGTTGGTGATCGCAGTACGTAGTTTCACAGAGAGATGCTGCTGCCCATCTTCTGCTAACCAGGGTTAGTTGTCTCTTACGACACGCTTCGCGGTGGCGGTGGGAAATTGTATTCTTTTAAATTTCACACAACACATCACAAATTTAAAATCGCTCAGTGTGCTATGGAAGGGGCTATGCTCGATATTTCTTTGATGGATAAAATCAGAAACACTGAAATCCGTCAAAGAATCAAAGTTGTCAAGATAGCCGAAGCGATCAGCAAGCTGAAGTGGCAATGGGCCGGTCACATTTGCCGTAGAATTGATAACCAATGGAGTAGACGAGTTCTCGAGTGGAGGCTACGTACCGGAAAGCGAAGCGTTGGACGCCCCCCGGCCAGGTGGACGGATGACCTGAAGTACCATACCGGGGGTAGTTGGATGCGAAAGGCGGAGGACCGTGTGTGGTGTTGAGCCTTGACGAGCCTATATCCTGCAGTAGAGAGACACGGGCTGATGATGATGATGATGAAGATGTTATGATTTGAATGTTATTGTTTGTTTTAAATATTTTGTTAAATTACACTGTTAATGTTACAATGTTATTTCAGAATCTGGATGATTTATGCACTGAAGTAGGATTTATGTGCGTAAAATACTTTCGTATTTGCCAGTGAATATCGATTTTATTTTAAGCACTATGTAGGTAAAATGATGTCGGCTCTAGATTTCATCCACGTGTCTTATCTGTTGTTTGTCTGATGTTTTCAATCATCTTTGATACCTTTATGGAATTTATTTTTTTAAATTTTCTTTTGTATCTGACCGTTTCGGTCAATAACTTTATCAGCTGTTCCGTGAGTAGTGGTCGCCTATGTTTAGCATAAAAGAACGAATTCACTAGAAACCCTCTTCTGCGTTTACCGTCTAACCACTCATACTCTAGCTAACTGGTGCAAGATGGCGAGTTTCAGTCCACGACGTCCCCGCGCGCCGGTCTTCAACCCCACGAAATCTCCGCGCACCGGTCTTTACCCCTGTGAAATCGCGTTTGAAACTTTCGAAATTGTGAAGTGACACAAAACGCTGCTGTCAAATTTATTTACATTAACATTTATAAATCTTTGACATTCGCGAGACAGTTTCGCAGGGTTTTGTTGAGTTCACGAGTTAATCTAATTTAATAAAAATACTCATATGAAAATTCTGTATTAGGGTTTTTATTGGTTGCTGTAAAAAAAAGATAAGCGATAAAAAAATAAACTTTAAACATGTCTCTGTAAACATTTCTCGGTAACCATTAGTTTGCGCCATCTGCTCACTTGAAACTTTTTGTTTAGTTTGGTAAGTTCTACACGCTCTATAAGTTTGGACTACGTTCAGCCGAATATCAAAGCATCTATATCAGTTGTCTAATACCCATAATACAAGCATTACACTTATTTTGGGACTAAATGGCGCTGTGTGGGATGTCCCAGTTATTATTATTGCATAATGACCCTCATCAGGGGTCACATTTACAAATAACATTTTTAAAGCGGAACCCTAAAAAGCATGACCGGTATCGATTTATTAAGTAATCGCTTCGTGACGGATGAACGTGACTCTTACCTTTTAACAAAAGTTTAGTGGGTTCCGTACATCCGAGAATAAAAAACTGAACTCTATAGAATCACTCTCGTGTCTGTCTGTCCGTCTATCACAGACAGTCTAGTTTCTTCGATTCTACTGGACGTGAAAATTTATACCTACACTACCATATTTTATGAACTAGAAATACCCGGACGCTACCAATCTACCCAGGCTAAGGATACAGTACCCGGCGGTAAATATTGAACATCGACCTTTGAAAAGAGACAATCGGCTAATTTCGGCTTCATAGAGCGTTATCTCTATTGCACACTACCTATATGACGTTTGTTAGTTGGAACAATAAAGTATTTAGTTCTGAATTCAAATTCTGATAAACGATAAATCTAATAATTTATGGACATGGATATTGGCGTTCGTTTGTATTTGGAAATGCGATTATTGCCGATGTGCAATATTTATTGCTGGCTATTGTATGAGTATACGAACGCGTTAACTTGACACACTCATACCTTAAGTAAGTCTACCGACCGCCAGTACACTATAGAGTTCCACACACACACATACGCGACCGCCATTGCAGTGCTTCATTGGCTGTTCAGTGACAGGGAGACTATAAGTAGTTTTTATTACGTCCGTGACATACATTATACAGAATTATAGTGACCCAATCAAAGACATGTACCGCAAATAAACGGATTTTAATTTTGGGGGAAAATTAGAAAATTAAAACGGAGCTATTGCCATCGACTGACCGGTTGGCCGAGTGGTTAGAGACCCTAACTGCGGAGCCGAGGGTCGCGGGTTCGATTCCCGCCCGGGACAAATATTTGTGTGCATGAACATGTCTATTTGTTCCGTGTCTGGGTGTAAAAGTATATATGTATATATTATTTAAAAAAAAAATATTTAAGTATGTATATCAGTCGTCTGGTACCCCATAACACAAGCATAATACTTGCTTACTTTGGGACCAGATGGCTTTGTGTGGGATGTCCCAGTTATTATTATTATTATTAGATATTATCATTATTAACGGGATTGCCAAATATTTCACGTGATGCATAAAATAGAAGGGCTCGTAATGAGAAATACGTACAATTCTATACTTATATAACTTTAAAATGTACGTACAGTTAAAAGATATTAAATAAAATATGGGTTGGCTCTATTATGATTTTGGTTGTAATTGTGTTTCAACAATGGGAACATTAACTTTCTATGATTTATATGGCGTAATTACCCAGTTTGTGAGAACGTCGAGATAAATTCACGTACTACCAACTTTCATTCAAGATTTGTGGTAATATATAGATGTAGGTATATGTAAACTCAGAGTAAATGTACGAAAAATCTTTAGTGATTGTTTTGAGGAAATACCTACCACACACATGCGCACAAACATGTCAGTGTTCAAATAAACTTAGGTTGCGTTCCGTAGCGTTCCGTAAACTTAATTATAGATAAACTACTTATTGTCTATGATTTTTACGTCTTAAGATTGGAGATCGAGTGAGATTGTCAATAATTACTGTCAGTGTGACATTTGTGATGTCACAGTTGGTACTGACGCTGACGTTGCGTTTTATGTTCCCACATTTATAATCCTTACGATTGCATAGGATCTATCAGCCACAGCACAGTAATAAAAGAAGAAGAAGCATAGGATCTAGGTTGTCAGAATGACATTCGTGACGTCACGGGTGTCATTCTGACAACTTAGGCTCCGCAGTTAGGATCTCTAATCACTCGGCCAATCGGTCAGTCAAACAAATGTCACTGACCTGCGTTGTAGAGCGCAGTTCTTTCGATTGCTTATGCGAAGAAAGTGAGATTTGTGACGTCACAGGTGTCACCGACTACGCATTTGTAGAATGCAGCCCTAAGGCTAGGCATTCACGATCACGCCGTTTGGACCACATCCAAGCGATCAAAATTTTACTCACACCCACGAGCGTGCCACGCCACGCCACAAAACGTGTACAATGGATTTCGAAAACAAAATGGGTGCAATGGATTTAGAAATGTTATTATTATCAACTGCGGTTTATCTTTATGTAAAAACACGCAAACCCGAGAATAAATGGACAAAAATTGGCTTCTAAAAAAAACGTACGTCACACATGTTATTTTACAAATTGCGTAAAAATTTTCAATGAATTCCAAAACAAAATCTCTAGATGTCATGACTAAACGGCGGATTCACACAGACTAATCCAAAATTTGGACCACAATTCTCACATTCACGATCATTTGGCGCGGGAGTGATTATCGCGACGCGAACGACTCGTGGGTTTCCGCATTCACGATACGTTGGAGCGATGGCGTGGCGCGACGCATTGGCGTAGCGTGACTGGATTTTGGAACGATTGGATATCCGCACATGGCGCGCCGTCACCAAAAAATCGAACCGTTTCAACATTAACGGCAATATTTTGGAGTGATGTGAACGTTTTTGGAGTGATGGAGTGATCATGAATGGGCCGCCTAAGAGCATGGACCGATAACATGGACGTTCTCAGAGTGTCATTTGTACGTCAAAGGCATAAAAGCACGAATTGACTAGAAGCCCTCTTCGGCGCTTACCGTCTAATCACTCATACTCTAGCTAGCTGGTGTGAGTTTAGCCCGCGAAGTCCCCGCACGCCGGTCTTCGCCCCCGCGAAATTGCGTTTAACATTTTCGATACTGTGAAGTGACATTTCTGACTCTAGCTGTCTTTATTAACTCTATGGTCAAAAGTCACGCAAGTTGTAGAAGGCATTTCTTACAATTGCGTATGGAGCTTATTAGTTCCATGGTATGGAGGATCTCATTGTGACTTTGTGACCCATTGTGACCTATAGTCATTGATGACGAAGTCTGATTGCTTTCCGTAGACATAGGACCCGCTAGCTATAGTAATCGGGCCAACACATAGGTTTTTATAGTCTACAGACATATGAGAAGTTAGAAACTAGTAGGAAGAGCGAGTCATGTCTTTTTGCATTTTATATAAATATGTTATATTTATTAAGAAACAATAATAAGTGAAATTTTTTTATTGATATCTACAAAAATGCCGAAGATACTAATTTTTAAAATAAATCATGGTATAACGTCACTCGGTTACATTATTATGGGCTGACGTGGATAATTTGTACGAAACGGCACCGAGTGACGTCACGAGCGGGTCGTAAAAACGCAAACTTTGATTTGTTATATCTCCGGTAATAATCGGTATTTTCCCGAAATTCAAAAAGTATGATCATCAGTTTTTTATATTCTAGCGTGTGAAATAGCGTGTTATAAATAATAATAAATACACACGACTGTTTCACCCGAACCATAATAGGTAGACAATTGAGATTTTTCAGAGTGTGTATTAATTACTATGGCCGCCATAACGACAAATAATAAAAATAAAATAAAGTTAAAGAATAATCCCCATACGCGTTTCTTTCGACGTTTGTGGTGATTGGTGGTTGTGAGATCATTGCTCACACTGTTAATATTCGTGGATGGTGCACTACTATGGACGCTATAACGACAAATAATAAAAATTAAATTAAATTAAAAATTAAAGGGGGTCCCCATACAAGAAACGTGTTTTTTTTTCCGACGTTTTTGGTGATTCGTGATTGCGAAATCATATTTGAAAAATTCGTGGGGCATGTTCTACTATATAATAAAAATTAAATTAAATTAAAAATTAAAGGGGGTCCCCATACAAGAAACGTGTTTTTAAATATTGTACGATGGTACGGAAACCCTCGTTTGCGAAATCGACTCTCACTCGACCGGTACTTCATTTTAGCAAATGTTTACGAATTAAGATAATCAAGCTACTTTAGGGTGCCTACACACTTGTACGTGTGGATACAAACGAAAACCGAATTATAATAATAATTATAATAATAATAATACCTCGGACCTCCCACACAGCGCCATCTAGTTCCAAACTTGCAAAGCTTGTACTATGGATACCAGAAAACTGCTATAAATACTTAAATATTCTTTATACTATATACATATATAGATACTTCATGCCCAGTCTCGCAACAAATAGACATGTTCATGCACACAAATATTTGTCCCGGGCGTGAATCGAACCCACGACCCTTGGCTCTATAATTAGGTCTATAACCACTTGACTAACCTGTCATCAATTAGGTACATCAATATCATAGATCAATATGCATCAATTAGCTTAGTCATTTTTTTTTGTTTTAATTAATTCTTTATTTAAATACAGCTTTAATGGTGAAAGTATTTTTAAAATAAATTTAAATAATTTAACATTAGTAAATATAAAACTAAAAGTATTTACAAATTAAAAAATATTATGTAAATTATGATAAATGACAAAATTTTAAAGAGACGATGGGTTCAGGGTACCAAGGATGCTTGCCGCGTTGCCGCGCTGTATTGCGACACTGATCCTCTGAACAAAGTACTCCTTGCTCAAAGGATCCCCTGTCAATAGACACAGCGCGACACCCAAATCGTGGACAAGTGATTTGGTATCCTTGGACCAGGGACCCATCGTCTCGACAGCAAAAGGGATGAAATGGTAGCGATTTAAAAGTTCCATGTGCTTGGCTGTTTTCCTGCGAGCTGCTGTCTCAGCAGCTGCTCCAGTTCTTTTAGATGTATTTTTTAGTCATAGTGTTCATTTAAATATTTTGCATCAATAGGGAGCAAACGCACAGGTGCGTGGTACCTCTAACATTTACAGCGAGTTGCACCAAAACAAATCACGTAAATATATATCGCATAAAGTAAAAACTGACAGCTATACTTTGATTGGAACTATGATGACTTCCATGTCTGGTACATTAGAGTGCTAAAATCGAAGTCATCATGGTTCTGATCAAAGTGTATTTGTCAATTTTTACTTTATGTGTATACTTTGATATAATCTCTTTTGGTGCAACTCGCTGTTAGAGTGACCACGACCTGATTGTATCGGATATAAGCTTCAATCAAACTCATTGCAATTTAGACCTTAGTTCCTTCCTTTCATTGAAAAATTCTAAACTGGAGAATTTATATGTAGGTACAGTTACAATCAAACTTAATGGCGGATCCGAAAGTAGACACAAGTCGCGTCGCAGTAACCAGTTTTCGGTGTAGCGTGACGTGTAACGAGGGGTACGTTTTATTTGTTACTTTTTTAACTTTTTAATTGTATTTAATTAGTATTCATCATATCAGCCCAATATGCTCCACTGCATGAGCTTGGGCCTCCCTTCGGGATGAAAGTACTTGGAGCTTAATCCATCAAGCTGCTACAGTGTGGGTTAGTGCATTAATCTTAACGACTGCCATCTGATAATGGCAACCGGAATTCGACCATTTAACGTGCACTACGAGGTACGGAGTCAGTGATATTTATGTAGGATTTAGGTCAGAAAAAAGTTATTGATACATGCCCTGGGATTCGAGCCACGACCTTCTAAATAAGAAGCAGGCTTGCCGCCACATGGCTATAACGACACCTTATAATTATTACCTATGAATACATAAATACAATAATGCTTATACCTACATGGAAATATGTAACATACAATGTGTAACATAGTTTTTCACAATGATCATAGAGATACCGTGTTGTAAAAACAAAAATGTTAACAATAAAATATACAACGTAGACCAAATATAGCCCAAAGCGCAACGAACCTGCCTCAAATTTATAAGGCCCCATAGGGCCATGGTTCGAATCCGGCCGTGTACCAATGAGTTTTTCTGACTTAAATACACAACTACCACTGACTCCGTGCTTCGGAGGGCACGTTTAGCAGTCGGTCCCGGACGCTGTCAATAGATGGCGGTCGTTACAGCCTCAACCTGCAGTGGAGCAGCGTGGTGGATTTAAGCTCCAAGCCCCCCTCCTCACCCTGGGGGAGGCCTAAGCCCCTGCAGTGGGGTAAAAAATGGGCTGATGAAGACCAAATATACACCAGCTGATGATATAGGTATTCGCTGCGAAATTTTTGTGACCCACATGTGAAACTCGTATTTTAAAAGAAAGTATATAGATTGTGAAATTTCATTTTATGTGTAATTCAACAAAATGTTTGTTTCGAACAATGATAATGGCGTATGGTCATTTTTATTATTCATTTATGGCTATTGGTTATGAACCGATGGTGTAACTTTAATAAATAAATAAATCACATACATCACAACAACGTCTAGGCCCCAAACTAAGCATTAGCTTGTGTTTTGGGTAACAAGCGAAGACACCACATACATATAACAACCAAGACCCGGTACCAGTATCGATATTCATCATATAAATACTGACCCGACCTGGGATTCGAACCCGGGACCTCCAGCTTCGTAGGCAAGGTCGCCACCCACTAGGCTAAGCGGTCGTCGTAATCTATAAAATAAGTAAATAAATAAATAAATGGTATGTCTATTCAATAAATCAGATATTTTGCTCACGTTTTCGTTCATTTCGAAATAAGACGCTTCCTTCTGATTATTACACTATCTAAGATACATTACTAGGTATAGATTATGGTTGTCACCATATGGTGCAAAATTCTATTCAAGGAAGAACAAACGTTGCACCGCGCCTTAGGTAAGTGCGCGGCGAGGAGGGAAGGCAGCTCCTAAGCGTTGACGACGGACTGACAGCAGATCTGCCGCCCTCCGTGCCCTCACATACCTAAGGCGCGGTACAGCGGTTTCGGTGAACCTATATGACATAATGTCGCTTTCAGTTTAGGTTAAGAGTTTAGTCTTAAGGGGCCGTCCATTAATCACGTGATCTTTTTTAAAGCATTTTTAAACCCCCCTCCCCCTTAGTGATTCATGGTGAGGTTTAAGACTCCCCCCCCCCTTACCAACATCACGTGTATTTTTAGTATCTACAAAAAATCTTAAATTTTTTAGAATATTTTAGAATATTATCTTAAATACAGGTGTAAAGTATAATCTTCTTTTATTCTGAAACTAAGGACTATGATAAAAACGCTTTACACTATATTTACACTACACGCCGCCATTCGATTTAAAAATCGTGCGTTTGAAAATAATGAAAAAATAAATACACGTGATATCTTACCACACCCCCGTCCCCCCTTGTGACATTTCGTGATTTTTGTCAAACCCCTCCCCCCCTTTCAAGCCTCACGTGATTAATGGACGGCCCCTAAGTATGCAATATATTGCATACTTGAAGGGGATAGCGTAACCGCCTACCTGCCAAACATGCTCTGTGGTACCCACCATAACCATAGACTTAAGCGTACCCACTCCTACTATGAGACAAGGAGACCAAAAGTCATTGACATATTAATTTCAATTCTCTTACAGCCGTCGCGTCGTCGTCGGCATAAATTGGCGGAATGGTGTCACTTAAAATATAATTTCCTTATGTCACACGCTTGACCCGAATCCTAGAATTTTTTTGAAATTAATTATTGTTTTTAAATTTTCTAATAAGGTTTAAGCGTGAAAATAAATAATTCATCCTTCTTATAGTGCCTTGTTTCTTGCTAAATCTCATGATTTTAGGTCAACGGGAAGTACCTACCCTATAGGTTTTGACTGACCGATTGGCTGAGTGGTTAGAAACCCTAACTGTGGAACTAAGGGTCACGGGTTCGATTCCCGCCCGGGACAAATATTTGTATGAACATATGTGTATTTGTTCCGTGTTTGGGTGTAAAAGTATCTATATACGTGTATATATAAAGAATATTTAAGTATGTATATCAGCTGTCTGATATCCATAATACAAGCTTAGCTTAGTTTGGCACTAGATGGCGCTGTGTGGAATGTCCCAGATAATGTTATTGTTATTATTTATTTTCTGATTGTGTTGACTTAAAAGCTTGATTTTTTTACAACTCTAAGAAACCGTAGACATATTTGATATTAACTTCAACGTCATACCTCCATGCGTTCCTGAGGAAAACAGACAGACATACAAGACAGAAAAACGGACAACGAAGTGTTCCTTTAAGGGTATTTTTTTCCTTTTGAGGTATGGAATCCAAAAACTGTACCTACTAACCTAATTTCTGGAGTTTTTTTGCTCTAATGCATTGTTTTGTTCAACGCATCCACTGAGAAAGTATTTTTCGAAATTCAACCTTTACAACTCTTCTTCGCTACAATGAGTTAGATGTTTTATTTTCATCCATTCCATTTACGTTCCATCATTACTTTATATACCCCACTGCAGAGGATTAGGTCTCCTCTCAAGATAAGGAGGCTTGAAGCTTGAATCTATCACGCTGCTCCAATACGGGTTGGCGGATTGTAACGATCGCCATCGATTGACAGCGACCGGGACCGACTGCTTAACGTGCTCTCGGAGGCACGGAATCGGTGATAGTTATACTTAAGTCTTTTGATCCGCTTTTTTATAGTCATGAACTACTGATGCAACCGTAGTAAGTCAGCTTGCTATGTACGCACGCGTCAATTTGAACACATTCATACCACATTAGGTCTACCAATCGCCAGTATGCCGCGAAGTTGCACTCACACATACTTGCGGCCGCCATTGCAGTGCTTCATTAGTTGTTCAGTGACAAGGGGTCTATCTAGAGTTTTTGTTACGTCTGTATCTAATAGTAGTTTGGATCCTCTGATCATGTACATCTCTAGATGGAGACTCGGCATCAAAAAACGTAAATAAAAATATCACCTAACTAAGTAACTAGGTACATGTTTAGCATGGCGCAGCGGAAGTATGTATAGTGCGTTTATTCACACACACAAGCATATAGTATAAGTTGACCCCTTTTATACTGTCATTGTATCATGTGGCTCTATATATATATATAAATAAATAATCAAAGTTTAATTTAAATCTTGTTTAAATCCAAATTAATTGTTAACGTTCACGCAACGCCACTTAACGCCACAAGTGACGCGTGCATCGAACTCCCAGCTATCATACGCGTGGGTTTCAATTTACTTTGCATTATTCATGAAAAGTTGTCGTTAAATTAACCCATTATTGTGCAAATTTCGTAACTAAATTCTTCTTCCCGGCAAAAGGAAAAATATTTAAAAGAAAATGCGTATAAAACGTGTAGCTTAAATTCCCTGAAAACGAATGACTTCAATTATTAGCCTAATGGTGAAAATGATAACCTACATATACGAGACGAATGCAACTTCTAATATTTTGATTCAGATTAAAAAAAACATATGTACTTAATTTAATGGTTAATAGTAATAATAGTAGGTATAGTTCGCCTCAAACTTTATGGCGGATCGGAATACAACGCTCTATGTATGCTTGCGCAGGTACAGTCGTTTACCCCTCGCTCCACTGCGTCCCGCTACACCTAAAACTGGTTACTGTGACGCTGCGACGCGACTTGTGCCTATGTTCACGTCTGCTATAAAGTTTGATTGGAACTGTGGCTATTTTTCTACGAGCCAAGATAGTAGGTTAGATAGGTTACAATATTTTTGAAAGTGAAAAACTTCGTACTTTAATATTTAATAGATATTTTTGTTTATTTCGATCTGGTAATTACCTGTCATTATAATTAAAGAATGATTAAATATTAAACCGTGCAGTATAATTTGACCATTGTTCTTAACGCTAATATAATTGAATTTAATTGGATCTAATGCTGGTGATAAAGCGTTTGTTGAATGGTTTCCCTTTGATATAATGAATTGTAATTGTTTTGATATTTTAAATTAAATTCATTGAAACTGTTTAAATTGATGAGTAGTGTCATTATATTGCTCGGTAGTTTTTAGTCACATTGAAAATTTATTTATTAGGTTTTTTTTTTTTTAATTAGATTTTTATTTAGAATTTACTAGTACTTATAAAAAATTGTGATTATAGTTGTGGTATTTAAAAATAAATAAATTTATTAGGTAATTATACCAAAATTAATATATTTTATAATAAGTTTCGAAAATACAGCACAATCAATATTTATTGCGTATAGCACAACTGTTTTGGTTGCGGCTGGTACAGATAAGATCGTTCTGTAGTACAGACAGACCGTGCCAAATATCTTGTTCGCTGTAACGTCGACGCCGCCGGGTGCGGTTCATACAGGTTGCAAGCCCGCCCTTGACCCTATGATATCCATTTTTAGCACAGGAGATTCATAAATTCAGAAGAATCCTTTAAGTAGTATTGAGTTCCTCTTGTCAAAAATAACACAATAACATCTGATATTCTTTCACTTCTTTAAAAACAAACTTAAACGACATGGACATAGCCTCCGTTATAATTTTATTTATAAGTAGGTAAATACGTAAGTACCTACCTAGATTTTTTTTACCCAATCGTACATACCTACCGAAATTAAAAAAAAAAACCGAAATAGTAAACACATATGCTGAAACACGTATAATCTTTCGAAATAGGTCAGTAGGTATAAAATAAAATAAAAATCCATTAATAAAATTGAGTGTATAACATACGGCCGCTATAACAAAAAATAATAAAAATAAAATAATGTTAAAAATTAAAGGGGGTCCCAATACAAGAAACGTAGATGTATTTTTTTATACTTTACGGTGGTACGGAACCCTTCGCGTGCTAGACCGACGCGCACTTGGCTGAGTTTTTTATTATAAAAGTGTTAGGACGTTTTGTGTAGTTATTTATTTTATGTTTAAAACACGATCATTATAAAATAACCGTCAAATCGACATCTAATATGTGAAATAGCTGTAAAAATGACATTCTTTCATTTAATGTCAAATATTATTATTAAAACATGTAATATTGTATTTATTACTAAAAGATGTAATAATTAAATGCATGGTGTTATACAAAATAAAAAGGATCGAAAACTGTAAACTTACTGTTTTTTTCAAACACGCTTGCAATATTTCACACAATTCAAACTCGTACGCACAGTGCCTTCACATTTCGAAAGGATACAAACTGTCAAAGTTACATCACTATTTAACTAAACACAATCCACAACACAGTTTAACACATATTTTAGTTATTTTAGCTCATTTGTAACGTTTTCTTATGTTAATTTAACTATAAACACGCCTATCTCGTTGGCAGACTCCATTACAACTTGTGCGTGCTCGCCGCTCGGCGCTCGGAGATATTTTTACCTGAGAAAGAAAAAAATTAAAGAGTTCTCGACTACAAATAGTTTTATCTGACTATTTTGTCTTTAACCAATACTTGCTTTATTGCTTAAGTTTTAAAGTTGTTTTTCAAATAACGAAATTTAAAGCTTCACAAAGCAAACACTTAAGCTGAAATAAACCAAGACCGTGAAACAATAAAGTTGAAAATACAACACAGATATAAAAGCTCAGCCACCTCGTTACGTGCTTATGGGTAGATTGTGGGCAGTTGGTTTGTGATCCCGTTTCCAAAACTTTCGTTAATCGATCGCTGAATAAAATCTTCAATTTTTGAAATAAAACCGTCTTTAAGTAAATAGCTTTCTTGTACATGGCCATAAGTTTATGTTAGTGCAATTCTGTTATGATTCGTAGTTTGTTTATAAAATGAAAAAACTCTATTAAAAATTAGATACTTAAGATAAAATTATTTCTCTATAAAAATTGACCTTGTAGTATTGTAGGTAAGTACGTAAAACTTAAACGACTAGGATTGGTGTAGTATGTAATATCTAAACTAAGCAAAATTGTGTACCCGTGTCGTGTCTTAGGTATCTATTCATATAAAGTAGGTAGATAGGTTAGCGCTTATTCGACAATAAAATAAATGATGTACTTAACAGTAATAAGTTAATAATATGGGTATATACTGTGAATTATCCAAATAAAAAAAAAAACATTTACACAATGACAATGACCAACATAATCGATAAGTACCAATATGAATTTAAAATTACATTTATATTTTTAATGAACTACTTTTTTAGTATTATTTCTACCTTGATTTTAATAATGAGGTTACTAATAATAGGTTTTCTGTGTCTTCATATGTTTTCCCCTTTCATCCACTTTCGTGTGTTTTTTTTGAGGCGACTTTATTCCTAAGGTAATTAGGTAGGTATACAGAGTGAGTTTTTAATGACCAGACAAATTTTAATATAATGATCTCTGGTAGAAAACCGATAGCCGTCTTGTTTCCTTTTAGTATCGTTCTATAGAAAAAAAATATTGAGATATGACTACACAAAATTTTCCCGAAAAAACCAATAACTTTAGTCACCATTCTGCCCGCCGCCCCATTCCGTTTCAAGGCCTCGGGCGCGTACGTTTACTATAGCGTTAAGAAGGCAACCAAACGTTATAAAATAAAACTGTAGATAAAATAATTTATTATGAACATGTAACCCATATTTTTTATTTACGCAATTAGGTCTATTGGTGATACATAACATCTAGAAAAATTTTGGCCGGTTCACCTTGTATATCTATACAAGGTGAGATTTTAGTAATATTAGTTTATCCTTTACAGAAGACTGCCGATAGTAATAAATATACGATATAGGTACTTACGATTGGAACATTCGGGTGAATATTTGAGCGTAAAAGCATAGGGCGCTTTTTCTTTTAATAAATAATTAATTAATTGTTATATAATATAATACATCATACCATCAGCCCATTAATGCCCCACTGCAGAGGCTTAAGCTTCCCGTCGGCCTAAGGGGGCTTGAAGCATAATCCACCACGCTACTCCAGTGCGGGTCAGTGGATTGAATTGATGGCAACCGAGACCAACGCGATGACTTAACGTGCTCTCCGAGGAATAGTCAGTGATAGTTATGCACATAATTTAAAAAACTCATTAGAACATGCCCTGGGATTCGAAACACGGCCTTCTAAACAAGAAGCGGGTTCGATCGCTACCACTCGGCTACAATAATACAAATATACTTTGTATAATAATATAATATAATATAATTAGTTCTTAAATTTATTTGAGTGTCTTTTCAATTTAATAGAATTTATATTTATAAATTAAATTAAACTTATATGTATAAAACGTAATGCATATATAGACTAATTGGATTCAAAGAATGGCCACCACTCCCGACGCAAGCGAAATATACTTTGTACCTAATTTTAATTTTAGTATAAACAAATTGTTTTACTACTTAATTATATTTAGCTATACAGTGTAAACTTCATAATTCCTTTTATGTTCTCAGTGAGACTATGTAAGGGAACAAATGTAATTAAGTTTGTATACTTATACTATGGATACTTTATTATGCCTTTTGTTACTGTTTATCTCCAATAACGTAAATAAATAAATAACAATAATTAAATGTTGCATAAACGCGCCTCAAGCTTTTACCCTCAAGTATTACGAGTGTAAAAAAGTTCGATAGCTATACTATACTCGATACTATAGCGATACTATACAATGTAGTTATCACAGTTTTAGAATTTATTCAGCATATTTTGTAACAACATCGACGAGCTTTTAAAAGTTTAAGGACCGCTGGTCGCCAACGGAGTCGACCAAACTGGTTTTCGCATAGAAATAATAACAGCGCTGTGGCCCAATATGTATTAACTTTTGTTAGAAGAACGAGATACGAATCGAAAAAATATGTTCCCATTTTTTTTAACAAATTATTGCTATTGACTGCTTACGACATTACGCATTACGATAGCTATGTTTGGAAAAGAGGGAAAAGAGGTAAACGGGCAGTGTGCTCAATAGATGGGCTATGAGTTTCGCCTACCTGTTGCAAGATCATCATTATCATCATCAGCTCTTGTCTCTGCACTGCAGGATAGCCCTCTGCCTCTCCCAAGGCTCGCCACCACACACGCTCCTCCGTCTTTCGCATCCAACTACCCCCGGTATAATGCTTCAGGTAATCTGTCCACCTGGCCGAGGGGCGTCCAACGCTTCGCTTCCCGGTAGGTACGCGGCGTCCACTCCAGAACTCGTCTACCTCATCGGTTATCGGCTCTACGGCAAGTGTGGCCAGCCTATTGCCACTTCCGCTTGCTGATCGCTTCGGCTATGTCCACAACTTTGGTTATTCGACGGATTTCAGTGTTTCTGATTTTATCCATCAAAGCCGTACCGTATTTTAATTACTACGTTAAAAATACAAGGGTGGGAGAGGATCTTGGCATATACTACTGGTGGTCACCGAGGCTGGAGTGGAAGGGATATGGACATGTTCCCTTCCACCCCATGGATTTTTTTCACTTAAGTATATAGTTCGCCTCAAACTTGATGACGGATCGGAATACAACACTATAAGCGTGCTTAAGCAGGTACAGTCATGTACCCCTCGCTCCACTGCGTCCCGCTACACCTAAAACTGGTTACTGCGACGCGACTTGTGCCTATGTTCACATCCGCCATAAAGGTTGATTGGAACTGTATCAGATACTTGTATAAGTTCTAATTGTGTACATCTACCTAGTCGTAATCGACCGCGACCAGCTAAGATAGGACTCGTGTACTCGTTCAGTGTTGGCTAATGGCGAACGCAATTTGTTAAATGAGACGTCACAGGTTTGTTTTCCGAAAATTATGTATCGTGGAAAATTATTTAGTAGGAATCAAAGATTATGAAATTTATTTTAAAATTTGAAATAAGGGCGGGTTTGGTCTAGAATACAAGTCGTCTAAACTAAAATTGCACGCCGCTTTATTGAATTTTCTTCCTTTGCCCCTACAGTAAATATATTATACCTATATATTTCGTTTACTTATCTTTTACTAGCGACCCGCCAGCTCTACGGCAGAAAAACACTACTGTTTTTTTCTGTCGTAGTGTCCTATCAGCTTGTTGCGTCTAACACGTGGATTGGATTTGATTAGGATTTAATTAATGTATTTTATTTTCAATTCTATAAATATTTGACAAGACAACGAATAAATACATAAAAACAAATTACAATATTTCTTTATATACAATATTGATAACTTCTGCCTAATTTTAATCACGCATGTCGCGTCGGACCTTGTGACCAGGCCCGACCACTAGTCAGATACTTTTCATTTCGCTGTAACTCCGAAGATATTAATATAAATTGCTTGGTGTAAAGGACAATTAAAATGTGCATGAAATGCTGAAGGTAAATAACGTATTTAATATGATGAGCATTAATACTGTATTCGGATAAATTGCTTTCTATCACCTCATCATGACACCATTTTTTTTTAACATAAAAATAAGTATAGTAAGCTATCCATAAAAGATAGACATATGCCTTCGCGGATTTTTCTTTAGTCCTATAAAAGAGAAACAATTCCTCCATACATTGCTTTATCTCAAAGGGATTAGGCAGCGTTTACGATGAAAGCTCCCAGTCGGCTAGATTTTTTCCGACATCTTCAACCACCAGAAATCGTCATATTTGAACTGCTTTGCACAAAACATTAATAAATTATACACATAAACCTTCCTCTTGAAGCGCACCGTCCATTGCGCATTGGTGTCAACCATATGCCAAACCGTTTGGTAGTTTTTGAGTTTATTGCGTTCAGACAGACAGACAAACGCGGCGGGGAACTTTATTTTATATGTGGATAGTCTTTTATATGTTTGTGACTAAATTTTAATTTTCAAATTTCATATTTGCATAAATTGCGATCTTGCGATCCAATACGTAGATTTATTTGATAATAAATCAGGCTCTTTATTAGTTGAAAACCTCATATAGTTACTACCACACATAGGTATCTATAGAAACTACGGACTGCTTTTTTTTCGTCAAAGGAAAATGAATATGAATCTATAGGGAAGAGTATAAGTATAGTTCGCCTCAAACTTAATGGCGGATCGGAATACAACGCTTTAAGCATTTTTGCGCAGGTACAGTCATATACCCCTCGCTTCACTGCGTCCCGTTACACCTTAAACTGATTACTGCGACGCGACTTGTGCCTATGTTCACATCCGCACCATCCACACCATAAAGCTTGATTGGAACTATACAATAAACGTGCTCTATAATTTTTCAAATAATTTATTAGGCATCAACTTTATTCATAACTAACAATATTTAAAAAAATCAATTTTATGTTCAGTGATTTTAACAAGATAAAAAAAAAGATGTTTTAATAATCAATCTACACAAATAAAGAAAATTTAAGTTTCTATCTGTAATTTCGATATATTTTATTCTCATAATGTTCTCATGGTTTATTTGTACGTAACCAAAACCCAAACACACAACATTGAAGCATTTTTATTTCTCATGTGGGTAGGTATATAACAAAATATTATAAAAACATTGAATATGCTTGGAATACGATTAAAATAACTTAGAAATCCTGGTAGCCCTCATTATATAGATTCCGATAGTTTTTAATATAGTTCCATCTATAATTTCAATGATATAAAATACTAGCGACACGCCCCGGCTTCGCACGGGTAGTAGAGCATATAAGTCGTAGCATTTTTTTCTGTCTTAGTGTCCTATTTGTCGCGTCGAACATGTGGATTGAATTTAATAAGATTTAAATGTAACATAAATTCATCTTACTTGAAGTATTTTTATGTATTTTATTTCCAGTTCTATAAATATTTAAAAAAGTAAAGAATAAACACATACTTAAAAACAAACTAAAATATTTCTTTATACCTATACAACATTGATAACTTCTGCCTAACCACACGTGTCGCATCGGTATGGGCACCACGACGCGATGCCCGGCGCTGCGCTTGGGCCCATCCGCTTGAGTTTTTATTTCGCGATAATTCCTAAGATATTAATTTTGATTATATGGTGTAAAGGGCAATCATAGTCTGCATGAAATGCTGAACGTAAATAACTTATTTAATTTGATGACGATTAATACTGTACCCGTATAAATTGTTTTCCAATTACCTCACCATATGACACCATTTTTTTAAACATTAAAATAGGTATAGTAAGCTATCCATAAAAGTTAGACATATGCCATCGCGGACTTCTCTTTAGTCCTATAAAAGAGAAAGAATTCCTCCGTACAATATTTTGTTATATCTCAAAGGGATTAGGTTTTCGATGAAAGCTCCCAGCCGGTTTTTTTTTTCGATTTCTTCAACAATAATTGTCATATTTAAACTAATTTGCACAAAACATTTATAAATTATACACGTAAACCTTCTTCTTGAATCACTCTGTCCATTGGTGAAAACTATATGCTAAACCGTTCGGTAGTTTTTGAGTTTATCGCGTTCAGACAGACAGACACGGAGGGGACTTCATTTTATAATATGTAGTGATGATTAAAAAAAAAACAATAATTTTTATTTCCATCAACAAATGTTATGAATTTAATAGACTGTTTCTAACAAAAACGAATAAGCACATTTAAACTAGTTGATAATGTCTACGAGGTTCGGCTTTGTTTCGGCACCCATGCCTCTATCTTGGGCCTGGTTGTGCTGTATGGCACATACTGGCCTGTCGTTCCCGACAAGTTCTCCGTGTGTGGGATCATCCATTTGTATTTAGGGCGATTCGGATCCTGTGTGAAGAAAACATCGATTAATTAAGGAATTCCAATAATTTTATTTTTACACACAATCGAGGAGGGAGGAGGAAGTAGGTCGACGACCCCGTCCCCGTCTCCACGTCCCCGTTTCACCGACGCGCTGTTTCATAGTGCATTAAAGCTTTGACAATAGTCAACATTTACAGTTACAATGAAACTTTATGGCGGATCCGAAAGCAAGCACAAGTCGCGTCGCAGTAACCAACCAGTTTTAGGTGTAGCGAGATACAGTGGAGCGAGGGGTAATGACTGTACTTGCGCAAGCACGCTAAATGCGTTGTATTCAGATCCGCCACAAAGTTTGACGCGATCTGTAACTATTGTTTGACTGAAACCGCGCTGCACCGCGTTTTAGGTATGTGCGTGCAGCGTGGCGAGGAGGGGCAGCTCTTGGGTGTTGACGGCGGACGGATAGTGACCGTGCATTGGTAAATTAACGGAGCGCCGAAGTAGCGCTGCATGCGCGCCATTTAAAAAATCCGTACTCTTGCCGATAGTCCTAAAAAACGGATTTTTGAAACGGAGCGTATTCGGCGCCGTGTCGTGATAGCCCAAAGCGAAACTAACCTGTCTCAAATTTATAAGGCCACAGGGCCATGGTTCGAATCCGGGCGTGTACCAATGAGTTTTTCTGACTTAAGTACATGACTATCACTGACTCCGTGCCTCGGAGAGCATGTTAAGCAGGCGGTCCCGGATGGTGTCAATAGATAGCGGTGGTTACAATCCCCAACCCGCAGTGTAGAGGCCTGGTGGATTTAAGCTCCAAGCCCCTCTTGCCCTGGGGGAGGCCTATGCCCCTGCAGTATAGTAAAAATGGGCTTATGAAGTGAAGAAGTGAAATATTCGGCGCCAGCAGAGTAGCCCTACTCTGCTGACAAAGGAGAACCGCGTCTCTCCGCGCCGCGCGGTACAGCAATTTCGGTCAAATTATAGCAACGCGCTGCACCGACCACTGTGAATTTGGATTGGAGTGCAAAATAGGCAAATGTTGGCAAACATTGTACTCAATCAATCAATTCATTCAACCTTCAGCCAACAAAAAAATCATAGATCGGTCTAACAATATCTAATGAAGTGTGTTAAACAGAAAATTACATCCCTTACTTTGTACGGAGAGCCATTTCTTATTAATTTAGTTATTATAATTCCTCTACAGGATTGTATGATGGTTCATATTAGAAATTCCTTCCAAATCTATGGTAATATGGCGAAGATATGAGCCTGTGATATAGATTCGGATGGACTGACTGACAAAACGAAATTATAAGGGTTTCTTTATGCCATTTCTGCTGGGCTTCGGCACCGGGCTGCAGGCAGTCCAGGGAGGCGATGTCATCCTTGAACAAAAAGGGGAAGTCTGCGCCTGGTAGTCGGAACCATCACAGGCCACTGCTCACCAAAAAAACACTTTCATACAATAGGTATCATGGATAGTCCTCTGTGTAGGGCGTGCATGGAAACTGAAGAAACGGTGAAACATGTGCTTCATGAGTACAGAGGCGTCACCCAAATCCGGAAAGAAACACTTGGATCACCAAGGTCTCTTATGGGTGTCCTGAGTAGAATGGGAGAACTGATTCGCTTCTGGAGGGAGGTGGGCTGGATGGAATGACGGCCACCATGGCTCACGTACAATGGTCCGCATTAAGGACTAAATGCGGAAACCGCACCCAATAGCTAGATAGATGCCATTTCTCTACAGAACTCGAAAATTGTGTTTCAAAATATTTCAGATTATGGTCTGACCTGAAGATGCACAGAAAGTAGTCAAATAACAATATTTTTTGTTAGATGTAGACATGTAATACATATATTTGTGTAAAACAGAACAAATGAATAAAATGAAATCAACACATAACCTCTATCAAACACTCCTTTGAAATAATTGTCTATGTTACACCTAATTGGACAGATGGCCTTGTAGCCAGAGTCTCAAATAATTTTTAAAAAAATGTCTATGTCACACATAATAGCTCACACAATCATTTACATACATGCGCTATTTTCATTATTTGGATTGAGTCTTTAAGGATATAAATAATTGTCATTATGTTACATTACCCATTAAATCAATTTCAAAACCAACAAATTATAAATAATGATATGACAGAACACTGGATATTATTTATATTTACCTTAGTTGGTATTAAATCGGTCTTGTAATGCAGCCAACCATACCATTCTGGCGTTACCTGATCAAACAGTAAATATTTACAAACAAATAAAAACTTGCATACATCGGTGATATATTCGACTTACTGATTGTTCTAATGGTTAGAGACCCTAACTGCGAAGCCAAAGTTCGCAGGTTCAATTTCCGCTCGAGACTAATATTTGTATGCATGACCATGTTCTATTTGTTCTGTGTCTGGGTATGAAGTATATATATATGTAATGTATGTATTATAAGAAACCTAAATATGTATAGCAGTTGTGTAGTACCCATAATACAGGCTCTGCCTACTTCGGGACTAGGTGGCTGTGTATGAGAAGTTCCAGCTAATATTATTATTTAAGTATATATATTTATTATTTTTCTTCTGATATATATTTCATTCAATATCACATTATTATTTAATATTGTTTTTAACTGTTATTTTACATAAAAGTTTAAAAAATTACAAAACACTTAATAAACCCAAAAAGTAATATTCTAAAAATCCTTCTCTGAGATGTTAATGAATCTCTATAGCTGTTTATATTTGCAATTAGAATAACATTCAAATCATTGAATGGAAAATTAATAAAACTATGTATCTACATTTAATTTTTTCAGAGGAGTTGATTTAGAATTCTCCATCACCTTCCATACTCTCTGAACTAGACTCCAACCGACTATAATTCTTTCCACTATTTGGACAAAAATATAGTTCTAAATAAGCATTACAAATCTTACAAACTTTATGGAGTATTGCTTTCTAGAGATCGCAGTCATAATCTCCTTCTTATAGGTACAGCAGAAATGCATAAAGAATAAGGATAATTATTTTGATTAAATCTATATGAAACGGTAATTCCATACTTCAATCCTTGAGATTTGTCTTGTTTCATGCAAAGCAGGATTTCAGCTATAATTAATGGCTATACTGATATGCCTCTGGACACCTATTTCGAAAATAAGAAAACAAAAGCCATAAGGCAATATGACCATGACTATACTTAATCCTACATACTAGATATCATTTGAATCAGTTCAACTAATTTCAAAAGAATAATAATAATACCTGGGACATCTCACACAGTGCCATC
This sequence comes from Luffia ferchaultella, assembly GCA_949709985.1. Lineage (NCBI taxonomy): Eukaryota > Metazoa > Arthropoda > Insecta > Lepidoptera > Psychidae > Luffia > Luffia ferchaultella. The sequence goes on from OX453269.1 coordinate 6,295,439, forward strand.
TAGTTCTAAAATAAGCAAGGCTTGTATTATGGGTAGCAGACAATTGATATACATACTTAAACACTATTTGTGATATATATATATTTTACACCAAACACAGAACAAATAGACATGTTCATGCACACAAATATTTGTCTTGGGCGGGAATCGAACCCGTGACTCTTGGCTTCGCAGTTAGGGTCTGCTTCGTTAGTAAGTTACTCTCCTTCAATTGTATGAAAATTCAACTCTTAAGAACACAATGGTTGTATTTTTTAAATCTAAAATTTTCAATTTTAATTTCGGACTCGGACATCAACAATTTTCGAAACTAAAAAATAAAATAAAATTGTTGTATAACTGCAAAAAAATAGCTCTTAGTAGTCAGCCATGGCTGTACAGAAGCTGTAAAACAGAGTTAATACTATACTTAGTATTAACTCTGTTTTACAGCTTCTTACTAAGCTACTGCTTAGTAACTCTTCTTTTATACAGCTGCTACTTCAGAAGGATATGTTAATTAGAACCGTCAGCGTAGATTTGACGGATGGACAGATGAACTTTACTTTAGTTGGATTGTGTGATATTTCTGAAAGTGTAATTAGTATAGATTAAAAGACATCTACCTGACTACCATCATAGTCCATATTGAAATAAGGAGCATACTCCACCCATCTGTTCCTACCGTAGAAGTATCGTGGGTTCTCATAGTATTTGTTGCCAAGCTCGTCCACGCCTACCAACGTGCCATCTTTCAAATCATCCTGTCTAAACAAAATATAAGATATAGCATTGGTAATATATAGACGAAATAAGAGGATTAGGAACAGTCCCTCTGCTCATAAAGGGGAGGTTGGCGTTGTCATTATCATCAGGTTTTATCACAAGCGTAAGATGTACGTAGCCAGTTTTAATACCGTTCAAAGTCAGCGAAATTCTTAAAAGATTTTTTTTAAAGGGAATGCTAGTTCTCATCATTTAAAAATTATTTTTCTGTCTGTGGATATGAGTGTAAGTGTTTAAGCAAATTGCTTTGTTAAGAAATTCAATACAATAAAACAACAGTTTACATTGTACTCACAGACAATTTCTACCATGGACATGTGTTTTTACTTTTTCACATCTCGAACGCAGAATCAACTTAACTATTTGATACAGAAATAACTTGAACCCTGAGGAAGGACATCAGGCTACTTTTCACTGTGGACAATGTGTTTGTTACTGTTCCATGGCAAAACCAGAATGTTCTTTTAGTGATCCTGGTATAAACATAAAGTCCAAGTGGGTGAAGCCACAAGCCCAAAGCTAGCTTATTATAAGTTAATGCAATTGAACTTTAAAATTTTTAGTCTTGAATTTATATATAAAATATGAAAGCATTTTCTCCTCAACCTAATGTATCTGATAATTACATTGAAAATTAAACTTCTTCTTTCTATACAAAATGTTATAGCCCTATTTTATTAATGTTTCATTAACCTATTTGACAGTTTGACAAACATGTATAACTGTATTTTTACATGCCCTAGTGGTAAGATAAAATATTTTGGAAAATTCTCTACAGGTACGAAGGAGGCACTTGATTTCTTCTATGTTCCTAATGTTTTCTTAGTATGTGCTCTGATTATTCTTCAACCTTGCTCCAAGCATACCTAAGCATACTCTCGCTCAGCCAAACAATCTACAATAACAGATTGTTGTTTTACAAACAATATTGTTTCATTTATCTATGCTAATATAGATTTACTGAATGCATATTGAATATGCTGGTTTCCTTAAAATTTATTCTACGATTGTTTACACCTTAGACCATATTCCGCATTCACAATAAGGCGACCTGGGGGAATTCCGAAGTTGGGTATATTCTGAATTGTTCTACCAAACGCGGTGATATTTGTATAATGGCAACATTCATCTAGAAACCATCATGAAGTTCATACCTATTTAGCTGATGTAAATAGCTATCAGTGACTGGACACATGCAGCATCCCCATATAAAAAAAAATTCTATTTTTTTTTCTAGAGTAATTCAAATTCGAGAATGGAAAGCGTAGCTATTCTCTGAAGGAATGCAACAGTATTTTAGTAAGAAGGGTAATTGCGGTTGAAAAAGAAATGTGAACTTAAAGTTAAGATGTAATAGAACTCCTTAGTGAATATTTTTAATGTTATTCAGAATTACACCAGCATATTTCGGAATTCCCCTTGTACAAGAAATTAATAAATATATTTTTTTGATACTTCCATTTATGGAACCAAACAATATCACAGGGATTTATTGATACAAAGAATCATGTTCGTTTCCTAAATATACAGAAGTAATATATAGTTGATAAAAAAAAAAATGGATAGGCATTTAGTAATTGACCGAAATAGAAACCCCGTTAATCTCATTGAAAATCCTGTCGGAATTCTCCCAGGTCACCCTATATGAATTAGAATTTATTAAACAGTGTTGCTTCCTTAAACAAGATCTCACACCCATGACGTTTATAGAACTCTATCCCTTCAAAGCAATTCATTTATCTAAACAAAATGGGTTGACATATCACCTAAAACAAATTACATAATAAACCAAAATGTAAACTTACCTGTAATATTTGTAAAGGGAGGCTCTAATACCGCCGTTCTGCCGTATAATTGATATAAATTTTGTTAATTTATCGATACCGAATAAGCTCATTTTCAAAAACTTTTCAGTATTTGTATTTACCTATTTCATTTATTTCTAACAAATATTTTTCCTTCATTTAGACCTCAACCTCACCGACCGACCACAGACTACACAGAACAGCAGACTACCTGACATAGGTAAACCAACCCATTGAGCTGACCATGAACTGCTAGATGACGCTAGTTTAATACTGTTCTGTGGACATTGGCCGACATCTCATCATTGAGTAATTGATAAGGGATACAACCGTAGGATATACAACAACCAGCTTTAATGTTCACGCAGTGACACTCCAAATAAATGGCCTACGTTGTTGTGTGAAGCTCAGAAAGTGTTAGAAGTAAAAGAAAAAAAAAATTGGTTTAAATAATAATATAGTTGAAATACAAACATCCATCCAACTTTTAATGATTTACTTGCTTTAATCATGTTTTAATCCTATCACTTTTTTTGTGAGTTCATTGCTTCAAGTCGTTTCGTTGAGAAAAATTTTGTGAATCGGATTTTGGGGATAAAAATAATCAACTTTATTTTCTAATTTGGTTTAGAAATAATAGTTACTTTGTATTAAACGTTTTCATAATTTTCCAAACGGTCTTCCCACTGAAATATGACAAAATAGTATGTTTCTTATTAAAAAGATTTCGACTTGTCATATTTACGAATCATTGTACTGCCTTTCGTCAATCTTCAATCATGCGAGCACAAACCGCACAAACCAATACATACATAGATCAGCTGGTCTAACACGCAACTTTTTATCCGTAACCTATAAAGCGGCGTTGAGCTATAGCGGATTCGGCAACTTCTGTCAAATCGGTAACATGCACACTTTTATCCTTTCATGACAGCCAAAGGATAGGTAGCAGATTGAAACAGCTGAAGCGGATAACGAAATGTGACAAGTTAAAAAAATGTTTGTATGGTTTTTCAGATTGACACATTTATTTACGACCTCAAATATCGTCAAATATCCGTTCGACCTCGGCGTATAAAAGTGGCGTGTTACCGATTTTCATACTAAATTAGACCAAGAAAGCGTTGACAGTTAGCGGATTCGCGACTTCACCGCCAGAGCTATCCGCGGCAGATAAAGCGGTTTCGTGTTACGCATTTAGTGTTTCCGTGAAATAACAGCGCGGATAAGGTTCGGATAAAGTGGCGTGTTAGACCTGCAGTTTAGTTAGACTGGTGTAGACAGATGACCCACTCTAAACAATTCTTTTGTCGCGGTTCATGGTTGCGACAGGAAGTTTAGGACAGGATGAATCTCTTTCACGCCTATAACGTCGTCTTGTCTCTGTCAAGCAAATGATTCGTGGTCTTGGACTTAACCCAAATGGGTTAAGGTGTAGTATGTAGGTTAAATAACTTGTGCAGTTATGGAACATTAGGGGGCGCTGCAATAGATATGTGAAAATTGCTGAGAGGATTTAGACGGGTTTTTTTAGGGTTCCGTAGCCAAATGGCAAAAAAGGAACCCTTATAGTTTCGCCAAGTCCGTCCGTCTGTTTGTGGTTTTTTTCGGAGACTATTGGCAACACATAGATGAAAGGAAGGTAGGTGTAATCTATGAACCGCTACATAACGACGTAGTGAAATTAAGAAAAAAAAAAAATTGGGTTTGGTCGCCATACATGTAACTGAAATACAAAAAAAAAATCCTTATATATTAACGGCAAACTTACCAATCACCAAACAATATGTCTTAAAAATGATATCAAGGTTTCAAACAATTTATTTTATTTACGTCAACAGTTGCTGAGATATGCACTCCTAAGTCCTAATTTCTCTTAGTCATGTGCATGGCGATGAAACTCTCATACAAACGCAAAAATAAAAAATGAAAGCGCCATCTTCTGATCGGATAAAGCTTAGTTCTCAAATGATTTGTTATACTATTTGACTCAAGGTGACACTATTCTCACTATCTATATATCTATATCTAGTTACTAATTTATTATATTTTCTTATTGCATTTTTTTGAAATACTGTATTAACATTCTTTTAAAATTATTTTTACATTTATTTTCATCAGTACATTTAAATTCAATGCGGAAGAAAAATGTTAAAAACGTAATGATTTGACCATTGACAGGAAAAGAACGAAAAGTCATTGTTGATCATAGGGTGGATGCCCCGAATACCAGCCACATAACACTAAAACACTTTTCTAGTTTATACTAGAAAAATTTGCGCATATATGTTTTGTTTAATCAACTCAGCACAGTGTACAGAATATAGTATTTGCTACGGTATATGAATAAAGTTCATAAATAATAATTAGAAAAATGTTAAAACTAATTTGAAAATGGATCTAATTGCAGCCACTTCGTATCTATTGCCAGCCAAATACGTACATAATACCAGCCCCTGCTAGGGTTCTGTCATAACAGATATTGAGTTATAGGTGAAATATAATTATTTGGAATATGGTAGTTTACTATTTTTTTAAAACATGCAATATTCTGTATTTTTTTCAAATTTTTACGCTCAGTAGTTGCGGGATAAGATGGGGGAATGTTTGATTTTCGTATATATTGTTTAATACTGTCCATATTGAAATTATTTGAAAAAATGTTCCTGTTTCTCATAAGGACCTTTTAATTTGATAGGTAATTGCTTGACGCACTTTATTTTGTCCAGATGGACACAACAAAAAGGTTTTTTTGGGTTTCTTCGTAGATTAACCACGTGGGCGAACTTAACCGACACAAATTATAATTTAATATCAACTTCATGTCGCACACATTAAGGTCTGTAATAAATTGTTCAACTACTGCGGCTAAGCAGCGCCACACTTTGAAGTAAAAAAAATTGCTAAGCTAGATTGTTTTATATCCGTGCTACTAACCACTGAGGAGTTCCCTCGTGAGCAAACTATCCTACATGAATCATCACTTCAAGGTGCACATCAAAGTTAACTATTAGAAACCAACCTGAATACAAAGTTATGTAACCATGCCACTAACAGTTGAGGAGTGCCCTCGTGAGGAGATAATCTTAGCTTCTGCATCGATTCGTGGTGAAAATTATTGTTAACTATCAAAATCCAACATATGTACAAAGTTTTGTGTACGTGCTATGAATCGTTGAGTGTCCTCATGACGAGACAATCTTTCCTTCAGCATCAATTCGTGGTGAAAACCATAGTTAATATCTAAATGCAACGTATATGTAAAGTTTCGTATTCGTGCTATTAATCACTAAGGAGTATCCTCATGAGGAGACAACCCTGACTGCAGAATCAGATTATGTTTATCATTTTAGTCATTGTCATCATCAGTATTGTCATCAAAGTTACATACAAGTACGTCTTCCAAATTTCAACCCGATAGCTTTAGTGGAAGTGGGTGAGAATCGCTTTCTAAAATTCCATTACATACAAACAAACATGCAGGTGAAACTAATATAAGCCTTTAAAAATTAAATTATTACACATAAAAACTGTTTAGTGATAGCCCTTATATAAATGACCTGGCTGGAATTAAGTAATACATACAATTTAATATCAGCCCTCCCGGCTGATATTAAAACCATCATACTAGTAATGTACCTATTATCGGCCACCCAATTACATTAAATAAGAGCATTTATGGAGCAATTTAATTCAGAAATGTATTACTTAGTCTTAGTCTTGAGTCTTAAACATAAAAAGTCAAAGCATAAACTTCAAAATAACGAAATTCCACTTTACTTTGTCAGGACCAAAAGTTACGGAATAAATTTAAATACGGCAGACGTTATCTCTTTCGCACTTTCAATCTGACATTGAGGCATACTGTTTTGTTCCTGTGTAGTCAAAATAGGTAGGAATTCTGTTTCTTTAAGTTATATAGATTTTTATAAGTTTGTCGCGCTATCTCTACAACGAATATGATCCTTATTACCGGAGGAAAAGTATTAGGTGAGTGGCTGGTAATCGGGGCATCCACCCTATTATTGATAATATCAACAAAAGTTCAATCGTTTGTATTCAAATACAAAAAAAATTCAAAGTAGCCCTTGTGGCTTATATTAACGTTTCGGGCCGTTTTTTTTTTCGGATTCTGTGATCCCTTTTGTGAACATCTAACCCAGGTTTTCAACACCGGACTTCGTCTCTTGCGATAGGATTTGGATAGAAGGAACCTGTAGAAGAAACCATCATGGAAACAAAAATATTACCTGGCTTTGATTTCGTTCGGTATTTAATTTATCAAAGAAGGTATTTTATATTTTAGTGTGTTTTTGCCATACAACTTGTTATATTGAAATTACGTATATGAATTTTTTTGATATGTTGGCGGTGTACCCGACTATCATTTCATTACCCACTTGGATTATAATTGGAACTATGTGTTTTATTAAAGTTTAGGGAGAATCGCTCTGCGCCTATCACTTATCTGAAACATGACACAATAACATGACTGAAATTAACATGAATAAATTCAAAATGAATACGTGTGTGCCTTAAAATATTTATTCAAGTTATTTTGTAAGTTTCACTATGTGATATGCCTTTGGTTTATTTTTGTAATCACTGCAGAAAAATAAATGATTAAAAGAAATGAAAAAGGCAAGAGATATGTGTACAATTGCTCAGCAATAATTATTTTACTTGTCACACATAGACAATAATTAGACAAGTAGGTACACTTTTGTCTTGAAAGCAACATTATTAAATATTGATATGATTAAATGTTCATTAAATAATTTATAGTTGACGCAATAGATAAAGTAAATAAAATATTGAATGACAAAATAAATAATACAGCCAACGATGACTTATTTAATTAAAAGCTTGTAATTTGTTTTAAAACACAGGAATAAAGAAAGTGAAAGCTTGTTGGTTTTTCATTATTTTCCCTCTTGTTTTCTTTCAATAACGCGTCATGCTTCATAACTTGCATACGACCACTTTTTAAAATGTTTTTCTGTGAATTCTGTTATTAAATAATTTACCGATTTAAATGTTAATGAATCACAGAAAAGCATTTTAAAAAGTGGTCGTATGGAAGTTATAAATTTTTTTAAATAGAACTTAAAGGGTGTCCTCTAGCGGTAAACAGAATAACTAAAAGCGCCCTCCGACGGTAAAAAGAATAACTAAACAAGCCATCTATCGATCGGATAAAACAAACAGAGGAAAAAAACATTTAAAAATTAGAGTTGCATATCTATAACCTATATATATACTGTATTATCTATGGTCATGTGTCCCCCCCCCTCTTCCTCTACCAGCTCAACCGTTGTTTTTGGATATGTGGAAAAAATTTATGACAGCTGTATATATAACGTAGTAAAAACGAAAACTATCACAGCCTCAGAATAAACAGAAGGCGCCTGTAAGCGTGAAACTGAAGAAACAAAAACCACTCTTAAATAGAGTGGTTTCACTTTGTTGCGATTAGTCACTCCGTTGCACTTACCGCGTTATAATGTACAGCACAAGTGTCAATTTTAATTTTAAAATGTTGTCTTGTGTCGTTCCTACATGCAAAAATGCTGCTGGGCTTACGAAGAAATCGGATGGGATCACATTTCACTTGTAAGTAACGTATTCAAAAGTGGATTTATTTAATTATTGAATTTGTTTTACATACTGTGATTGACTTAAAAAATGGCGCGTTCATTTTGTGAGTGTTGCCAGTTCCATCGAAAATTTATCTACTTTTTATTTAATACCTGTTTAGAATACTCTATTGTTTGAGTAATAAAGCACCTGTGTGAACAACAAAGAACAAAGAAAATTGAATTGGATGAAAGTCATACAAAGAACACGGCTAGATAAGTTTTTGAGACCATCAGAGCGGAACGTAATTTGTTCGATTCACCTTGACGAGCAATATTTTTGTGACACGAAATGTGGTTTAAAAAAACTAAAGAAATCAGCTATTCTGACTGAGGTAGAATTAGTCAAGATACATTAGTTAAATATTATTCATATTGCACCTTTCCTGTTCATTATGTAGGTCATAATTATATTATAAAGTAATCCAATTTCATTCCATTCCATCATCCCTTTAATACCCCACTACAGGGGCTTAGGCCTCCCCTCGGGATGAGGAGGCTTGGAGCTTAATCCACCACGCTGAACCAATGCGGGTTGATGGCGGGTAGGTGGTTGGTGGGTAATCCAATACCGTACTGATAAATGCGGAACTCATTCACAACTAGTGACTGGAAATTCGGTATTTATTATACCAAAAATTTCATTTTTTCCTAGAAAATACAAAGAATCTTCTATGCATTCCGATTAAAATTAAATTTTGGTGAATGGAGTAATATATGAATTATCTAATAATGGCGTGCTATTTCGGCATTTGGTATTGACATCACAATTGTCTGAGTCACATATAGAAACATCTGAACCTTCGATTTCGGAAAATGTGCGTAGGCACTTACCTACCTAAAATTTTTATGTTTAATTGATTACATTTGATTTTCTGTTTTTGATTAAGCATTTTGCTTTTTCATTTTATGATAGACTTAAAGTTTTTCATTTCAGGATACACAGCCACAATCGCCTACACGATCAAACTCAGAAATTGGTGATATCCATATTTCTGATTTGGACTTTCTATGTGATACAACGAGAAAGCTACTCAATAATGATTTATAATAGTGAAAATAATGGTAGCATTGCAAAATAATTGTCTTAGAATTGCCTCAGCTTCATTATCTGTCAAAATATATCGTAGGTTATTATCGGGAACTGTTGCTTATTACCTGTTGAAATCAATAAAATGTTCGTTTTGTGTAGAAGCAATTGGCCTCAGGTGTGGTATGGATTGTGATATGGATTGAAAAATAAAGGCAGACTTTATTTCCCTTCCCAAAATCTTAATTAGGGGCCGTCCATTATTAGGGCCGTCCATACATGGTGAGGTTTAAGACTACCCCCCACCCCCCACCCAACATCACGTGTATTATTAGTATCTACAAAAATTCTTAAATTTTTAGAATCTTTTAGAATATCACCTTAAATACGGGTATAAAGTATAATCTTATTTTATTCTGAAATTAAGCACCATGATAAAAATATGTAGACAGAAAAATTGCAGGTTGTTTTTGATTGGTATAAAAATAATAAACGAATGATGTACACTACACACCGCTTTTTGATTTAAAAATTGCGCGTTTAAAAAAATTAATACAAGTGATATCTTACTACACCCCCCTCCCCCCCTTGTGACATTTTGTGATTTTTGTCAAACCCCTCCCCCCCCCCCTTTCAAGCCTCACGTGATTAATGGACGGCCCCTTACATGAATGTCGTATTATTATATTATTACTTACAAGAAGCACATGCCCGAAAAATTTCAAATGGAGATTTTGTTATAAGTTCAAATATCGAACGTTTAGCAATCGTTCTTTCAATTTTCAAGAAATTCATTGAAAAAAATAATATATTCCTTGTAAATGATGACCACATAAATGGTGAAAATCATAGAAACGGCGGTTATTGAAAAAGATTTAGATATGAAATTAGGTGCCTACATTATTTATTTAAACGTAAAATTCTGCAAATCAGTTCAAATTCTAAAAGAAAATATTATAAAAAGCTTACACAACAAAGGGGTACCTAATAAAAACTTTACTTACTTAACCTTACTTTTAAAAACTTACCTTATTGAAGCCGGGTTTTATTTATTGTAATAAGTATAAAAAAATTAATGTTTGTTTCCTTTATTCAACTAAAATGGTATGTATGAATTTCATGTTGTTGTGAGTAACTTTCTATTAAATGAAGAACACTTGTGTCAGAAGGTCATGCTACTTCCTTTCTATAATTATACTCGTATTGTACCAAAAAACTCATTAAACTCAAGTAAACACCTGGCGCCTGAAGGAAATTTGAATGTTGTGAGTTTTGGCCTTGTACCTAAAATAGTTAAAACTTACTATAAATGAACACAAGTACGCGGCGACCGTAGGGCTGCCCCGCAAGAAATAATTTGTGTTATATAAACGCACCCTAAATATACCTATCTGTAAATATTTTTATTAAACACCTTTTTTCTGATTTTATATGATTATCCCAAAAACAGTAGAAAATTTATCCCGATCTAGCAACATTACGCGGGCGGGAAGTGAGGCAGGCGCGGGACGTACGTAATGTTTTTGGACACAGTGCAGTATGTGTGATCATAATTGAGCGCTCCACCTGTGATCACAGCTAACTAGACTGTATTATTTAAACAGTAATAGATTAACTTATAAAATGTAATTTTTTAAATAAAATGTTTGTAAAAATTCCATAGAAAATGACAGCGTTTAGCCAATAAGCGAAAACTAGATGCATTTTATCTTTGTGGTGTTATTGTAAAAGATAATTTAAAAAAAACATTTTATGATGAAAACTAGGTACTATAAAGTTACGCTTTCCTTTACAGAGCTTAGTTTCTTCACAATCGATACTAAAAGTCAAAGGTTAACAATAATAAAATAAGTAATAAAAATTGTCTCTATCAGTGCACTCAAATAGCCAGAGAGGATCGAGCGCCTTCTAAATAACTAATGAAACAAAAATGAAATAAATTTATACAATAATTCTTAAATTACATAATAATAATGATTAATGGTTACGTTCGATTAACGTCGCGTTCGTTTTTTTTATATTGTATGAAGGTACCTACGGAACCTTTCGTGTGCGAGTCCGATTCGCACTTGGCCGTTTTTTTGCGTTAGATGACACCTAACGTATCTTTAAGAAGAAGATTAGGTTTGCGGTCATGGGTCACCAGGGGGCGCTGCTGTAATAGATATGTTTCTCTAAAACGGCTGGGGAGATCCATGGATTTACTATACTTACCATAGGATATGTTTGTTTACCTACATTATTTATTATTATTAATCCTTTTACCTGAATAACTCAATACAACAGTTGGAATATCCGCTTTTATATTAAATAACTACCTGCTTACAAATTCCCATAGTTGCTCCAAAAGCCCTACAAATGATTTGAATAATTCATCAAATAGAAGAATCTAAATACCTAAAGTATAATAACAATGTTTTACTTTCCACCTAAATTTTTTTTCAAAGTTTCATATTATTAGCTATACCTACAATTTTAGTGTGTATGTACCTACCTATTTTTAAATTTCAATGAATTTTTTATACAACAAAAATTTTATTAGGTACCGATTTTTCATCATACAATAATTCACTTTAGCACCTACAAGTGGAGCATTAACATCTCAAGCCAATGTTCAATTACATCAGGTTAATGTAACTGGATTCTTGATAGAAAGATAACTAACTAATTAGTTGTAATTACCTATATAAAACATTACAAGACATAAACGCTTTTCCATTTAATACCTAAATATAATATTGTAATAATTATAAACTAAAAAGATATACTAAGACTGAGGATGTTGTATTTATGTTACTCCGAAATTTTCAGCAGCAACCGCACGGGTGCTGTGCTTCTCACGGCCTTGGGAGATGCATGGTGTCCTTTGCACTTTTACTTATTATATCTACTTTTTATAACGCTGTTCACTCGCACTCATAAATAACTTTCTCGATCAGCTGACAGATAGAAAATTCCACCGAAATGTATGACTTTTTCAAAATATTAATTATCAATGACAAAGATTGCTCTGTCAAAATCTCAAAATGCCTCAAGTATAATTTTTTTTTTATATTCTAGAAAAATAAATTCATAAACACCTGGCTTGGGTTTAAACCCAATAAAAAAACTGGCTTTTGTGTTTTTAAATTTCTCAAATATTAAAATCGAAGATATGAAAATTTCAAAAACCCATAAAAACATTTTTCTTTTAAATAGGTAAGTATCTTTATTCTGAAAATTTGAAGATTGGTTGATAAACTTCCATAACCTTTCAGCCAGCTAGGAGTGGGGTTTGTATTTAGCTATCATAAAAGATTTATTAGACAAGTTTTCAAGCTGCCTCCAATACATACCCAAAATTGTCACTGAGCTCTCCTACTAGCAGTTGTTCAATGACAAGAAATCTAGATTTTTATTGTGCATGACTTGTAGGTACATTAAGAAATATATTTTGTATGAGTTTACTAGCGTAGTACATACTAGTTTCAAGTTTAATATTTCATTTGCATTGGTATTACAATTTGCAGCTTTTGTTACCTTGGATATTTTCTGTCTGTGACAAATAATTGTTGTTTTTCACAACCCAGTCTATAGTTCAATAATCATTTGAGTATTATAGAAATAAGTAATAATGCTAAATCATAATTTTACTACAAAGTAATAAATTATGGCAGTAGAGTATATTACGTATCATCATCAGCCCATTTTTACCCCACTGCAGGGGCTTAGGCCTCCCCCAGGGTGAGGAGGGGGGCTTGGAGCTTAAGTCCACCACGCTGCTCCACTGCGGGTTGGGAACTGTAACGACCGCCATCTATTGACAGCGTCCGGGACCGACTGCTTAACGTGCCCTCCGAAGCACGGCGTCAGTGATATTGTGTACTTAAGTCAGAAAAACTCATTGGTACACGCCCGGATTCGAACCATGGCCCTATGGGGCCTTATTTTGGGGCAAGTTCGTTGCGCTCTGGGCTATCACGACAGTTATATATTACGTATACAGGATGAAATTTTAACAATCATCCAAATTTTTTCTAGTTGTTAGGTATCACCAATAAATATACCTCATTACGTAAATAATAAATATAGGTTACATTGTCATAATAAATTATTTTATCTAGTGTTATTTTGTAACCGTTGGTTACCTTATTTGTGACGACGTGCCCGAGACCGTGAATGATGACTAGAGTTATTGCTGTTTTCTGGAAAGGTTTGTGTAGTCATATGTCAATATTTTTCTATTGAACAATACTAAAAGGAAACAAGACGGCTATTGGTTTTTTACCAAAGATTATTCCTTTAAGATTTGGATGGTTGTTAAAATTTCACCTTGTATATACTTATTATACTTATTACATTACACATTGAAGTATAATAATATTATTGAAATACTTAAATAAAAACACTAAAATACTTTTTTATACACTTTATTCCTTTTGTTAGACCAGACAACTATGAATCACAACCAAGCCTTATTTTCTTAATTTTTTTTTTATTTTAATTGCGGATGTCATACTTTCTACTTCACTGTGCTTATTAATTGTATTTACTTTCATATTGCTTTTGTTTATGCTGATAATAAGTTTCTTGTCCTTTTTCTTTTTTTTTCTGCCTTTTGATGTTTCAACACAAGAATTTTCTATCATTAACTTAGTACATTCTTCTGCATTTTCAAATAATAAATCATTAATTTCTGCATCAATATTAAGTTTTGCACATTTTTTCCTTTTACTTTTATTCTTTTTTATTTTATTATGATTTGCATTGTCCATATTTATATTGTCTATGACTTCCCATCCATCAAAACCAATTTTCTCTATACTTAAATCATCTTTAATCTCAGGATTTTCAACTAATAATTTTTGGTCTTCTATAATACTATTACATATTTCCTTTTTTTTCTTTTTACTATTTCTTAAATTAGACTGTGTATCTTTCTCTTTGTGGTCTATAACTTCCAAATTATTTCCTTCAGAGTCAGTTTTACTTTTGTTTGGTCTATACATTTTTGTATGTGAATAACCTTTGTATTTTGGTTGAGTCAAAAGTAATTTTTCTTGCTGTTCAATGCGTGCTAATTTTCCAGATGCATTCAAGCCATGTCGAGCGCCCCTATAATGAAATAAATCAATAGCTTTATTTAATATTGTAGGCACTGGCAGATGTACGAGAAGAAACTGGCAGGAAAGCGACAAAGAAAGAAAAATAAACAAGAATCAAAAAGAGGTAGAAAGAATCAAGAGTGAAGAATCAACGATCGCTTGAAGAAACACAAACACTCTCACCTACTCATATGATGAATCAATATGATTCTGTTGTTTGATCGAGCTCCCAGTAGTCCCTACAATATAGACTAACGGCTCGCCCCGACTTCGCCCGTGTTGTATAAATTATATATCTTATGTCATCACTGCATGTTAGAAAACAAAGTCTCCCCCCCCCCCCCCCAACAAACAAAAATAAAGTTAAAAACTAAAGGGGTACAAAAATACAAGAAACATATTTTTTTCAACATTGTCGGTGAATGGTCGTTGTGAGATCAATGCTTTAATTTTTAAAATTAATAAAGGTCCCCATACATGAAACTTGTTTTTTTATATTGTACAGTGGTATGGAACCTTTAGAGTGCAAATCAGACTCGCGCTTGGCAGAATTTTTTATCTCAATAATTTCTAGTTTCAACTTTTTCTAATGTCGAACAGCAATTTTATACCTCAACCCTTGATACTACAACTAATACATCTGATACGTACCTACATACATATTTTTGAAAATTCTCAAATATTAAACAGAAGTCTCATTTACCTTATGGTTTGAACTTATGGTGAATATTCAGTGGTACATTATTTTAAAAAGTGACTATGAAATTATGTGTGTTGCGTTTTTGAGGTGAGTACCTACATCATAGTAAGAACTGTTATTTTTTTGATATTTTACACTAACTTTATTGTCATGAATTGTAACATTTAAAATTAATCACATTATGCATAGTACTTACTTATGTATAGTTCGGCCTTCGCAGGCTGCAAATAACTCCTCATCTGTCATTTTAAATACATCTTTCTTTTCTTCTTCATTTTCAGATTCAGAATCTTTAATTTTCATTATTTTGGAACCATCATTATTGAGTACTGCTGTTTTTATGAAGTAATCTCCATATCCCTTTTCCCCTACATCTACTGAATTTCTCTTCTTCTTATTTAAGAGCCACATACTGTTTGTGATGACAAATTCTGAAGAATCAACTGTTATCTTCTTTGTTTTTCCATTCTTCTCTTTAACCTTCGGGTATTAGCAAAAAATTATTTAGTCAAAAAAAAAGAATATTATATGAAAGTCTAACTGCTAAAATTAGACAATAGTTGAATATGTTTTTCTTGCCGATTATATAACAAAAAAAAATATTTTGTAGATTTATTAACAGCTGCAGGAAAAAACTTAGAATAAGTACCAAAATGCAAAAAAAAAAAAGGTATTAAATTAAGCTCTATTTTTAATACTACTAACAGTAATTTGAAATTCCTAAATACATAGTATGTAGGTAATATATAAGAAAAATTTAATTCTTTACATTTTACTTATACATTTGATAGCAGTTATAGTAATATAAAGCAAAAAACCACACAGAAAACAACTAAGTATAGTTCAGGATCACTGTCTGGTCACTTTGGTCCTAGGTATATGATTGTTGCTGCACCAGAATAATTGTGGTTAACCTATTCGCTACTCATTAACTATATTTGGTCAGATTAAAGGTCACGACCCATTTAATTAACAGAGACAATTGATTGATGACAAGTTAAAAGGTTAAGGTAACATGTCCATATGTCTTAAATGGGACTGTACTGGTTTTGTTAATCCGTCCTGGTGTCCCCGAGGTAAGCTTCGGGATCCCGAATTGTTTCATTTTCAGTTACTCAAAGGCCAGCACTGATAAAAATCAAAATGTATAACTTAGAATAATAGAATTTTCTAAATGTATGCCAAATATCAGTCTGTAGCGTCGAACTATCATCAAACATTCTGTGGCAACAAGCGGGGCACTTGCTTGATGCTTAATTTCAACATAATAATATTGTATCATTAATGTGCCCTGAGGAGAGCGTGGTGCAGTAAGATCAAGATTCTTCAAGATAATATACAAATAGTTTGTGAATGACACATGTCACACTTGAAACATCTGTCTCATTTAAATCCAGATAAGTCCCACAACTTCCTGAACACTAGGTAAATGTGTTTACTGCATGAAATATATATATCGGAGAATGACCAGATAGTCAAAGTACGGAGACTGGTGGAGACACAGGAAAAGTCAATGTCATTTGTTAAATTACTTGTGGCGCTACACAAATTATTACACCTATAGTATAGTTAACTTACTTGTATATTAGTCGCAGCTTTGTTATAAAGGTCCGTCCACCAATGATCAGTAAAATCAGCTCCAACATCATGACCAACTCCCGTAATATTACGTTTTAATTTCGGTTTTAAGGCCTTAGATATGCCATTCTCGTTTTTGCCAAGACCCTTGCCTGATGGTAAAAAATATTATTTATACATTTCTTAAAATACGAATGACACAATATATAACAAGACAGTTTAATAGGTAGCAGTGGCGTATTCAGGGGGGGAGCCCGTGGGGGCCGGGCCCCCCCCAAACGCAATGACATAAATTCAGTTAAAAACATTCTGCAAGGAGATCTACACTGCAATTAGAAACTTATGCATTTCTATTTAATACTCAATATAATAGTAAATTATTTACACTACCAAAGTACCTAACACAATTAAATATTATTGAATGCTGGCCACATTTTACAAAGTACCTAATACAATTAAATATTATTGAATGCTGGCCACATTTTACTTAATAAGATCTGTTCAAACATGGCATTTTTAGAGTGAAGAATTTCCATACAAACGGCGTCAACGGCTGCACCCCATCAAAAATTAACTGAACAGCGCAAAAAATAATACATGGTATTCAGATCAGCAAAAACTAGGTTTACATGTTTTACCATTGGAAATGGTTATCAGATCCTTTTTCTGTGAGATGTAAATTTGGCTATATTTTCGAGGATAATGGAGGGATTGCGGTCCTATGGGTTTCAAAAGTTGCAAATTTATCGGGTATATCCGTTGGAAATTTTGAGAATCGGTTGGTAATTTTTTTTTTAAATTGAAATTATGTCTGTAAAAATGGGGATTTTCAGGTGTCGTTTTCTACAAAAATATGAATATTTTTGAAAATATTTGAGTTATCGAAAATTAGCCAAAAATCCATCTAAGGAACTAAATTGTCTAAAGAATGGTTGAATACGGTTTGAAAATCGGTTGATAATTGCGGCCTGTAGGTGGGCCCTGAAAATTGACAAATTTCAAAAAACTTGTATTTATGGATATGGGCATGGTATATGTGGAAATGTATAATTGCTGGTTGGTTTAAGTTTTGAGTTGTTTAGTTTTCATATTACATGATTTCAAAATAAATAAATTAACACTATAGCTACGTGAACTTTTATTTTTTTCTAAAACTTCTCAAGTCATATTCAATGCCTACGATGGTAGCGGTAAATCTGTAAATTTTTGAATTTCCTAAATATATCGTAAAAAAAAAAACTTAATGCGTGGGATTTTTCTCGAAATTGTTTTACCTTTCACAACATTTTCAACATGAAAGTAATTGCATTTTGACATCTCATCAAAATTCATTATTTTTTTATATTTATCACAGCATGTGAAAATACAATTAGTTTCATATTGAAAATGTAAAAAAAGACAAAAAAATTAAAATAAAATCTCGCGCATTCAAGTTATCATAAGAAAGTTTTTTTTTTCTTATGATGTATTAAAATATTTTAAAAAATAAAAAGGTATAAACCTATTTTTTGCTGATCTGAGTACCATATATTTCTTTGCGCTAATCGGTTAAGGTTTAGTGGGGCGCAACCGTTATCACCGTTTGTATGGGAATTCGCAATACATTTTATATCTATGCATTTTCTCTCCATGAATAGGTATTTCGCGTTTCCTGCGGGAATGAGAAAACTTTCGTAGATATTACGAATTTTTGATTTAATTTTAGGCGTAGGAATTTCTGAGATAAAGGGGGCAATGGAAGATTATCATATATTTTCTTAAATGTCTATTAAAATACGCATTTTAAAATTTTAATAAACATTATGAAAAATATATATATATATCTCATAACGAGCACTTTCATTTGATATGAACCATGACATCATCATCATCAGCCCGTGTCTCTCCACTGCAGGATATAGGCCTCTCCCAAGGCTCGCCACCACACACGGTCCTACGCCTTTTGCATCCAACTACCCCCGGTATGATGCTTCAGGTCATCTGTCCATCTGGCCGGGGGGCGTCCAATGCTTCGCTTTCCGGTACGTGGCCGCCATTCGAGAACTCGTCTACCCCATCGGTTATCACGGCAAATGTGACCGGCCCATTGCCACTTCAGCTTGCTGATTGCTTCGGCTATGTCGACAACTTTGGTTCTTTGACGGATTTCAGTGTTTCTGATTTTATCCATCAAAGAAACACCGAGCATAGCCCGCTCCATAGCACGCTGAGCGACCATGGCATAGGGACTTGAGAATTGTTTTTAATAGTATAATTTTCCCCCAAAATGATATTATTTGTTTATCGTTTAGTTTTTCCTGTAAAATATAAATGAAGCTCTATTTTCCGTATTTTTTTTTTCCAAATGTTATTCACTTCAGTTTCGGGGTTAAGGGAAAGCACTTTCATTTGACACATCACTAGGACCACTTAAAAAATTTTTTTTTTAATTTTCTACTTTGCTCTCTAAAATGGAAATATTTCATTTACGCTATACGTTCGTTATTGGGCCACCAAACTTTGTACATGTATCGAATTTCAACTTTTGCATCTAGTAGATTCGGAGAAAGAGACTGTGACAGATGGACTCCAGAATGACCCTATACGGGTTCCTTTTTTCATCTTTGACGTACGGGACCCTAAAAAGGAACCCTCATAGATTCACTTCGTTGTCCGTCCGTAAGTCTGTCCAGACCTTTTTTCTCTCCAGAACGCGTGGAGGTATCAAGCAGTATCAAATACTTAGGTTAATTTATTTATTATATATGTCTTCATGAATTAACGAAAATTCCCTAGCTTCCGTATTAAGATCGTAGAACGTGTCTTGCATGTATATAGCACTAATATAGGCTTTAAGTTCAATGAAAACTATGGGCCCCCCCAAGCTTGAATCCTGGATACGCCACTGATAGGTAGGGTTGGCTTTCCAAAACTACCACCCGAAGGGTATTAATAATAAAAAAAGAAGGGAGCAAGGTGAAAAGAATAAACCCATTTTTAGAATTTTTAGAAATGCGAAAATACGAAAAAAGGCGAAATTAAAAATGAGTAATACATACCTGCTACTAAGACATTTTTGATAACCCTTAAACTCAAAACACTTGGAACTAATACCAAATGGCCTGCCACTCTTCGAAAAAGTCTCAACTATTTAGATTTAGTACCTTCATAAAAGAATGTTTAAAAAATTCGGTTAAGGTAGGTTGCTTTCTCGCCATTTCGTAGGTTACCGTAGGTAGGTTAGATTAGTTTAAAAAAATATACAATAAAACCGAATATATGGGCACTCCGACTACTGTTCCAACCCACTAGGAACATAAAAAACGCCATGCAAATCGAATTTTCAATTGTTACTAAAGTTAGGTTAGGAAATTCTTAACGTATTTACTGTTTTCAATTTATTTTAATGTTGAAGTCTATTCCCTCCTTCAATAGTCGATCCTTTATGTCAATACAAAGAGCAAATTCATGTCGGTGGTAACGAGTACGTAGTTTTCAGTTTTTATTTTTGGTTTTTTTTTACATTTCCGCATTCCTGAAAATTCTGAAAGTTGGTTTTCTGTCCTCGTCCTTTCACCCCCTAAATTATTATTAACACGTCTAGGGTGGTAGTTTTGGAAAGCC
The DNA here is from genome assembly GCA_949709985.1 of Luffia ferchaultella. Classification (NCBI taxonomy): domain Eukaryota; kingdom Metazoa; phylum Arthropoda; class Insecta; order Lepidoptera; family Psychidae; genus Luffia; species Luffia ferchaultella. The sequence goes on from OX453269.1 coordinate 6,315,640, forward strand.
GTACCAATAGGTATGTTAATTATAAAAGAAAAATAGATTTTTGTAAATTACATACCTATTAGCTGAAAGAAATATTTGTCAGTTACAGTTACCTTCACACCATCCATATTTTTCCAGTTGTTTCCTTGCAAAATCCATTTCAGTTCAATGAGCGCATTCCACTTCAATTACTTTTTAGTATATCCGATTTTCTATCTGATTTAAACTGAAATAAAAATAAAAGTATGAAACCAATACGAACTGGAAAGTGTTGGGAAGTCATGGACATGTCTCTAGATTACTTACTTTACGACCAAAAAGCCGATAGATTAGATTATATTGTTGCGCGTTCTGTATTTTCTATATTTTCAGTAATATATTAAGAAATTGCTTATAATTGATTGTGTAGTACAGATTTCTAAAACTACCAACTACCACACTACCACGTCTACCATTTGCACCCTAAACCACAGATTACTAAACCCAATAAAAATTCACAAACTACTTTAATATAATTCCATGGAACTAATATGTACTACGTACAACTGGAATGAGCTCTACGAAGAAATTTCGAGGTCCTAGAAATTTGACCTTGAAAACGAATTAAAAAGATAAAAGTAACAAGGACGTTAGTGGGTGCCATATTGTCTCATTCTGATTAGGGTGACAAAGTTACGTAGGATAAATAAGACCATAACAGGAACTTTTTAATTTTCGACTAACATCGAACAAAACTCTCTAAGCCTATCTTAACCCGTGACACTGAAGTAAACTTTTTTTACATGAGTATAAAGATTTCTGTATGTCCGTGTCAATAAACCATTCGTAATTTAGTAAATTAGAACCTTTAATTCGAACATTTGTCAAAATTGGTTTAGCAGATTTCAAATTAAAACGCTACAAACATACATCAGTATAATTATGGAGTAAAAAAACATACATGAATGATGGGAATCAATTTACATTCATTATTAACAAATAATTTTAATATTTATAAGGGATCATAAAACACGAACGTAAGCACTGAAAATGAGGTCTCGCGTGGCCACCGCGTAGTACAACTTGCGATAGCATCAAAAATACTGGTTGGATTTGTACGAAATACTGTTAAATCATCAAATTTACAAAAAATAAAATAAACGGCAGTAGCCCGACTCCTATCCACCTCGATAGAAAAGTAGAAGCAAGCAAACAGAAGTTCAAGAGAGCTAGTCACTAAAAGCGGGCAACCCGCAGAAAATATGATCAATCGACGGAGGTTTCTCACCTCCAAAATAAATTATGAATCAGTTAGTAACTCTAAAAATCAAAGCTTCAAATATCGATATCTCAATCACCTTAGTAAATTAGCTGCATGCTCCCTTTATGTATAATACCCTTTTGAAAACAAATCTCCTATTGATTACAGAAATAAAGCTACCTAGAATGTAATTCATAATTGGATGGCTGACCGCCTTTATTTACAAAATAGTTAAATCCCACAGAATTAAAGATCCAAGCGCGACAAGTTGCGTAGGTACTTTTGCACGCCGAAGCCCTCAGAACTATCACACAGAAAATATCCGTTGAAACGATCCCAATGAGCCTAAACACGTTATTAAAAAGGTCAAGGATTCCATAGATATATATGTTTGAAATATATTTCTCATATATATTGTCGCACTTCACCGCCTTGAGCGCACGTGGGAACTTGAAAGCATAAGTTCTTACAGGCAACCAAGCTCCTTTCTTTCCCGAAAAAACCCAACAATCTCAAAAATTCCCAATCATTCGGCGGATAAAAATCGATTTAAAAGACTCTAGGTGTAACAGTTATTTTTCTGTTACTGTAATTTTAATAGTTTGCTAATTTTTTGATTATGTAAATTCGTATTTGTTTCGTTTTGGAAAATTAAAATCGAGTTGAAATTTAAATAAGCGACATCTAGCCTTTTTTTGTTTTTATTTACCTAGTTATCGATCTACTAATTTCTCTAACGACTTGTATTAACCTTCTGCCGAGAGATGGCGTTGTAAGGAATATTTGATAATTTTATATAAAATTTTATTGACACGATGCGAGAACCCACCATTAAGAATGATTTGAAGGTAGAAAAATTTCGATTTGGGGTGATGGGAACAGCGTGGCCTTTTTTTTCGCATACACAACCAGCGAGAGAGCATCTCGAAAGCTTTTTTTATTTTTCTTTAGCCTTGAAACGGCTAACTTTGTTCTTGATTGCTCCGAATAGTGACCCCAAGAAGATGAATTTAATTCGGCCCCCTCCCCCGGTCCCTTCGACCACCGGCGATAAGCGCTCGTTCGATATGACGCGATGGCCGAACACCAGATCTGATAGCAGAGACACACACGCGTGCTCCGAGAACCACGACATGAAAATACATATCTAACACCTCACACGGAAACCGTATGTCCTGAGCTGGTTTTCATGATAACCTCAACGCAACGTTCGCCATGCTCTGCCAGTTAAGTCTTAATTTTTTATCTCGTTAAAATTAAATTTCTACTATTATGGCCCGATATTCGAGGAATCCGAAGTGCAAATTTCCTATTCTATTTTTTTAATAAATTATTGTATAATATTTGTTTTGTATACCATGTGCCGGAAGTGGAGATAGAACCTATCTTTTTTTTTGTCTTATTTCAATAGTAATATCAAACTTTCTTTATTTTGCTTGTGTACTACTGTAAGAGAGCCATTGTTACACATATTTTTTTATAAACATACCTAAAAAGGTGCATACACTCTTTTATGTAAAGCGATATGATTCTTTCTATATGCCTGAAAGAAGGCACACATATTTATGTAAAGCGAAGCCAACAGAGAGGTAACGCTTCATAATTCTGTTAGTGATATTTTTTATCTTTTTCTCTAATTTTTTTTTTCATTGTATGTGCTATATCTAATCTTGTTTAATTATAATGTTATATCGAAACCTGTGGATATTATTTTCATAACCTTTCCTGGTATATGGGATTCTGGAGAAACAGATTTTAAAAACCAGGTGGCGCCCTATTTTTTTATATTCATTTAAACCCTTTTTAATGATACAGTAATGATTTGCTTTTCATTTCACTAGATTTATTTTGGGACACAGTAACTTGATTTTTGTAAATTTTCTTTGATTCATCTTTTAAATCTTAGTAGTAGCAGTTTCGGGGTAACTTTAGATTGTGGGTGGCGTACGAAAAGGCTTCCAGGATTCACACCCAAGTAGATCCAGTGGTAAGGGGCTCATACTCAAACCATCCTGAGCTACACACATTCCTCTCGGCAAGCGGGCATATAATTTGGTATCAAAAACCATTATACCACCCCTACATAAAAAATTATTAAAATCTTGTTTCATAGGTACCGAAACATTATTTCTAGGGCCGAAATGTCTCAAAATTCAACCCTGGTGCGAGACCTAAGGATCTCAAATATTAATATGATGGCCTCCTTCCTTTCGATTGGCATCAGAGATACGGACAGATTCAATACCCCATCGAAATCACACACACAAGTCTCACAAATGCATATATGACGTCAAATTCATTACCCGTATGGTGTCAGATCTGTAACTAGAATGACGTCAGATATTATAACTAAATTGTTTTCGTACTTTAACGAAAAACGTTTCTCTTTAAAACAATACAAAAGTTTCCATCTTTCATATTCATTGAAATATCTGGCAACCTATTATTTCGGCCACATCATAGGCAAAAGAGGGTAAAAGGCAACTACCAAAGTATTATTATTATTAACTAATCTAAACATTATGGACACCTTAGTATTATGACGTCAAAAACTTCAACTTTGACAAATGTCAAAATTCCCCAAATTCTCGTTTCAATTGCCAGTATAAAGCCATAAATTTAGACTTTCGTTTTAAATATTAGTAAAAATTTTAACAAATATGAAATATAACATATTAAGTTTTAAAAATACTATTATCATCCGCGTACCAAGATATATTAAAAACCAGAAGTCACACAAAATAGATATAAGATGTGCATTAATATATATTTGTAATTTAAGTCTAAAAAAAAAGAAGTTTCCTAGAAAAAAAATCTACAGATTTCGCGCTTCTCGCAATTATCGGAGGAAATTGAACGACAAAAATTTTTCGAAGAAAGTTATGGACCAATTTTCGATGTTCTACCATACTTAGCCACGCAAGCTCTTGCATTTTTTGACGCTAGTGTTTTCGTCTACCTTTATAACTTCTTGAAGTAAGGCCGAATCTTATTTTCTAGGGTAGCTAATCTGATAATCATTAAATGAAAAGGGCACATGCTCAAGTCAGGGTTTTCGACCGTTTTTAAAATTTTATTTTTCAAACTTGTAGACAATCTACCAGTCTCGGAAGCTTTTTTATTTTTTCGATATTAATTCTTCCGTTTTTGAAACAATCAAATTTTTTTGAAATTTCGACTTTTTCACCGTTTTCGATTTTCCGATAAAGTTACGAACCGATTTTAGAAAATTTAGTATCTTACAATGCTCCGAAAGCTCTTGATTTTTTTGCCATCACTGTCTTTTGTCTATCATCATAAACATTGGAAATATAGGCAAATTTATTACACTCCTACACGAAAACGATCTATAAACATATTCATTGTTACAAAAAGTTTTTATAAAAATAATGATTAAGTATGAGTCATCGTTTATTCTGACAAGCGGAAATATGTACTATGTATTTATGTAATATATAATATGTATGTAATATGTAGTTATGTATTTGATATTGTGAACAAGATGAAAATAAATCAAAGTTAACAGCCGATTTTGTTATCTTTTATTGTAATAATTACTGTACTTACTCGAGATTGAACAAAATCTGTACCTACGTTATGGAGAAAAATTGACCTCATTTTCGGTTGTAACACACTAAAAACATTAACAGTAGATGATATTATCAAATCAAAATTCGTAAAACAAATTTGTAGACCTGTGTTATATTAATATTTTGCTAATAGCTTGTCATCCTGCGTTGATGCTTTTTAGGTACGTTTCTTTTTCATTTATTATTAATTCTTGCTAGTCAAGGGCTACTATAACTTTGCATTAACGGATACCCAAATAAAGCAAAATTACGGTACCTAAATAATGTTTAAAAAGAAAAGAAAATAGATAGAAATAAAACTGCAAAAGAAAACAGAAATAAAGTTGTTTAGTAAAAACTTCGCAAAAACAAGGAATCGACTTTTTTGATTTGCTACAGCTTTAAATTAAAAGAACTGATTTCGATAATTCTTTCACAGTATCTACCCTAAGTTATAACATAGTGACTAAACACAAAAATTATCAAAATCGATTCAGAACTTTCAGAAATATTAACGGCCAAACGTGTATAAAGTCCTATTGAATTAAGTCAAAATATTTTAAAAAGTGATATTAGAACGCGAAGTGAGCAATCATGGCATTGCTTCGCAATGCTATTATGTAACCTTTATAGGCAGTGGCCTAATTAGTGAATTAGCTACCCTAAAAAAGTGTTCATCAATAGTCGAGCAATGGATGATCCCCATAATAAAAACGAGAAATGTGAAGAGGAAAAAATATGCGTCTCTGACTTCACCTCCGCTCGGCGACTGAGTACAACCAGCGACGTGAAATAGCAGCTCGGATATGGAACGGCCATAGTGGCGTATTAGACCAGCTGATTTCGATAATTCTTCCACTGTATCTACCCTATGTTGAAAAATAGTGACCAAATACAAAAATCATCAAAATGGATTCAGAACTTTCAGAAGAAGTGATATTAGAACGCGACGTGAGATCATGCATTGCGAAGCAATGCCATTACCTAACTTTTGTAGGCTTCTAATTACCTACTATAAGAAAAATGTTCAATAGTCGAGCAATGGATGACCCCCATGATAAAAAACGAGAAATATGAAGAGGAAAACATAATGCATCAGCGGAAATTATATATCCTGTATCGTAATTATCATGACGCATAGTTTTTTATTCCTCGGTTCCCTCATAATAAAATCTAAATTCACCATAGTACTTTTCCCAGTGTAGTGGTATATTTTATGCTAGCCACACAGAAGTGGTGTAGAAAGAAATAGTTAGGCACCCGGTTACTTCCCTTTCGCACTTTTTTTTTTAATCACCAGTTTACGTATGACCACGCTAATGTTAGAGAGAGCTCCTTCCAGTTGTACGTAGTACATAATAGTTCCATGTATAATTCATAATTAGATAGAATAATGATTGAACGACGTGGATTGACACGCTGCGTGTGTAATTACTATGAAACTAGTAGTACTTCGTATTAGTTTCATGCATGTTTATTTAATCATGTGGCGTAAGTTTCATTGTAGCGCGAGCGTGGTTGTTTCAATCATTTTCAATCTATTGACTGAAAGATTGACAACTTGTATTGACAGTCATTGACAGTTATGTAAAAAAACCACAGACTAAACAAAACAATACAATCTGATCTAATCTGATAAAATCAAATACATACAATTCATGACAATTATTAACGGCGGTCGGGGCTGGTAGGGGCTCTCTCATTAATTCTCTTAACAAATCAATGCTTTTGTTACGAATTGTGGAAAATAATTTGATTTGAATAAAATGGAGTCCAACAAATATAGTATAGATGTACTACATTATTTGCATCCCCATTTAATATGGGTTGAAGTTTTGGACACTGCGTCGCGTAATAAAACATTTCACTTCGAGCAAATCGGTATTTATGGCATATTACCCCTGGAGAACGATTTCAATATAACAGAAGAAACAGTAAGATCCGAAATTGGTACCGAATGGACTCCAGCGGCAAATAAACTCATGACAGATGCATTTTCGGAGACCATAGAAATTCGATTTTCACCAATATATATAGACCGAAGGTAAGGCTTTATATTTCTTTATATAGATGAATAGCTAATATTCATTGAGGTTAGAGTAACTACTACTGTACTAGAGACCGCAATTCATACAATGAAAAACTAGATTTATAGACCTTAGATATTTAACCGGATGTCATTTTTGTGGCGTTAGCATTTCTTCATAAAATTATAGAATTAAAATTACAAATTGTTAGATGTTATTCTATAAAACGTGGCATTAATTCGTTTTTGCTCTTTCTAAATATGTTTGCAAATTGACAAATGGCCCATTTATGTTTGTATTGAAGGGACGAGGGATTGGCAGTTTCTAACATGGCTAGAAAGAAGCAGATACCCTGTACAATAATTTAAATATTTGGTATTATTCTGCACACTAACAGAATATTTTGCCAAATACGAGTGTAATAAAATATGCAGAATGTGAATATTCAGTCAAACATTCAGTGCATCTCTAACAATGAGAGATTAAAAACAGGGAAACAAAATAGTATTCTCTCGTATGACATATACAACTTTTCATCTCATTAGTGAGAAAATACTATAGTTGTAAGAAAAATGGTTGTAACTAGATTTAACAATACATTTACATTATTGGTCTCAGAACAGATCTTTGCTCCTTTAGGAAATCTCTAAATTTATATTAAGTTGATTAATAAATAATTCATAGGTTTTCTTTTTTACTAATTTAATTCATTAAAACTTTTTAGGCTCTCACAGCATTAAACAAAGAACTAGATTGATTAATTTTATGGATTCGTTTTTTCCGGCCATTTTTTTTTTGATGTATTCAGAAAGCGCAACATTACGTAAATTAAACTTTAAATGAAAATGTAACTAAATAATTCAAATTTCATACTTCATGTATCATATTAGTTAAACAATATTTTCAAACAGATTAAATTTTAAAAACCAAAATTAATTAAAAGACATGGTTTTTTTTATAAAGAATAGGTACTGTATATAAAAATGTTAGAGTACACAAAGTTTCTGAATGTTTCATGAGCTAATAAAATTGGAAATGCTGAATTGTAGCGTTCTAAATTCAGAAGAGTGACCAAATTTTATTTTTGCTCACTGGCTTCGAGATACGAAGGCCTAGTAAGGGCTGATGGAATGGAATACAGACTCATGTGTACATGAGTCTGTATTCCATTCCATCAGCCCATTATACCCCACTGCAGGGGCTTAGGCCTCTCCCCAGGGTGCGAGAGCTTAGACCTTAAATCTACCACATTGCTCCAGTGCGGGTTGGTGGATTGTAATGACTGCCATCTATTGACAGCAACCGGGACCGACTGTTTAACATGCTCTCCGAGGTACGGAGTCAATGATAGTTATGTACTTAGAAAAATCCATTGGTACACGCCCGGATTGGAACCACGGCCTCACAGCCTTATAATTTGGAAACAGGTTCACTGCGCTCACGGCTATCACAACTTCAAGTACAAAACTGCAATGCGTTTTGATGTCAATAAACTCTTCGACTGACATTTTTTTTATATTTTTATTTCGCCTATTCTTCTAACTTCACTCAGTCTGAAGATATCCCACTTAATTTGGTGCAGTGCTTATGTCAGTTCAATAAGGTTATCATCTGATTTAAAAGTTAATATGTTAAGAGATATTTTTGATGGTTTGGTTTTGATCTTGTTCCCCCACGGTGACAAACCGGCTTAGGAGAGAGTTGCTTTCTGCAAATTGTAGTTGTAATTCTTTGCTTTCATCTAATAATTTTGTTTTTTTGGTTGTTATTGTGAGGTTTGAATAATTGATTCAATTGTGGCTTGAACCTTATATGAAAAGAGGATCTATTTTTTTACTTTGCTGGGTTTTTGCCAGGAACATTTTCATATATAATTAATGACCGAGTTGAAAATTAGTTTTGATGTGCATTCATTTTTGTCATTTGTTACTTCTTTCACAACAAGCTTGTCATATTGTAGATAGGCTATCTTTCCCTTGCTTCTTTCTTCTGCTAATTTAGTTTTTAATTATTAAATTTTTTCTAAAATATCTTTTAGGTGATCATTTGTTGTAATCTTTTTCAATCTTGTGTAAATCTTTTGGGGGAATTTTTTGTTGTGCAATACTTGCCTTTTACACCACTAGCGTTACTAATATTAGAATGGGTCTGCTATGGTTTCTTTTTCTGCTCCCCGAACTTTGTTTATCCCACGTACCCCATTAATCAATATTCACATTACCATTTAGCATATTAAGAGTTGTAAGGCCATGACTTGTTTGTATGTTTCCTCATTACTCTTATGCCATGAAGTAAGAAATTATTTTTCTTTGTTTCAATTTTCAGGCTTCTCATTTTGTTTCTTAAACTTTCTATTTCTTCTTTGAGTTTATTTTCTTTTGTAATAGTAATTCTTCTGTAACTTTTCATGTATTCTATTCATATCAATGTTATGTCTGTTTCAACATTTCATCCATGATCTGGTTCAACAACGTTTGCATTTGAGCATTCATTGCAAATTCACCAAAAATATTAAAGATTAAATATGCTTTTATTGCTAGGCAAAATTATCGTTTCTCTGCTATGGTAACATTTAATGACCTCTTGTTTCTTTGAGACTTTTTTATGGCAATTGCTTGTGATTGTGAGGGTTGTTCAGTATTTATAATCTGTTTTAATTTTCTCGTAAATACTTTACTCAAGTTCCGTCTTTGTTCAAATGCATAACTCATTATACATGCCTCATTTCAAATTCAATTGATTTAGTTTTTTTTTACTATGATGAACTATACCATATTCCTATAAAAAAACAAAAATCAGAAAATGTTTTCATTGTCGATGAGTTCACATGTTTCTGGACATGAAGGGTTGAATGCATCAAACGTCATGTAGTCTGAAATCATTATCAGCGACCTCATTTCACTGATACTTTGAATAGTTAGTTTAATCATGATTGAATCTCTAACAAAAATTGTGTATTGGTATTCTATATGTCGTTTTCAACGAAAAATGCATGTTCTAGGTTTATATAAAGGGTTATTATAAAATATTTACTTCAAATATTGTTGAAACCTTTGAAAAGATTCGTAAAGTTTTTATCGACTTCATTTACTTTTACCAATTGGCATAAATAAATATATAGATTTTGAAAAATTTTGTACTTAATTAACGCTCTATCTATTGTAGATAAATAGCATATGCAACATTATTTTACCATTGAAAAGGATTTTTAATTAAGTATAATCTTGTTATAAGTAATACACAACCATATTCCTTGTTTCTAAATTATATTTATTTTGTAATTAAGTTTGATATTGAAATTTTTTTGTCATTTGTAATTTTTGATATGTATTAAAAAAGACCTTTTTGCTTTAGGAGTTCAATATTCGATAGTAATATTCACAAATACGGTGACATCACAATAATTCAAAAGGACGGTAAGAAGAAAAAGCTGTCTAAGATATTGAAAAAATCCTGTATTGCAACGTATGACGAAAATAGTTTTTTACTTAAATTGACATCTGGAAAATTGAATACCAATTTAAATCATTTTCAAACGTTAGGCGTGATTACAGTTCTTGAAAAGAAAATAAGTGAAAATGATGAATGTAACAAACAGTGGAAATCTTCTATAAGGAATCACACTTCTGTTTTTCATTCTGCACATGACGCTTTTGATCAGATGACAAAAAGTTTGCTGACAGAAAAAAATTTACAAATACACAACAAGAAAACGGAAGAATTAAACGATATTTTATCTGAAAAATATCAAACCTTGAAAGATTATTGTAAAGATATTGATGGCATATCCATGGGCAGAGGAACACTCTTTGTGAAGCAAAGACCAAACGTTGATCATATTGAATCCCATAAATCAAAAATATTGGAAAAACATCTAGCTTATAAAAAAATGACACACAAAAATGATACAAAGGCAAAACCTGTGGTCAATCATACAATTGATACAGATAAAGTTTTAAAAGCTACTAAAGAAAAATTATTAGAAACGATCAAAAAATCGGCCATAGAACGTGAACATGTTGTTCTTAATTCAGCAAATGATTATGTAAAAGAATCTAAATTGGAAACTAAGAATTCTGATACTAATAAAAATATAATTCCTCATACTGAACTATCATCTATACACATTTCTAAAAATGATGAATTTTTGATAAATGGACGACAAATGGACGAGGATCATGATACTAAAGATGATGTGAAAATAAAAAAAATTGGAGAAAGTAAGTCCACATTTTTATTTTATTGATATTTGTTTCAATTAAAAATAAGTATGTATCTACTTTTTGCGTACCAGTTTAATCAAAATTTTCATCTGATGTCATAATTTTAGTATAGATTTTAATGAAATATGTTTTTGTGCATTTGTAGATACCACCGAAATCGTAGAAGGTTTGGGATCGAGAAAAAACAGCACTTGTCCTATTTATAATGAAAAAACTGAAAAACTTGTTTTCTATGGACCACCAGGTGTTAAACTCGATAAATTAAATGTCAAAGTTGTGCCTAAAGATACATATATAGCTCCTGTTCCTAATAGACAACAAGATTTACGAGAAATTGGTATTAACAGTAACAAAAATCTCTGGACAGCCATAGATTCGGATCTTAATTATACAATTAAAGATCGTGAAAAATTGAAAGATATTTATGAACGTACTATAAATCAAAATGAGCAAACAAATACAGACAAAGTTGGTCGTATTGAAAGCATTAATAAACTGAAAGAAGTTAAAAGTCAGACCTCTTCCACAAACTCCGATAATTCAAAATGTTCTTTGTCTAACACATATTCTGACGAAGATATAGTTAAGAAAGTATTAATGTTAAAAAGAAGTAAACAATCCACCTGTAACATTTCTAGTGACACTAATACATCGGTCAAAGATGTTTCATCGTCTAGCATGGAAGATCCGCCTTTGCAACATAAACATCCAGAGTCACAACTTCAGCATCGAGATCAAGACACATCTTCATCACTAAAGGAAAATCAAATTCATGGTAAATGTGGCAGTGAAAGTAGTTCTGCTTTTCCTTGGTCTGTTGAAGAATCAGACATCAAAGTCGAACCCCTGAAAATAACCCAAAAACCTCAAAGAAAAAGTACACCATATGACCAGGCGTATTACCAAATGGCCATAAATAATTCTAGAGAAAATTATGTAAATCCATTCCGAAATATTGAGGTATCTGAATTTGTTGAAAAACTAGTAAATCCGATTTTGATGGTTCATACTAAAAATAATTTGCATATACAACCAATCCTTGATTTAAGAGATTTCACTTTTAATAAAGAAATCAATTCTGCTTTAAAAAAATTGTCTATAATACATCCGATGATGTTGCAGACCGTTTCTTGGTTTACGATTTTGAGAGGGTATAGTATTTTCATGATAAGTCCCATGTTTAGTGGAAAAACATTAGGTTATCTGCCTGCAGTTTGCCGATTGATTCCCGATCAAAATAATTCAGAACTTCAAGATTTCTGTGGTCCTACTTGTATTATTGTTTGTGCTACATCGAAATCGGTTGCCGATGTCGCGAAACTTTGTAAACTTTTTATTGGTGCTCCGAAAACAGTTTTATATTATTACGCCGGTTTGGATGAAAAAACGTTTATCACTCAGCTTATGAACGGATGCGAAATCCTGGTGAGCACGCCTTGTGGACTAGTTCGCCTTATGACTGTAGCAGATTTTGGTGTTGATTTAAGGCGACTTTCAGTTTTTGTCATGGATGATTGCGAGAGATTGAATGACCTTTATGCAAATGAATTGAAATTTTCAATTACTAAAATTAAAAAAGAAGTAGATGGACGTGTGAACAGGGAACGCAAAGTTCAAATCGTGGTAGCTTCAAGAATTTGGTGCGATTTTATGGAGCCTTTAGCAAAATGGGCTCCGAATTCAACGATATGCATTGGTTGCTTTCCGGAATGTGTTTTATACTCGAAAGCACGTATTTCTATGGATTTATTACAAAAAGAGAAGAAAGTGGACGCCGCTGTCCAGTTCATGAAAGATGTAGACATTACCAAGAAAACTGTTATTGTTTGCACAAGAGATGAAGAAGTGGCAGTACTTCAAAATAGATTGAAACAAGAAAATTACCAAACGTTTTTTGTAGACGGCTCAATGAACGTTGAATCTTTGCAAATATTAAACCAAAATTGGACGAAATACAGTAACCCAGTATTGGGGCCTATACTCATATGCTGTGATGGAAATTTAATGCATCTCAATATTACTGATGCTCACAATCTCCTTCACTATTCAATGCCAGACTTATACTCAACATTTTGCAGAAGGTTTTCTGCTCTAGTAGATCATTATTCATCTATATTTAAAGAAAATAATCATGATGAAACTGTCATTAAAATATTTGTCGAGGAGGAAAACAAAGAACAATTGCCCAGGATTTTGCATTTCATTAAGAGATGCAATAAAGAAATTCCCGAATTGTGTAATGAAATTTTATATACGTTGTCGGTGGAAAAGGACAGGCTCAAAGCTGAAAAATTGGTTCCACTATGTGACAATTTTCTATCCATAAGTGAATGTCCGGATTACTGGAGTTGCAGATTGAGACACACAATTTTCAAAGAACATGATGAACCTCCACTATGGGTTCCAAAATTTGGTACAATTACATTTGCAATACTACATATTCAAAATGCAGTACTTTATTCTGCTCGTTTGTTGTCTCACATGCAAAATGGTGAATTAAAGAGATATTCCCAAAATTACAATATTTTGGGAATGAAGATGGCTGCCTATTATAGTAATGAAAACAATAGACGTCCCCATGGAATTCCAAAGTTAGGAGACATTTGTACTGTGGCAGTAACTCCAAGTTCGTACGGACGATGTCAAATAGTTAAAGTCTTAACTTTGAATGATAAAGGTGATCCTGATCTTTTATTGTTAAAACTTATAGACGAAGAAAAATGGGAAACAGCAAAAGACATACATTTATTCCATTTACCAGAAGAATTAAAAGGTATACCAACACATGTCGTACAAATTAGGTTAGCTGGTATACAGCCTACTGATAGAGATTTAACATTCTCATATCAAGCTGAAGAACTTGTAAAGAATTTGATAAATAGTGAAGATGAATTGTATGTAAGAGCTGAAGTAGTTTTAGCTATCGGCACCACACTAATAGTCGACAACATCGAAGTTTGCCAAGATTTAGGATTCTATAATCGATCGACTGTAGCGAGATGTAACATTAAAAATGAACTGTTAAAAGTACACGCTTTACTTAAAGATGACCATGTTACAAAACTCCTAAAAATTGTTAATGAAGCAGGTTTACCATTACAAGATAACAAGGACATTATATCGAATAATCAAACTACCATTGAAAGAAAAGAAATAATTAACCCTTGCTGGGCTCATTTAAACAAAGACGACGTATCATCAGTTTATTTCGCATCTGCTGAAAATCTCAGCAAATTTTTCCTCCGACTTGTTAAATTTCAAGATTGTTTAGATTTATTGACTGAAGATATTCAACAATATGTTTTAAATAAAAAGTTTGATGTTATTATTCCTAAAAAAGGTGAATTCGTATTAGCGAAATTTCCTGATGATGGTTTATATTATAGAGCTAGAATAGAAGAAATATACAACAAAAGATGTCAGTGCTTTTTTGTCGATCACGGTGACTGGAGAACGGTCTCCACTTCAAATATAATCTCTATAATAGAACAGTTCATAACTACATTGCCCTTCCAGGCGATTGAATGTCGTTTGATCGGTATTAAACCAGCGGGAGAAGAGTGGACAGAATATAGCACTAATTGGTTCTATAACCATTGTTTCTTAGATAAAAGTGAGAAATTGAAAGAAATGTATGTTAAATATTTCACTACAGAATCAGCTGAATGTACCGGTGGCATTAAGTATGGAGTTGTTATGATAGACACAACAGGACCAGAAGATGTTATTATAAATCAAACTATGTTAGACGCCAATTTAGCTCAACCAGATTATAACGAAATACAATATTTAAGCAAAATAGATTGGGATAGGCCTGCCATCAAAACAGACTCTGATAGCGATTGGGAGAAAGAAGCTACACCTTACAAGGATGATCATTATCAAAGGAGATCTGTACCTGGACGAATTGTTAGAACTCCTGTAGATAATAAATTTCATAATATGGCAGTAAAACCGTACACGCTTATTGCTTCTGATGATGACTCAATTGGTTCCAAAGATTTCGATGAGCAATTAACACAAGAAGATATAAAAGCATTGTGTAGTCAGCTAACGAAAACCACATGCAAAGATAAGAAAATGCAATTAGTGAGCGATTATCACGTTGACAACAAATGTTTGAGGGACCTGACTCCAGAACCTATAGTAAAAATAGATAAAACTGTATGTATAAAAGGAAATAGAGCTTCATATTCGACCTCAAGACTGAGTGATTTTGAAATAAGTAGTTCGAAAATATCTGAAGCATTAGACTCTGATGATTGCACTTCTCCCGAAAATGTGTCTCAGAGTACAGAAGCTGAAATTGAAACTAAAGCAGCATTGAAGCCTAAACTTTGTTGGCGCCAAACTAAAACGACTGTGACTTTCAAAATAGAGATAAGCGGAGTAGAAAATTACACAATAAATATAACTGAGAATACCCTTAAATTTTTGACCGTTGTCAATGATATTAAATACGCTTTTCAAATTGAGCTATATGGGACTATAAAACCCAAACTGTCGAAACACGAAGGTAAAGGTCTTTATGTGTTAGTTAAGTTACAGAAATTAATATCAAAAAACTGGTTATCTTTAACATGTGATGACGAAATGAAACGTTGGATAGTCTTCGATACAGATTTTATTGCGTGCAGTGACGATGACGACAAAAATTCAATTTGTAAGGAAAAACAGTTGTGGAGAAAATACGTTGAAAGTACTCATTACGCTGAAGAATCAGAAATTGAGAGTGACATTGAGTTTGTGGATGACATATCTCATAGATATAAGAGGGAATCTGATTAATGTTTAATAATGTTATACCTTATTGCAAGAAATAAAGGTTTACTTTTGCTAAACGCTCAATAAATTTTTATGACAGGATATACAAACATTTTATAGAACTAGACCTTATTTCGAAGTGCATTAAGATAAGTTTTTAGAATTATCTTTTAATTTTATTTTATCTCTCAGCCTACAATTTGTATGTGAACACTACTTAGTTAAACACAATCTAATTCCCAAATTTTATTACTTCTTGTTCCCTTGGCTTTTGTTGACTGTACTCTCAAATTAAAACACAACTGTAAAACACCTTTTAAATTGTGTACTTCTCACGACTGAGCAATATTTATCGCAGAATATAATTCATGCTAACTTGTATCAGCTATAGAACATTCCTTTATCCTGTGATTAAAATTTTCGTGTTTTGTACGTTATGTTTAAAGGTAGGCATTGATTTATTGGTGCTCAATTATATGTCTTAAGGCGAGCCTGCATATTGGCCAAAAATCTGCCATTAGGCCCAATGAGGGCTTTTCGTGATGACATTCAAAACAATAAAAAAAAAGCTTTCTATTATTGATAACAAATGGTCTGTCTTGAAGTATCCGTCATTAAAAAAATTACAATGTTAAATAGAAATCACTTCACGTACACCACTCATGATAATAAAATTGAGCATTAGTGAAGTGCCAGTAAGGATATGATGTAAAAAAACGTATATAAATGAGAAGTAAAATGTGACAAGCTGCGGCATCTACAGGATTTTAATTTTTTTAAATCTCATTTGGATAATCCCTCATTTCCGTAATGTCAGAGGCTATTGGCATAGAGATCGTTGTCGTAGAGAGGAGACATAAAATGTATTGATAGAAATTATGGAGATAGAGAACAGCTGCAATCTCTTTTCCTTGTCTGATGATGTATGTACAGTTTTGATCATTTATTGCAGTAGGCATTTTAAAACAAAGTAATATGAATTATGTTACGACTTAACAGGTAGTA
Organism: Luffia ferchaultella; assembly: GCA_949709985.1. NCBI lineage: Eukaryota > Metazoa > Arthropoda > Insecta > Lepidoptera > Psychidae > Luffia > Luffia ferchaultella. The sequence goes on from OX453269.1 coordinate 6,332,447, forward strand.
CATGTACGACAATTAAACACAGATGGTGTTATAACGTTTATTTAAACACACATAAAATTTATTAAAATACCTATATAATTACTCTAGACACGACGTTTTCTGTAAATGGCTTCACAGCGGCAAAGATTCGTGCGTCATACTGTAACAATACGTTAAGTACGCATGCGTAACAAAAAAAAAGATACCGCTGCTGTCGTCTTTCTCTTTATAATTTTGCCTAAACTCACCTACCTTATATATATGACTGTTGGACTTTTGTTGGCTATATTTGGTCGGTTGATCAAGCTTGGACACTGTTTCCATCTGTGATGCTTTATTTTACCAATCAGGTTCAAACACTGTACTTAAGTCGGTCGAATCTAGTGTGTGTAGGCAGCTACTACTAATGCCAACTTTGAGCCAATATTTGGGCCCGCTTTAATAATGTACGCTCTCAATGTAATATGTTTTTAACTAAAGTAGTAATTGTTTCATGTAATTATTTTGTTGATTATATGTGACATAGACAATATGGACATGTCCTATTATTAAGTTTTTTTTTTATATTTTGAAGTTGAGTATTGGAAAAACTTTTAAATATACTTTGTATCTCAATTCACATGAAACAATCGAGAGCTACAATTTCATTGTTTTGTTGTCATTGGAATATTAAGAAAGTTTTTGTTTTAGCATTTATTAGATTTATAAGAAAAAAGTGAATTAATATTAATATTATACATTAGAAGATAATTCTAAATAGGTACAATATTATTATATTTCAATACATGAACAAATATTTTTTATTAATTAACTCAATATACTTACAATCGTTGTTTTGATGGTAAAATTCATTAAGTGAAAATGAGTACAACTGAAGTTTTCATTAAAGTTTTAGATAGTTTTACATGGTAATCAAAATATTAGAATTTTACTCAATGACATTAATCGCTGAATAAAAGCGAGGAAACGATATTAAATGTACTTCTGAAGGTTACCTTTAGTAGATTATGCTCTATAAAAGATTGTTCAAAGGAAAACTCATTTCGATCAAAATGTCACTTGGCGAGTTTTACCTTCACAATGACGAAATAGTTTATTAAAGCCATGGACCTATTATCGGGTCATCTGTTAGGACGTGTATTATTTTTGTGATTTCTCGAAACAAGTACCATATGAGAGTGATACGATTAAATCGAGTATGTACAGTTCCAATCAAACTTTATGGCGGATGTGAACATAGGCACAAGTCGCGTCGCAGTAACCAGTTTTAGGTGTAGCGGGACGCAGTGGAGCGAAGGGCATATGACTGAACCTGCGCAATCACGCATAAAGCGTTATTTCCGATCCGCCATAATTTGATTGGAACTTTATCTGATAATATAATTATTTCAATGTTGATAGAGTTCGGCTTTTCAATTACAGATGGCGTTTCGGTTGAATTACATCACGCCATACGAAAAATTCGAAAGTATTTGTGAATTTTTAATAAACACAAGTTTTCGACCAGCGTGACGGTCGTATTTTTGTTAGCATTTCGTTACATTTACGCACCAACTTTCCAATGGTCCTCTAGAAGTCTAGATTCTAGAAGTCTCAACCATACGTTTGGAGTTGGGAGTAATAAGCTCTCACTCAACACGCAAAAAGAAGAAAACTACGAAAATCATTTTTAACACGCAATACATAACATTTGTAACTATTACAACTTAGATTTTGAACAAAACAAAATGTACCTACCTAATCGACCACATCAGACAGACTAATTTTATATGTGGCCAGTTACAAAACTAATTTACAGTCAAACATTTTTTTCGTCATTACCATGTTTTAAACAAACATTTTGGATAAATTATACATAAAATGTAATGTCAGAATCTTTATTTTCTTCTCCAGTACGAATTTTACATGGGGGTCACACATAATTCTACTTTACATGGAATATTGCAAAACACCAAAATTGGTGTGTTCGGTTTACGTATTTATAATTTCATGTTCATTTTTGTTGTCACAGTGCGATATCTCTATGAATAGGTATAGTTAGATACATGATTGTTACTTATTTTTATCTATCGTGCATGATTGAATCAAGTATCTATTTTAAAGGTAACAGTATAATATAATAAAGTTTACAAGACAACAACGTCTTCGCTCCAAACTAAGCGTTAGCTTGTGTTTTGGGTACCAAACGCAGACACCACATATAACAACCGAGACCGGGTAGGTACCAGTATCGATATTCATCATATAAATACTGACCCGACCTGGGATTCGAACCCGGGACCTCCAGCTTCGTAGGCAGGGTCGCTACCCACTAGGCTAAGCGGTCGTCAACATGAATGTTGTATTATGAGGCAAGCATGACTTGCCCGTGGACCGCGAAGCCCTACAACTGGTTGTACAAGAGATTTTTACTTGCCCATGGTACTACCAAGCAATAGGCCTTGACTTTGTGAAAAGTGATATAATTTATACGTTGATTGCTAAAAGTCGGTAGTAGTAGGTAATTTAAAGTATTATAAGATTTAAGAATGTTATCATTTTGATAATAGAGGAAAACGAAATTAAATAGATGAAGCCAGCAAAGAGCCGATAATTGTACTGCACTTGTCACAGTGACATTTGGATACACTAATTTTGAAAGTTTTGAGAACGAAACAAAACTGGTATCGAAAAATTACCTACACTAACTAAGCTACTTCCTAAGCGGCAAAATCATCGGGGAGCCATAATACGGGCTCATATGGGTACCATACGAGTTTGGGTGCCGTATCGAAATGATAACGCTTGATCATAAGGGGCCCGTATGACTGCAAACGTGAACGCCCATACGGGCAGGTCATATGAAAACACAGACAAGTCAACCTTATAGACCACGCTTTGACAGGGAGTAGCATTCGCCAAGGCTATGTAGTGACACTACATAACTACGTCTCTTGTGAGCGGTCAGTTGGAAGCACGTCGGAAGCCATTAAATTGTCAATTTTGAACGAGCCAATGAAAACTAGCCGACCTCTCCCCGCACCCCGCCACTTTTTGGCGATTTCGTTTTCGTACTGACGTTTATTAAAGCGTGGTCTATAGGTTGACTGGGCTGTGTATGAAAACCAGATGGGAAGACCGTACGGGTTCCACATGGCTGCGGGGATGACTGTATGACTTGCCCGTGTAGCACCAGGGTTGTACTACCAGTTTTCCACGAGACATTTTTTGTCTGTGGACCAGTTGGTCCAAAAAAATGTATGACTGATTGTAAAACGGAAAATTTTTTACTTTCCCGTGGTACTACCAAGATTGAGTTAGTTAAAAATCTAGAAAATAAAAGTAACTGTTCTAGGCATGGTTAACAATTTATTTTTTTACCCATACGAAAGGAAGGGGGATAATCGTAACAGTTCCTGCGCGGAGTATGTGGGAATCTCACCCACTAAGAACGGCCTGAAGCATAATAGAGATGCGTAAGAATCCTAATGTGTGTTTGTGTTGTCGTCTTTACTTCATCAGCCCATTTTCACCCTACTGTAGGGGCCCTTGGGCGAGGAGGGCTTGGAGCTTAAATCTACCACGCTGCTCCACTGCGCGTTGGGGATTGTAACGACCGCCATCTATTGACAGCGCCCGGGACCAACTGCTTAACGTGCTTTCCGAGGCACGGTGTTAGTAATAGATAATGTACTTTAGTTCAAAAGAACTCATTGGTACACGCCCGGATTCGAACCAAGGCCCTATGGCCTTATAAATTTGAGACAGGTTCGTTTCGCTTTGGGCTATCACGACCTGTTGTTGTCGTCGTTTGTACTTATAATACTTATTACTAATATACCATAACATGATCCTTATTGGTAACGAAAATAATGTACGAGTTTAGGGAAATAAATGTACCTATATTGATAACGATAACGTTGTTGGCTACGCACTATTTACCTTCATCGTTTAAATAAGTTCAAATGAATATGGGGGCTATAGTTCCGATCAAACATTATGGCGGATGGGAGTACAACGCTTTATGTGTGCTTGCGCAGGTCCAGTCATATGCCCCTCGCTCCACTGCAGTCCGCTACTCCTAAAACTGATTACTGCGACGCGACTTGTGCCTATGTTCACATCCGCCATAAAGGTTGATTGGAACTGTACCTCACTTTGTTTTAGTTGCCAGTACAAAACCATAAATTAAAACAGCCTTTTTAAATATAACTAACATTTTTATATAAATTTGTAAAATGTAACGTAATAACTTTCAAAAATATTATTATCATCCGTATACCAAGACATATAAAAAACCAGAAGTCACAGAAAATAGATATTAGATGAGTATTGGTACATAGGTATAGAAGTGGATAATGAACCTACTAGATGAAATATTTTGTCATTGAAAATGTTGTCATTGAAAATGACTATCGTATCCATTTCACGGGAGACGCATTTTTGGCCATAACTCCGAGGGTATGGGGTCTAGCCAAGATTTTAAGGTTTTAAAAGATTAGGAATTTAGTTGTGCATTATATGACATCAAAATTTTGGAAATCGATTGAGTAGTTTTTGAAAAAAATAGGAAAATGTAAAAAAGTCGGGATTTTTTCGGAATTTTTTTTACTAAATCCTAAATATTTCAAGAACGGAAACCGAATATCGAAAATAAAAAAAAATTGTATCTCGGCCATTAACGTAGCTACGATTTGAGACCAAGTTTTTGGAAATCGGTTGGTAATTGTAAGAGAAATTATTTCCGAAAAATGAGATTTTTTGGTCGATCGCTTTTGTTTGTGGATATAAGTTACTATATTTCAGAGGGTATTCGTCGCTTCGGATCGCTTCAAAGTGTTATACCAAGGGTTAGAAGGCGTCGGTAGCTACAGTTTGAGACCAAAATTTTGGAAATCGGTTGGAAATTGAACAAGAAATTTGACATCACATGTTAGATTTTATGGACGTTCGGGAACTTGTTAACATTACGGTCATCGCCTTTCGGCCTGTATTCGTTCGAATGCTTAATTATCGAGTTCAGAACATTTAAGGATATCAGAGGCTGCAGTTTAAAACCTAAATCTTTCAAATATGTTGAACTAGCGACCCGCACCGGCTTCGCACGGGTAGCAGAGAATTTTTTCGTTGATTTCTTTTTAATTTTAAAGAGTTGAAAAGAATAGTGCCACGTTTTCGTGGTAATGCCACGTTTTCGTGGTAATGCCACGTTTTCGTGGTAATGCCACGTTTTCGTGGTAATGCCACGTTTTCGTGGCAATAAAATAAAATAATCTGTGAAAATCGGGTTTGGGTAGGTTCATTTTCAATGAAACCGATGGTTGCGGGGACTGCAAAATCTGTGGATTTTTTTCTAATGGCAAGTGTTAGAAAGGGACCAAAGGACTCACCGGTAGCTATTTCCTACAAACTAATTCTTCCTCCTTACCGCTTACAATTTAAAATGAACCTTATTTATAAAGCAAAAGTTTCATTTTTTGTATTATACAGTTTTGAGAGTGTACAGTCCTGAACCTAAGTACAAGGTACTTTAATCAATTACGTCCATGGATTGCTGCTAATCTGTTAGCATTCTATTCTGTTTGTTAGTTGCTAACATAGAGTTGCTAATCTGTGATGGCAACCACAGAATAATTTAATTGCAGTGAATGTGAGTGAATTGCAGCAGCAAACACAACATGGCTGTTATCATTATTGATCATTATCGTATTTTTAAAAAGTTTTATTTTGTTATTATAGTTTAAGGAATTTGTGTAAATGTTCTTGTTACTAATTCTAGATTCCCAATATTCCCATGTTATATTAAATGAGAGCCTTATCGCAGGTAAGATTCATATTTTTTGCCTTTGAAAAGAAAATCATTACATTTTAACTTTATCTGGGTTTACTTGTTTTAATTTATTTAAATTTAGCAAACTAGAATAAATATATCGGTCCCGCACTATTAACCAACTAGAATCATTTTATCGGTCATTTTTATTTTTGACTATTTTATTAAATTAATTATTTTATTTTATTGTAATAAAGGTGTGCAATTGTTATTATAATATCTAGGTAGGTAAAATTGAGTCATAATAGGACGTCCTCCTCTGAATACCATTTCCAGTGGTATTATCGGTAGGTATAGTTTTAACCAAAAAGTTTGTATTATATTGGTGAACATATTCTGCTGCTCTGCTTTTTGTTATACCTACAACGAACATAGATACAAACCCTGACAGTGGATTGCTAAATATCTTTCTGAATATTTTGTATTTCCATGACATTGAAATTTTTAAGGCAGATCTCAGACCAGAAACGCAGATACATAACTAAAACAGAGCATCAAACCAATCTATACAAATCAATGGCATCACACGCACTGAAAGCAGTGCAGTATATGCAGGCATTATTATTGTGAGTCTGTTGCGAGCGAGCGCCGAATGTGCAGCAGCGTGGCATAGTGTAGGATTAAACATTTCAGTTTCATAGCTGCTTTGGTGTGCAGGCCCAACGTAGAGTTTACATCATGACAATGTTGGTTTGCTGTGCTGTTGCAGTGTATCTATATCTTTGCATCCTTGGTCTGTGGTCAGCCTAACTTTCAAGGTTACAGTTGAGGTGATATAACTACCAGGCAAGAAAGTTGTTGATTGTTATAATTTAAGAATTTTTACTGTTAAAATTTTTCCATTCTATGTTTGAAGACAAACACAGTTATCTTTCACTTGCGTTAGAAATTCAAATAAGTCTATTATACATATTTAAACATAGCAACAATTTTTCATACCCTGTAAGTAGAAAGGCTAAATCCAAGGCAAGTAGCAAGGGATTTACGTGTGGGGCCAGCAGGGTGGCGGCCGCCACCCGCGCGTGCCTATTTTTTGCCCTTTAATGTATGAAACATTATTGAGTGTTATATATTGCTGAAAACTAGATTAAATTTCCTAAAAAAATATCTATAAATCGTTTGGCCCACAAACAAATACACCACTGTGTGTTTAAAAAAAATAAGAGAAAATCACAAAAAAATATAAAAGAAGTTCTAAACAATTTTACTGTCGGAATTGTGTTTTATTTGTAGTTTAAGCTATGTATTTACATTTAAAAACAAAATAGAAAGATTCCATACAATTTTTTTAACAAGAAAAAGATATCGCAAAAATACGCTCATAAAATGTCGGCGGTCCTCCTAAAATACCTATTCAAATTTTAAATTTTTTTTATAATCACCTTTGATCTTTGACTTAGCTCATACTGACTTGACTGACCAATTGGTCGAGTGGTTAGAGGAGCTAACTGTGGAGTCTAGCATTGCAGGTTCGATTCCCGCCCAAGACAAATATTTGTGTGCATGAACATGTCTATTTGTTCAATGCTAGGTGTAAAATATCTATATATCTATCTATATAATATTTAAGTATGTATATCAGTAGTATGATACCCATAATACTTTGCTTAGTTTGGGACTAGATGGCGCTGCATGGTATGTCCCAGGTCTTCTTAATTGATGTTTGAAATACATTCTTTCTTGAAGTCCATATGTTATTCTCTGCATAGTCTTCTTCATTTCTATTGCCTTTTCTATTGTCTCTAATTTTGGTTCAAAAGTAAAGAGATAAGACACTAGGGTTTTCCGAACATATTAAGATCATGTTTGGACCGATGGCTGTATCAATGCCTCTTTAATAAATATATTTATGTTGAATCCTCAGAGATCAATAAAAAAATTATTCTTAGTGAAGAAATTAAACTTTCTGCGATGAACGGTGATTATGTACCTACCTAATTATAAACATTGGCCTTTTTATTCTTCATGATATTAGAAGTGTTTCCTTTGTGAGTGTAGTTCAAATTGTGAGTGTGTGACAATTTGTGACATTTTACTTTTACAGCCTGTGATTAACGGAAAGATATGGTGAACCTTAAAAGAAGCTGTTAGTGTGTTAAAAGTACAATGGAAGAAGTGAAATCAATTTCGGAACTTCAAGAGCCACCATTTAAAAAATCCAAAAAAGACCAAGGAAACGCAGAAACTAGTTTTAACATATCAATGAATGGGTATACAGATAAATTGCGAAATTCAGTTTCTAATCTTAAGCCTGTTATTGATGATAGTTTTAATAAGCCTCTGTTTTTAATAAGAACATACGTTGGAAACTTAAAAAATATGAAAGATATATCAAAAACTATTTTAATACTCAACGAAAAGTTACCATTGAATGAACTGCGACATTTGAAAAGGGCTAGGAAAAAACAAATCATATTATTTACAAAAGATTCCTTAGGAAATACAACCGCTGAAGATTATTTAAGTTCAAGAATACCTGAATTGGAAAACCTTTTTGAAGAAATAAATGAAACTGATTTGCCAGCTTTTCCACCAAAAGTGAAAGAACAGTATGAAAATGCAATTAAAATATGGCCCTGTAATTTTCATCCGAATAAGTACTATGAAAGATTACTTAGCAGCAATTTTTTCGACAGTGAAGAATTGAGGACCCATAAAAACTACATGGAGATTGTATTCAATATTATAAGCTTCGATACAAATAACGCTGACATGTATCCAAATGCAGCTATTATTGTAGATCCGTCTATACAATCAGTAGTTGCACTATCCATAGACAATAGAAACATACATCCAATGCAGCATGCCGTCATGTTGACAATAGACAACGTTGCTAAAACCCAAAATGGAGGTGCTTGGGATGACGATAGAAAAGATGAAACGGAATGCACTATGCGAGGTATTAATAAAGATGTATATAAATATTTAAGAAATAAACATCCCCATACGAAATTTGGTGCTAAACCTTTCAGAAGTAAAAAGGAAATGACCGATAATGAAATAAATGAATTGACAGATCATGGTCCATATTTGTGTACAAATTATGATGTTTATGTATTCAAAGAACCTTGCCTTATGTGTGCGATGGCTTTAGTTCACGCTAGAGCTAAAAGAGTATTTTTTTGTTTTGAAAACAAAGATTTCGGTGCCCTGAAGACTAAGGTGAAATTACAGACTATACCATCTTTGAACCATCAATTTGAAGTTTTTACTGGATTTCTATGATTTAAAAAAAAAATCATGCCCGATAAACAATTTATGAATCACTATACTACCTGCTGCATAGGTTTCTACTGTCCATACCATATTAATAGAATTGCAGTTATTGTAAAAGTAGGTACATATATGACAGACCCTAACTGCGGAGCCGAGGGTCGCGGGTTCGATTCCCGCCTGGAACAAATAAAACAAGTCTGGGTGTAAGAGTATCTGTATATGTATGTATTATAGAAAAAAATAAAGAATATTTAAGTATGTATATCAGTTGTCTAGTACCCCATAATACTTGCTTACTTTGTGACTAGATGGCGCTGTGTGAGATGTCCCGGATATTATCATTGTTATTGTTATTATGAATAAAAAAAAACTAGAATGCAAATAAAAACAGTGACAAATAAAAGAAATTAATGGCTAAAATAAATCAATCGCAGGTTAGAGCATGTGTAGTTGATGTAGGTGTCAAGGTATCAAGTTATTGTATAACTGCGTAGAGTGATTCCATGCTGTCAGTTGGTTATCTATTGTCGGTGGCTTAGTTCGTTATAAATATAAAGAAATAATACACTTAGTTTTAGAATAAATATTCGTTTTCTGAGTTGTTAAAATTTATTAAGGATCAATAATTGTAAATATTTAAAATATAATTTGAAATATACTATAATATTATTTAACGATAAGTATACCTCAGTGTCATGCTGCTATCAATTTACCAAAGGAAGTCGCCCCGGACACTCCAATGCTACCATTTTTTCGGTATATATTTAATTAAATATTTAAACTTGATACCGATCAACCAAAAACAATTCCACGAAAAATCTGCTAATTTATATAAATACCAATTAATGTACCAGTCAAATTATTATTAAATAATTATGTACTATAACTATGTTCTAAATTATGTAAAACGGCTTCAAATGCACAAAAACACTATTTCGCTGCAGACAAGTATGCGTTGTTTCTATTCCAGACTTTATTCTGTTCAGATATGAGTTTAATTTCTTACAATTGCAATTCTATTCTGCGATAATGCACTTCTGTTTCATGCTATAATTAATTTTATATTTAATGTTGCCTATTATTAATATTGCCCTGCCATATTTATGATAATAATATAGAGAAAACCTTGTAGTTAAAGATGGGCAAAAAGTAGTAAAAATCCAGTGATTGTAAAAATGTTAATTGATTTATTTTTTTAATTTATACAAAATGATTTTGTGACAAACGACATGAATGTGAACTAATTTATAAGATAATTAACATGAAATATATTTAAAAAAAAAATGATGCTTGTGTTACCATATAACTGAATATTAAGATTTTCAAGCCTGTCCTGATGAAATAAAATGTATTTTATTGCATAAACTATAAGGGTCATATTAATAAATATGTAATACGAGGCATGTTTTTTAAGTAAGTACCGTTTTGCGATTCCGCCGCCGCAGCGCTGGGTCGGCGTACCGCGCATACGCGCTGGTTACCTACATCTCTTGTCTACGCACTGACGCCATTACAGTCTGATTCTTCATTGTTATGCGTTGTTTACTGAGTATTTAAGATGCCTCCGACAATCGTGAGTCCCGCCGATTGTGAAGTACGGGCTGTTATAAGATTTCTTAGTGCTAAAGGCGTAAAATCGATCGATATTCATCGTGAGATCTGTGAAGTTTACGGACAAAACATTATGAGTGATGGAATGGTAAGGAAATGGGTGAGAGCATTTAAAGATGGCTGCACAAATATGCATGATGAAGAACGGAGTAGGCGTGCTTCGGTTCTTAATGAAGATTTTCAATGGGAAACTCTAGATTATCCTCCATACAGCCCTGATCTGGCGCCCAGCGACTACCATTTGTTCCTGCACTTGAAGAAACACCTGGGCGGTCAGCGTCTTTAAGACGATAACAATGTCAAAACAGTTGTGATACCGTGGTTGTCAGGCAGCAGAATTTTATGAGGAGGGTATTCAAAAACTGGTGCCACGTTATGACAAGTGCCTCAATATTCACGGAAATTATGTAGAAAAGTAGATTAAAGTACAGGCTTCCATGTAAAAATTAAATTATTGCCATATCTTTGCACGTCTTTTTTTAATTCCAAAACGGTACTTACTTAAAAAACATGCCTCGTACATACAAGAATATATTTTGAGTTTGACACTTGTCATATGGTTGTCACTTTTGTCTTTTGTTTCTATTCCATTATGGTGTCTGAATATAATGGTTCTATTAGTAATATAAATGGTTTTATTATATTAAACTATAATTAGTTTATAATAAGAACCTTTCAGGTTTCAATAGGTTATGGGCCCAGATTGATTTGAACACAAAAATAATAATATATTTTTGAAGAAAATGGCAGCATCGAAAATGTCCGATGTAATTCCGAAATTGGAAGATGGACAAAATTTCGGAAATTGGAAATTCAGAGTGGAACTTCTTTTAGAAGAAAAAGGGCTTAAAGATATGTTGAACAACGTACAATTAATAGACGAAAATCAAAAGAAATCAGATATAAAAGCCCGGTCATTAGTAGTCCAGTGCATAGGAGATAAATTTTTAGACGTAGTTAAAAACAAAGGGACAGCTCACGAGATGATAGTGTCATTGGAGAATGTATTCAAAAGAAAAAGTGTCATGAATAAATATAATTTGAAAAAGAAGTTAATTTACCTCAAATGTGATGAAGATGACAGCTTACAAGAATTTTTCTTTAAATTTGACAAACTGATCAACGATATTGATGTGATTTCTTTGACAAAAATGGAAGAGGCAGACAAAGTTATTCATTTGCTGTTGTGTATGCCAGTTAAGTACAATAACGTGTTATCCGCTATTGAAGCAATGAGTCCTGAGAATATTACACTAGAGAAAACTAAAGCTACTCTGTTAGATGCAGAAATAAGGTTAACAGATAGTATGAGGAGTGAAGTGATAATGCATCCGATGAATAATGAAACGGCGTTTAATATACAATGTTACAAGTGTCATCAACTAGGTCACAAAGCAAATCACTGTCGTAATTTGCCAGACCAGAGACCTTCTACTTCACAAAATGTTTTTCGTGGTACCACAGCAAGTAGACGCCCTTTCAGTAATCATAGAAGACCACAGCGTCGCTGCGGAACAGCGTTCGTAACACCAAGCAGAGATCAAGCTATCATTAGTCATGAAGAAGAAACCATTACTGATACTGCCGGATTAACTGTGACTGACTGTGGAGAGTATAATTTGACTTGTAAGTCATTTGAAGATGATATCTTTTTTGTAGTAGATTCAGGTGCATCTCAAAATTTTATGAGTCATCATTATGAAAAATACATGTTTGATGTTATAGAGTTAGATCATCCGATAAATATAAATACTGCAAATGGTGATAGTTTAATTGCTTATCGCAAAGGTAAATTAAAAATTGTTTGTGAAAACCTACAGATTATTATAGAAGGTTTGATTGTACATAATATAGCATTTAATTTGCTGTCTGTAAGGAAATTTCTGGAAAAAGAAAATAACAAAATTGTATTTTCTCGTGATTTTGTAAAAATAATATTTTTTAATGGTTCAACTATTCGGGCATATAATAATGGAAAATTGTATATATTACAGGGTAAACTAAAGTGTGATGAGTATGGAGAAGCAGCTATGAATTCGGAGAAAGGTATTCTCTGGCACAGACGGCTTGGTCACACTAGTTCAAAAACTTTAAGTAGGTTAAATTTACCATTGAACAATACAGTGTGCGGGCCCTGTATGAAAGGTAAAGCGACTAGAATTCCTTTTAAACGTTTGCAAAGACCGAGATCATACGATATACTTGAGCTTATTCACAGTGATATAGCGGGTCCTTCAAATATACCAACTTTAGGCGATGAAATTTATTTTCAAACAGTTTTAGATGATTTTTCTCATTTCTGTGTGGTATTTTTATTAAAAAGGAAGTCTGAAGCAACCGACAATATTATACAGTACATACGTAGATATGAAAACGAATTTGGGAAGACTGTGAAACGGGTTAGATGTGACAACGGGACCGAGTACACATGTAACAAATTAAAGCAATTTGCTGCCGAAAAGGGTATACGCTTAGAATTTACCTTGCCATATTCTCCTTCAAGCAATGGCGTAGCTGAACGATTGAATAGAAGCTTATATAATAAAGCACGAACAATATTGATAGAAAGTAATTTGCCGAAATATTTGTGGGGTGAAGCTGTCAAATGTGCAGCATATCAATTGAATCGTTGCCCATCACAAGCAATAAATTTTAACACTCCATGTGAAATATTATACGGAAGAAGAGATTTAGAGAAATTAAGGGTTTTCGGAGCAAAGTCATGGGCATACATACTGCCAAAAGCTGACAAATTATCAGCTAGAGCAAAGGAAACGAGAATGGTGGGATATGCTAGAACAGGATATCGCTTATGGGACCCTAAAGAAAATAAATTGATAGAATCACGTGATGTACGGTTTGATGAAACGGACTTTGTCTATAATCAAGATAAATCACCGAACACGGCTACAAGTGGATGGATTGAGGTCAACCAAGAAGGTTTTAATAGACAAGGAGATCCAATGCAAAATGAGGATGTAATACGAACTGAGAGCACAGAAAATGAAAATGATGAGGAGAATTTTGAAGACTGCCAGAAAAATCCTGAAGTAAATTATGTTCAGACTAGAAGTGGAAGAATAATTAAACCCCCTAAAAAACTACTCGACTATGAGATTCACATGGCTTATTGTTTATGTGTTGGGGATCCAGTTAGTTACAAAGAAGCAATTGAAAGAGGAAACGGATGGGAAGAAGCAATAAGCAAAGAATTGACTTCCTTGAAAAATTTAGAAACATGGAAAGTGGCAGTGCTACCTCAAGGTAAGAAAGCAATAGATACTAAATGGGTGTTTACGACAAAAAAGGATGGAACTAAAAAAGCTAGACTTGTGGCGAAAGGTTTTCAGGAAGAGACATTGTTTAATGTATATTCTCCGGTCGCAAGGATGCCCACCATCAGAATGATGCTTAGTCAAGCCATTCAAAAAGACAATATGTATATAAGACAGCTCGACGTTCCAACAGCCTTTTTAAATGGCTTTCTAAAAGAAGACGTTTATTTAAAACCGCCTTTAGGAGTGACTGCTGAGAAAAACATTGTGTTCAAATTAAATCGGTCGCTGTACGGTTTACGTCAAGCACCAAGGTGCTGGAACGAAAGGTTACATGAATTCTTGGTTGGTAAAGGTTTCGTTCAATCAAAACATGACTTTTGCTTATATATTTCTGAAGATACATTTTTACTAGTATATGTGGATGATATAATTTTGATGTCACAGAGTAAAACCAATTTAGATAAAGTATTTAATTTCTTGAAACTTGAATTTAATGTTAAAGACTTAGGTGAGTTACGAATTTATTTAGGACTTGAAATAACAAGATCATTTGATTCTATTGCAATAAAACAAGAGAGTGCCATAGACAGAATGCTAGAAAAGTTTAATATGACTGATTGTAAGGGTGCAGATACTCCGATGGAAGTAAATTTCTCTTATGAAGCAGATGAAACTTTAAATTTTGAAAAACCTTATCGCGAGTTAATTGGATGTCTTTTATACTTGTCTACTTCAAGTAGACCTGATATTAGTTTTGCCGTTTCTTACTTAAGCAGTTTTTTGGATAAGCCTACTATATCACTTTGGAAAGCTGCAAAGCGAGTTTTGCGTTATTTAAAACAAACAAAGTCAAAGGCTTTGGTATACAGAAAGCACTCTAGCAGTAGTTTAGTTGCGTATAGTGATGCAAATTGGGCTGGTGATAAACGTGACAGGAAAAGCGTTAGTGGTTCGGTAGTGTTCTATCGGAATAACTTAATTTCTTGGTATTCAAAGAAACAAAATGTTGTCGCTTTATCTACTGCCGAAGCTGAATATATAGCTGCTGCTCTTAACTCTACAGAGATACTTTATGTAAGAGGTTTATTAAAAGATTTTAGATCTGAATGTGATTGCATACTATATATTGACAATCAAAGTGCTATGAAAATGATAGAATCAAATGAAAATAGTAAGCGGTCAAAACATATTGATATTAAATATCATTTTATAAAGGACTTAATTAGTAAAAAGTTGATATCTATTAAATATGTGGCCACAAATGAAAACATTGCAGATGTGTTAACAAAAGCACTAGCAAAGCCAAAACATTGTTACTTTGTAAATAAATTAAATTTGGTTTCATGAATTATTTTATGTCTAAAATTTTGCTTTTGTATTTAATTTCTTTGTATATGTATTTATCCAAATTTTGTTATTAATTTTATTTTAACTAGAGAGCTGTTGAAGTTTAGTTTGTTTGTTTTTACTAATAATATTAAGTACAATTCCTGTTTCTAACTGAATCAGAATTGAGAGGGGATGAAGAATATATTTTGAGTTTGACACTTGTCATATGGTTGTCACTTTTGTCTTTTGTTTCTATTCCATTATGGTGTCTGAATATAATGGTTCTATTAGTAATATAAATGGTTTTATTATATTAAACTATAATTAGTTTATAATAAGAACCTTTCAGGTTTCAATAACTATGACTTAAATATTTTTAATTGTAAAAATTCTAGTTGAAATTGTTAGGTTTGGTGGTAGACTTTTAGGATTGGCAACATTATGTTAAAAGATCAAGCTTACTTTTTTTGCTACAGGCAAAAAACAAAAAGTATACAGCCATGCACTCCAACACATCAAATGAAGGTTATTATATACAATAAGATATACTTGAAATGGCAAAATACACATTTAGACTTGTCAATTTAAGAAATAAAGCATATGGGGCTTGATTTCCGAAATTTTTTTAGAGTGACTTATAGTTCCAATCAAACTTTATGGCGGATCGGAATACAACGCTATATGCATGCTTGCGCAGGTTCAGTCATATGCCCCCCGCTCCACTGCGTCCCGCTACACCTAAAACTGGTTACTGTGACGCGACTTGTACCTATGTTCACATCCGCCATAAAGCTTGATTGGAACTGTACCATACTTTCCAAATAACTTATCCGTACTTAATTGTTAACAAATAGGCTATTTGAATGTTTACATTCAGAATCGACAACTTATTTCATTGTGAATGAATACTCAGCAATGGGTAGGTACATTAATAATAATAATAACGTATACATGACAACAACGTCTAGGCCCCATACTAAGCATTCGCTTGTGTTTTGGGTACCAAGCGAAGAGACCATATACATATAGCCAAGACTCAGTACCAATATCTATATTCATCATATAATTACTGACCCAACCTGGGTTTCAAACTTGGAACCTCCAGCTTCGTAGGCAGGGTCGCTACCCACTAGGCTAAAGCGCCCTTTACATTATACAACTGTCGTACCGATCTATACAACTGTTGTATAAATCGGTACAACCGTTGTATAATGTAAAGGCTTGTCGTATGCGACCTATCGATGGTCGTACAAATCGCACGGTCGGATCTAGGCTACTTCCAACTTGTGCGATTCATGCGATGGTTGTACAATGTAATGCACATTCATACGACTTGTCATTTAGCTTCAAATTTGGGCAAGGTTGGTTGTGTACTACAAAATGGTAAACGAAAATAAAAGTTTCAAAAAGGAATGAATGATTAAAATACTAATACTGAAAAGAAAGTTGGCTAGTACGATAATGTGATTTATTACGATTTTTACTTATTACAAAAATATAAAAAGACTTGAAAATAAAATAAATTATGAAAAACTTGTATTATTAATAAAAATGTCTAAAAATTTCAAATCTTCATAAGTTCGTGCAATAGTCAAGCATCGTAAGGTGACGACTAATCTCTCTTTAGCAGGGAAAGCATCACGTAAAAATGTATTTTTCCTTCCATTACGTCTTTCACTAAATTCAATAAATGGTAAAAAGTCTCGTTAATCATACGGAGGTAATTTTTTAAATCATCAGAGCTGTATATTCTAAGTCTCGCAATAAGCCAATGTGAGAAAATGTTTTTCTGTTCATTAGCCAATTCTTCACCCATTGGGATATGTTTTTTCTATTTTTTTTACACAATAAGTAGGTACATACAACCAACTGCCGTAATTGCAGCACGATTTCTGCGATCCATTCCGAGGCCATATATAGAATGAGTCACTTTCGTCGTATTTGTTTGTACAACGTATCGTATAAATGTAAAAGCGCATTCGACGGTCGCAAACAACTTGTGCGACCGTCGTACGTACGACGGTTGTATAATGTAAAGGGCGCTTAAGCGGTCGTCATTAAGAATTAAGATGTTCTTATATTTTAATTGTCTGCCTTCAAATCTTTTTTCTAAGACTTGAATAATATTAGAAAACAATAAATTTTTATTTTTATGGATGAATTTTATTTGTCAGTCTGCCTGTTGTTCTGATACAGTAAAATATGAAAAAAAAAAAACTAAAAGTGTGGCTCACAGTAATCTTGACTTCCATTTAGGTAAAATTACTATTTTGAATATGGAAACTAGCAAACTGGTAATATACTTAATATAATATCTGGGACAGCCCACACAGCGCCATCTAGTCCCAAAGTAAGTAAGCATTATGCTTGTATTATGGGGTAGGTACTAGACAGGTGACATACATCCTTAAATATTCTTTACAATATTTAGACATTTTATATTCAGATTCAGAACAAATAGACATGTTTAGGCACACAAATATTTGTCCCGGGCGGGAATTGAACCCTTGGCTCCGCAGTTAGGGTCTCTAACCACTCGGCCAATGGGTAAGTCAAACTTGTTACTTTGTTTCGATTAGTTCTTGAGCTCTATCCAGCAGTACTCTGAACTTATTTTTCTACCTCACCATCTCATAATAATTCATGGATAACATAACACCCCTCGAGCTTTGATTTAACACATCAATAATATACATAATACAGGATGAAATTTTAACAACGATCCAAAAAAAATTCTAGATGTTAGGTATCACCAATAGACCTCATTATGTAAATAATAAATATAGGTCACCTACAGTGTTATTTTATAATGTTTGGTTGCCTTCTTTTCCACGACACGCCCCAGACCTTGAGACCGAAGCGTGCAGCGGCCGTAAACGGTGACTAGAGTTATTGGTTTTTGGAGTTTACTCCTTAAGAAACGATATAAGGGGCCCGGTATCGAAATTTTATGGAGAGTAAAATCGAGAAAGCGAGCGTTGAAGCGTTAAGTGCGTCTTGGCGGGGGTAATGGCGGAGCGAAGAAAGAGGGGGCAGGTATAAGCGTACTAGCTGTGAAAGGCCCGACAGCGGGTAGAAAGTGGAGGGGATCGGAATAAAATGATTTACGGGGTCTATCTCTAAACTAAGTAGGAATTTGAAATTTCTGTATATTATGAACCATATAATGTAAACAACAAATATAGAAAACGTCGTTTCGTAGTGAAATTAGTAAGTTGTCTGATATATAAATTACAAAAATCGAATCATTCGAGTAAACTCCTATCGCGCGTCGGAGTTATGACACGCACGGGTTTTTTTCGGAAAAGGTTTGTATAGTCATATCTCAATATTTTATTATTGAACGATACTAAAAGGAAACAAGACAGCTATCGGTTTTTTACCAAAGATCATTATTTTAAAATTTGGATGGTTGTTAAACTTTCACCTTATATGTAAGATGTCTTGGTTAGGTTTTTTTATTATATTATTGTTGTTATAAGTATTAAGGACGTATGTACAAAAAGTGACAGCTCGAAAATAGGTTTTACTTGACAGCTTGCTTCTACTACACGCGCATCTGCACCAGAGGCAACACATACTTGGCTCTATACCAGAACTAATTAGTCTTGATCATTATTATTTTTATTTATTTAAAAATTAGTTTTCTTTCATGTCAGGTTTTTAATGTTGCTTTATTTTATATAATAACTAGCGATCCGCCCCGGTTTCGCACGGGTAGCAGAGCCATAATGTTTTTACGGTCGTAGTGTCGTATCAGCTTGTTGTGTCGAACATGTGGACTGGATTTCATTAGATTTAAATGTAACGCAAGTTCGTTCAACTTGGATTATTTTTAATGTATTTTATTTCGAATTCTATAAATATATGAAAAAGTAAAGAATAAATACCTAAAAACAAACTAAAATATTTCTTTGTATACAACATTGATAACTTCAGCCTAACCACGTGTGTCGCGTCGTCCGGTATGGCTCCTAAGATATTGATTTAAATTGTAGAATACAAACGGCGATCATAATGTTCATGAAATGCTGAAGGTAAATATCGTATTTAATTTGATAAGGATTAATATCATATCCGTATAAATTGTTTTCCAATCACCTCATCATATTACATCATAAAAATAGTATAGTAAGCTATCCATAAAATATAGACATATGCTATCGCGGACTTTTCTTTAGTCCTATAAAAGAGACACAATTCCTCCATACATTATTTTGTTATATCTCAAAAGGATTAGGCCGCATTTTTGATGAAAGTTCCAAACCAGCTTGATTTTTTTCCGACTTCTTCAACAATAATCGTCATATTTCAACAAATTTTCTCTTGAATCACTCTGTCCATTGATGTCAATAATATGCCAATCCGTTCAGTACTTTTTGAGTTTGTCGCGTTCAGACAAACAGACAGACGCGGCGGGAGACTTTATTTTATAATATGTAGTGATAACAATAATACCTGGGACATCCCACACAGCGCTATCTAGTCCCAAACTAAGCAAAGCTTGTGTTATGGGTGTGGGTTACGATGTCTTTTAAAGTTCCATAAAAAAAAAATATTAGACAATACTATACTGTGCCACAGTTATCGTATGAGGAGTTTTGCAATACGAGTGCATTTTGTTTGTGATACGTGGCGATGGCGAAACCGAGGTCCCATTGAATGAGGTGACCTTTTCATTTCCCATTTCGTCAAATTCTACTATTTTTGATTCTGGACCGATTATTTTCAAAATCAATGTGTAAGAGTCTGTATGGTCTTCGATTACGAATCTGTGCTCAGAACTAAAAAAAATTACTGCCTTAGAATCTGTTATAGTTTTTGAACTGCTTGCTTTCAAAATCGATATCTATGGGTCCATGTGGTCTCCCTTCACAAATCTGCGGTCAAAACTGAAAATAGTGTCTGCCATTTTGAACTTCTTTCTTTCTGGGCCTAACACTACTAAAATAAAGTCTGTTTCGTATAGATTAAAATTTTATTATTATTTGGTCCACATTACAAAAAAAAAACAAGTCTGTATGCGTTATTACAACAACGATTAATACTTTTGTCAATACAGTTACTATTAATACGTTCTTTATGACATCGAAACTTGGCTACGCCGCATCCCTGATTCTTGTTTCCGCACTACCCGCTTTTTCCTTTACATTCAGTCCGCTGTTGTCTTTCCTATGTGACGCACTGAAAATATAAAACGCTGAACGCATAATCGCTTATCGCTTAAAACTCGTATAAAAAACCTAATAATATTGTGTAACAAACGCTATAATATATAAACTGTGGAGTGTGCCCGATTACGTGTTGGTGCCGCGCCGCCGCCTGACTGGAGGAGCTCCTGGCTGACAGCGAAGACTTATATGTGTTTTGCTGCGTCAAGGTCAGTCCCTTTAGTCTTTCCTCTCCTTTCGCTATCGCCCCTCGCTATACCTATAAATACAGTCCACTAAAACGCTCACGCTTCAGGAGTGAGCCCAGACGAAGTTCAAAGAAGAACTCGTGGGCGCCTTCATAATAATATGGTCCTTCGAGCCGGATGTTTAAAAAATAATTTGTTCTTCTGAACACGCTCGCTTCATAAAATTCTGGTCTTTACCAAAAGTTTTAAAATAACTCGCTGCACGCTTCCCTTCATACAATTCTTTTAAACTACGCTATTCTTACTCTGTCAGTCTTTACTGAACAAGGTAGATTCCATTTCTCGCACGAAACGCTTTATATAAATATAAAATTATTTTATATCAAAATTTTATCTAAGAATTTATAATTATTTCGCTTTGTAGGTAGGTAAACATCGCGTCGCATCTACGCGCGTACCTTGTGTGTGCGTGCCGCGTGTGCATGTTACAGGCAGTAATTGCGACATTTATTGAATCGTCTAGTTTCTTACGTTTTCAGTTTTAATTCTATTGATTCTATAAATATATTTAACTTCAAATATGCCTACAAAAGGTAAAGTAAAACTGCAAGAGGCAGATATTAAAATACAAATAACGATGTTAACTGCGCAACGTGAATCAATGTTTAGTCGGTTGCAATACATCTATAATTACGCAAAAAACGCCTTTGAAGATACAGTATCAGAAGAATTGTTTTTGTCCAGTATTATTACATTGGAATCGATTCGCGATGAATTTTCTGATTTAGTAAAACAAATCAATTTGCTTGAGCTGACTGTGAATCCTGACGCGGTACCTAATTTTCAATCCTGGAATGCGTTTGATGATTTATATTGCCGCATTAAGCGGGTCGAAAGCAAAATTAACGCTCTTAAAGTTCCTAAGTCTACATGCAACGATACTGGTAACAATTCTGAAAGCAAGAAAAGTACTATAAAATTACCTAAGTTGGAGTTATTGTCGTTTTCTGGTGATCCTATTGAGTGGCCAATGTTTTATGAAAATTTCAAAAATACTATTCATATAAACGAAAACTTAACAGATCACGAAAGGGTGCAATACTTAATAGGAAAACTTTCTGGTCGTGCTTTATCGGTGTGCTCCGGAATCACTCCCACCGGGGAAAATTACGAAAAGATTTGGTCAACTTTGGTTAAAAAATATGAGGATAAACGTTGTCTCGCTTCCGCTTATTTGGATCAATTATTTAATTTTAAAGCTGCTAGTTACGCTTCTTCAAAAAATATAGAATTATTTTTAGATAAATTCGCCGCCGCGGTCGCTAATTTGAAATCTTTGAAATTGTCTGATTTGACGGATTTCATATTACTCCACGTAGCACTTAAGAAACTGGATTCGGAAACATCGCGCGCCTTTGAAATGTTAAAACGTGACGAATCCATACCTACGTATAATAGTTTAATCGGTTTTCTTCATGAACAATCCAAAATATTGGATCGCACGCCTTCTTCTATATATACTACTTCTACCCTGCCAAAGAAGTATGGTAAAAATAACGCAGAACAAAATTACTCGAAGCCTACGCATTCCTTTGTCGTAGTGGATAATGCTTGTGTGTGCTGTAAACAAACCACACATACACAATTATATAAATGTGATTCTTTTAAACGCCTTTCAATTAATAATCGTATTAATTTTATTAAAAAACGAAATGGATGTTCTAATTGTTTGAGTTTATATCATGTGGGTTTCGCTTGTAAATCTACGGTTTTATGTCGCTACTGTGGATGCAAACATCATTCACTTTTATGTAGAAAAATGAAGTCGCATACGGAACCGCAAACCGTAAACGTTCGTGCGGAATTCTCTGAAACGCTGAAGCACTCCGCTGCCGCCGGCGGCCCCGCTAACCGGTTTGCAACGCCTGCGCCCACAGTGGATGCGTCACACGATAATAAAATATCTCTTTGTAATATTAAATCTAGTTCTGAACGCTTGAACACTTGTTTATTAGGAACTGTTCAATTAAACACTGAAGATAACTTGGGTAACTTACATACTATTAGAGGTCTAGTGGACACAGCTTCACAAAATAATTTCATAACCACAGATTGCTGCAAATTATTAAATTTACGCTATAATAAAATTACTAGATCTGTCGTTAAGGGCATAGGTGGCTCCGCTAGTTCAATTAAGGGCATGTTAACACTTAAAGTGTCATCATTAATAAATAAAAATATTAAATATTCTATTAACGCTTTTGTAATCGATCGAATTACGGATAAAATACCTACCGCTCATATAAATACTACTTCATTTACCTATTTAAATAATGTTACGCTCGCTGATAAATATTACTCGGTTCCGGGTGATATCGATCTTTTGTTGGGGGGTTCGATGTTTTCACAAATTTTACTGTCGGGCCGTGTAACGGGGCCTCCGGGTATGCCGACAGCTTTCGAGACTGTCTTCGGTTATATGATTATAGGCAATGTAGATATTGAAAATAATCCCAGTAACATATCTCTTGCTTGTTGCGCTGTTACTCAACCCTGTATAAATACGATTTTACAAAAATTTTGGCAACTTGAAGAAGTTCATACCGCGCCTGTCCTTAATGCTGAGGATCGTGAATGCGAAATTATATTTAAAGATAATTTGTCGCGAGACAAGTCTGGACGCTACAGCGTCGCGCTTCCCTTTTCGCGCGACTCTGCTTCTTTGGGTGACTCGTATACAATCGCTAAAAATAGATATTTTTCTTTGGAACGAAAACTTAATGCTTCGCCTACTTTGCGCTTAGAATACAACGCGGTTATCAAAGAATATTTAGATAAAAATTATATCTCTCCAGTTTATGATGATAATATTAAAAGTGGTTATTACATCCCTCACCACGCCATCGTGCGTCAAGACAAAACCACGACGAAGTTGCGTATAGTGTTAGACGCGAGTGCCAAAACCACTTCTGGCCTATCACTCAACGACATATTATATACAGGGCAAAATCTACAAAATGACTTATTTTTAATATTACTCATGTTTCGCTTTTATAGTATAGCTTTCTCAGCAGACATCAAGCAGATGTATTTGCAAATTTTGGTTCAGGAAGAACATCGCAAATTTCAAAAAATACTTTATCGTTACAACTCTACGGAACCTCTCGTCACGTATGAGTTCAATCGCGTCTGTTTTGGATTACGTAGCAGTCCCTATCTCGCTATGCGTGTCGTACGCGAATTGGCCGCCGAAGAACAAGACACATACCCGCTCGCCGCGGATCTCGTACCGCGCGCCGCCTATATGGACGACGTGTGTTATTCTGTTCCCGCGCTACCTGACGCACTCAAACTTAAGAATGAGTTGCTGGGTCTCTTCAAGGCCGGGGGCTTTGATTTGGTAAAATGGTCTAGTAATTCTGCTGAATTGTTAGATTCGTTGCCCGAGTCTTATCGCTACCGTTCGGCTGTTCAGTTTGAACAGGATCAACATTTAAAGATTTTGGGACTTCAGTGGTCTCCGTCTACTGATGAATTTAGTTTTGTCGTGTCCATAGAGGAGCGACTATGTACGAAACGAAATATTTTGTTCGTCATCGCTCGTCAATATGACATAATTGGGTTTATCGCGCCGGTCATATTATTTGCTAAGGTTCTCATCCAGCAGCTTTGGCTTTTGAAATTGGACTGGGACGAACCAACGCCGCCGCACATTGCTGAAATTTGGCATAAATATATTTCCGAACTTCCTGAATTAGCTAAATTAAAATTCCCGCGTCATTTAGGTGTAACTGAAAATTCAAAAATTTCTATAATCGCTTTTTCAGACGCTAGTGAAAAAGCTTATGGCGCAGTTATTTATTTACGCGTATCTAACGCTAACAACCCGCCTATTATACGTTTGGTTTGCGCGAAATCTAAAGTAGCGCCTCTTAAAGTTGTTTCTATCGCTCGCTTGGAGTTGTGCGCTGCGCTACTTATGGCTAAATTAACGCGTCTAGTCATCGACACATACGCTCCTCGTCATAATATTGACGATATTTATTGTTTCACCGATTCTATGGTGGCTCTATGCTGGATCCACTCGTCTCCGCATAAATTTAAAACATTTGTTGCTACGCGAATTACAAAAATTATTGATACGCTTCCTCCGCGACATTTTTATCACGTAAATGGAGTCGATAATCCGAGTGATTGTTTGTCTCGTGGTATCACACCTTTACGCTTAATTGACCATCCATTATGGTTTAATGGTCCCTCATGGTTACAGCAAGAACCTGAAAGTTGGCCTATTAAAAGGTTCAAACCTTCTGATAATATAGAAGTACCCGAATCAAAGGTAATCGCTTTGGCTACGTCGGCCGAAGAAGAACCTCATGCTTTGTATACGCTATCACAACGCTTTTCTTCTTGG
Organism: Luffia ferchaultella; assembly: GCA_949709985.1. Taxonomy (NCBI): domain Eukaryota; kingdom Metazoa; phylum Arthropoda; class Insecta; order Lepidoptera; family Psychidae; genus Luffia; species Luffia ferchaultella. The sequence goes on from OX453269.1 coordinate 6,357,442, forward strand.
AACGCTCTACTTCGCTCTATTATTTACATTTATCGCTTTTTAAAGAAACTACCTCGCGCTGAAGTAATTACCAGTTCACAATTTGATTTCGCTGAAACTCAAATAATTAAGGTTATGCAATCTAAATATTTCGCTGACGATATAAAATGTTTAATTTCAAATAAAAACTGTTCGCCTCAAATCAGAAAATTAAACCCATTTCTAGATAAATACGGATTGTTGCGCGTTGGTGGACGCCTGCGTAATGCAGACTTATCCTATGATCAGCAGCATCCTATTTTATTACCTCGAAAGGACTATATTGTCGATCTCATAATAAAATATTATCACGAGAAACATTGTCATACTGGGCCGCAACTACTTATGTCTATACTTAGACAACGCTATTGGATTTTATCTTGTCGAAACACCGTTCGCAAAATTATTCATCAATGTTACTTTTGTTTTAAGGTTAATCCAAAAAATACATTTCCTATGATGTCTGATTTACCAGCTTGTCGTGTACAGCAAACTAAAGCTTTCACGCATACAGCTGTAGATTATGCAGGTCCAATCAGCATTACGCCTTATAGAAAACGCGGTGTTCGTCCTATAAAATGCTATTTGTGCATATTTGTGTGCCTCGTAACACGCGCTGTGCATATAGAGATAGCCTCAGATCTGACAACGCACGTATTCATTTCAGCTTTTAAACGCTTTCTTGCCAGACGGGGTGCGGTTTCGTGTATGTACTCTGATAACGGTACGACGTTTATAGGAGCAAAAAATACGCTTAATGAACTCTATAAATTTTTATGTTCTGAAAATTACAATTTTTCATTTGCAAAGGAGTTATCAGAAAACAGAATCACCTGGAAACTCATACCTCCACGCAGTCCTCATTTTAATGGACATGTCGAGACTTACGTCAAAGCGTTTAAAACTCATTTGCTTCGCGTAATAGGTTCGCAGATTTTAACATATGAAGAATTGTTGACAGTATTGGTGCAAATAGAGTGCGTACTGAATTCGCGTCCGCTTACGCTATTGAGTTCTGATCCATCGGAGCCTTCTGCTCTAACGCCCGCGCATTTTTTAATGTCAAGTCCAGTAAAACATTTACCTTTTGTAGATGAGACAGAGTTCTCTAGTAATTTAGTAAAACGATATAAGCTTTTGGACAATATGGTACAATCTTTTTCAAAAAGATGGAAGTTAGAGTACTTACATCTTTTACAAACGCGTGAGAAATGGAATACACCTTCTAAACCAATCGAAAAGGGTACGATTGTAATTGTAATGACTGATGATACCCCTATCCTTCATTGGCCGTTGGGCGTAGTAGTTTCTACATTCCCAGGAGTCGACGGAGTAGTCCGTGTTGCGTCAGTTAAGACTGCAACTGGAATTTACAAGAGACCAGTCGTGCGTCTCTGTCCTCTACCCACGCAATAGAAATAGTTTAATTTAATTTATTCTCCGCTTTCTTTGTTAAATTTTAAGTTTATTTTAATATTTTTCTTTTATTTTTCCTTGTGCAATTGAAAGCGAGTCTTTCAATGGCCGGGGGCAATGGCTACGCCGCATCCCTGATTCTTGTTTCCGCACTACCCGCTTTTTCCTTTACATTCAGTCCGCTGTTGTCTTTCCTATGTGACGCACTGAAAATATAAAACGCTGAACGCATAATCGCTTATCGCTTAAAACTCGTATAAAAAACCTAATAATATTGTGTAACAAACGCTATAATATATAAACTGTGGAGTGTGCCCGATTACGTGTTGGTGCCGCGCCGCCGCCTGACTGGAGGAGCTCCTGGCTGACAGCGAAGACTTATATGTGTGTTGCTGCGTCAAGGTCAGTCCCTTTAGTCTTTCCTCTCCTTTCGCTATCGCCCCTCGCTATACCTATAAATACAGTCCACTAAAACGCTCACGCTTCAGGAGTGAGCCCAGACGAAGTTCAAAGAAGAACTCGTGGGCGCCTTCAAAACTTGTACCGCAATATTGTATTTTACAGTACTAAATCTTTTTACTTTACACCAATCACAAGCGAGCATTCTGTTTGCACCGCATGCGTAAACCGCGAAAAGCAACCCGCTCGCGCCCTTCGCTCTTACCATTATTTATTTCTATAAATTGAGGAACCGTGCGAACACCCCTGTTTTGACTAACTTGCCCTTCAAATTTCACGATCATTCAGACCGCCTTCTACAAACATTATCCCATCAAAAACAATACTTGTCAAAAAAACCAAGTCTCGCAACTCAGTTGTTCTGCGGTAAAAAGTTGTGAGATCCATGTAATACCAAGTCGGTTATTAATTTATTCAGTCTCTACTTGTAAGTCTCTACTTGTAAGTATGTAATGTTTTATATAAATATATTGAGACTTGGCCATCGCACTAAATAATTGAATTTACATGTGTTTTCAGGCGATTGAATTTACACGTGTTTTCAGGCGATGGCCAAGTCTCAATATATTTATATAAAACATTACATACTTACAAGTAGAGACTTACAAGTAGAGACTGAATAAATTAATAACCGACTTGGTATTACATGGATCTCACAACTTTTTACCGCAGAACAACTGAGTTGCGAGACTTGGTTTTTTTGACAAGTATTGTTTTTGATGAGATCTCATTTCTTTTTGTATTTTGTAGACAGTTCTACTTTTTTCCTTTTCGGTACCTTCTACTTATTGTATATATGTATATCTACCAGCAACGAATTTTCTTAAAGCCCTCTCCCGGACTTATGAACTTTTCTTATTTTTGTAGGTAGCCTTCCGTTTTCTCTTTTCCGGTACTACTTCTTGAGCTTCAGCTACAGTTTAATATAATAATAACTGCCGTAATATAACATCGTTACGAATAAAGCCAATATTGAAAAATTTAACTGAAGACTTGGCTGTATGGGCTTAATTTTCTTTGCGGTCTTTTCTAGATTTTTTAGTTTTTCCTTAATTCATACGCCAAACACTACTTATATTCCAAATTTGAAGCTTCTAGGTCTGCTAGAAGTGCCTTAGAATTTTGATGATTGTTGAGTCAGTGAGTGACAAAATTAAGAAATTTGACCCGTTATAATTTCTTAAAAATACTGGATCAAATTGAATTAAAACGTGTAATATGCTTATATAATATGCCTGCATGGTTACTGAAAATTTCAGTCTTCTAGTTTTGTCCACAACGAAGTTACAGGGGGTCGAAAATGGTCTGAATTGCTTCGAGAAAAGGATGGTACGGCCGTGACGCTTTTTTGCTAGACTTGGTGAGGGCACGGCCGTGCCCCCAGATAGTTTAAAAAAACTAAGAAACTTGCGCTTTGATACCAAATCGATCTAAAAAGGAGAAAATAACTTTTAGAATAAGAATAAAGTGTTTAATGAGGAAAAATAATGTTATTGTGACAAAACGTGGGGTGCCCGATATCAGTTGTTTTAAATATTTCATTGCACTCCACGATTTTTCACAATAACATTAATTTTCTATTTTTTTTCTACTTATTTTCTTTTTTAAAGTTCGATTGTTTATCAAAGTCGTATCAAAGTGTAATTTATAATTTTTTTTTAATATATTATTTTTTATCTTTTTTTAGTCTTAATATTTTTTAAACTACATTCCATTAAAATTTACAAACATAAAGGTGGAACTCACAATTACCTATAAAACGATGAAATGATACAAACCGACACAAAGCTTCATGTCGGTGCTAATCTAACCACTGAAGAGTTCCCTTGTAAACAAATTATCGTGGTGCATCATCAGTTTATAGTGAAAATCATGGATAACTATCGAAATCCAACCTACATACAAAGTTTCGTGTTCGTGCTATTAACCGGTGAAGAGTATCCTTATGAGGAAACAATCCTGGCTGCAACATCAAGTTATGTTTATCATTTTAGTGTATTGTCATCGAAGTTACATATGTATTCTGAATTTCAGCCCAATATCTTCAGTGGAAGTGGGTGACAACCGCGTTTAAAGATTCCATTAGATACAAAAAAACATACAGGTGGAACTTATAAAAGCGTATTAAAATTAAAATAATTACACCATTCCAAGAGCTCACCACTTTTTACATATGTTTTAATTTAATTTTTTTATCATAAAAAAATTATTAGTTGGTCAACTCGGTAATGTATATATTATGTACATTGTATATATAGTGTAAGATTTTTATTTTAAGTTTAATAGCTTTCCGCCTTGGTAAAAAAAATAATTCAAACTAATTCAATTCATAAAATATTATAAAAGACAATGGGCGGTTTCGTACCCAGTGGTGTATCAAGTTGTGACATATGTCATTTTAAAGGTCTTAATAATAGCTTCATTTTATTGTATGACACCAACTTATTATTTAATTACTGCCTTTGAAATTTAAATTTAAAATTATTTAATTTTTATTTAAATAATCATTATTTCTAGCTTATAAAGTTCTTTTTAAGCGACTTCAAAAAAGAAGGAGGTTACTCAATTCGACCGTATATATGTTTTTTTTTTATGTGTGTTCAGGGATAACTTCCTTGTTTATGAACTGAATTGGATGATTTTTTTTTGTGAAAGGGAGATATCTCCGAAATGGTACCATGATAAGGAAACCAGGATCTGATGATGGCATCCCAGAGAAATCGAGGGCAACCTTCGAAAATCGTATTTTAAAGTATCGTATTTTAAGTATTTTGATAAAGTACTACTACTAGTACTATTTAATGAAGGTCGGGAGTCGATCTGATGATGGAGCTGAAAGACAGTCGAGGGAACTCCTCAACGACTGGCAGCAATTACCTGGTGTTTGGACTTGATTCATTTCTATTGATGAGATCTTTGCACCCATATGGATTATAAGTGCCATTACAGGTCTGATGATGGAGACCATACACAATCGAGGGAACTTCTCAACGATTTACAGCAATTACCTGGTGTTTGGACTTCATTCATTTCTATTAATGAGAACTTTGCACCCATATTGGTTACAAGTACCATTACAGGTCTGATGATGGAAACCATACACAATCGAGGGAACTCCTTAACGATTTACAGCAATTACCTGGTGTTTGGACTTAATTCATTTCTATTGAAGAGAACTTTGCACTCATATGAGTTATAGTGCCATTACAGGTCTGATGATGAAGACCATAAACAGTCGGGGGAATTCCTCAACGATTTACAGCAGTTACCTTTTGTTGAGCTTCCGTCATACGGTTGAATATGCCAAAATGTTCAGTTCGCACAAAAATAATAATTAAGATTGAAGTTTTACATAGGAATACCACTGCCTACTAGGCATGCTGATTCGTCAATTTGACACTGAATTTACGTTGCGTAATCGCGGTGCTGTCTCATTAGAGTAGCGCGTTTAGTAGCCCCATTTATACTAAATACAAATAAGTTACAGATGCGTTCAACTAAAAATTGAAAAATAAAATAATTTAAAAAAAAAAATAAAAACCGACTTCAAAAACATAAACTAAAAAGTTAAAAATAAAATTTTCACTTTAAAGAAAGGAGCATTAACAGGCGGCATATAGTTAATGAAGTCGGTGCCAACTCAGATACTTTAAATGGGTACTTACCAGGTAATAACAGTTACAACAATTATATATTTATAACTATAACAAATATGGAACACAATTTAAAGTGTCTGAGTGAGTAGGCACCGACTTCATTAACTATATGCCGCCTGTTAATGCTCTTTTCTTTAAAGTGAAAATTTTATTTTTAACTTTTTAGTTTATGTTTTTGAAGTCGGTTTTTATTTTTTACTTATATTATTTTATTTACCATGTTATATAGCATACTGTGCGTTGCGGCTACCTGTCAGTATAACTCTTACACCGCCCTGCCCACACACATACATACTACTAGAGGTTGGATTCAGTCCTGTCATGTGTCGAATCGGATATATTACTCCTATATTGTAGTAACTACAATAACGACGGGAAGGGAGTCGATAATTACTGTTCGTGCCTAATAGGGCGAAGAACAGTCGGCACATGTTCACATATAATAAGCATTATATGGTATTTGGGGTGGGCGAGGCATCAAAATTATATATTGTTGCCAGCAACTTTTTTAGATGATATAATTGTTGATCTAGATTATTAGTTCAATGATAATTTTTTTTAAATTATTTCGACCTACGCAATACTAGCCTTTAATTATATTTTTTAATAAGAAATCCAAGAACAACATGCCTACACTAGATACAGCATGGAGACGAAGCCTATGCAAAACCTGCAATTTTTTTGGCCAGTCTTAAGAGTATGTAGGTGTGCAAGCGGCGGTGGAATAGCGATTGGTAACCGTATAGTAGGTATGCTTAGTAATAAAGTAATATTGTACAATATGTAACATTTACACTAAAAATAACATTTCATTATATGAGATATAAAATAACTCATAGTTATTTCCTTGCACGTGTTTCATGGTTGGTGCCATACTATAAAATAAAGCTATTGATACGACCTTTAAAATGACATATACCACAACTTGATACAACCTGGGTACGCAGCCCATACAAAGATGCCCATTCACTTTTACTTTCACCCACGTCTCAAGATTGATTGAGTTCAACTTTACCATACGTACAGCATTTGATCGGAGAAAAACAAAGACGTACACCCGACCTTTCAATAGCGCTCCTCGGAGCGGTCTGAAGCACGATACCGTGTGTGCTTGGTTTTATGCTGTCAGTGTGCTGTCAGTTCATACAAAATAGTATGGCGAAATTTCGGTGAAATTGCATATTATTGATGATTTTTTTCTGCCACTTTTCCGTTTATTATCAAAATTTCCTCTAACAGAAAGAAAGGATGAAGTATTAACAATACTTAAATGATTTTTTAATCTCAAAAAACCTTGTGATGATGGTGTAATATGTACCGAAAAATGTTAATTTTCCGCGATTTCGGCAAAAGTGGGTTACAAAATAATATTTTTTCAGTGTGAAAGAGTGTAAAATATGCAAATGTTTTCTAACACAATTGTAAATTAAGAACTGATCTTTATTTTAGAATTAGGTTTATGACCATATACCTTTCCAAACTTCCTAAAAATGTACCTAAACATGCCGTTTTTTTGTAATTGCCCCCTTAATATGAAGTTTTACACACATAAATAATGTATTATATCCATCGTTGATTATGTCCAATTATTTTAACGTACACAAATTATAGCTATTTGTTCTTATCTTAGTATTTAGGGTTCCGTAGTAACTAACAAAAAACCCTTGAATATCGTGGTTCGATTCCCAGGGCATGTTAGTGAGCCAATGAGTTTTTTATAACTTATGTACCTACATAATTATCACTGATTCCGTGCCTCGGAGAGCACATTAAGCCTTCGGTCCCGGTTGCCCTCAATAGAGGGCAGTGATATATAAAAACCTCAGAGGGCGGCAGCATGCCAGTGTTGACGAAGACTAGTGAAAAAAATATATTTAAGTGTAATAGTTTCACAAAGTCTACATTTTCGTCTGTCTGGCCGCTATTTAGTTCAGAGGACTCTTGGTACTAAAAAGCTGTAATTTGGTATGGTTATACATCGCCTACAAAGTTGTACAATAAATTCTTAAAATAACTAACGTTTTTTGGTATCTCCCTTAGGGGTCATCCATAAATTACGTCGCACGTTACGAGGCGGGAGTTAACAAAGTTTGACAAGGTTGGGGGGGCGAGTCATAAGCTTCGTGAAGTCACAGTTGTATATAAATCTGGAGTATGAAACTCTAAAATCCAATTCTAAAATATTACCTTCATTAGAGCTTATATTAATATTATAAGGTTTTTTGTTTGTATCACTTTTTGGCACGTGGCGACCACACGAGTTCACGCTCGCTGTATAAATATGTAGTGCCGCGCTGGCGTGATTTCAGCCACAGGAAGCTCCTTTTTGATCTAGGATAGGACCTGTTGGTAGCGGCCTGCATCCAGCATTTGTTTAATGAATGTTTAATTCTTTATATTTAAAATTGCATAATTTGTAACGTTATACGAGGGGGGGGAGGTCATATAAATGTAACCATCTGGGACAAAGCCAGGGGGCTCCAAAAGCCTAAATCATGAAATTCGTGTGACGTAATTTTTAGATGGCCTGTTACACTTAAAGATCATTGATGAAAGATGATAAATGTGATGGGGATGATTTTTTACTTGTCCCATTGTGTGGGGTGTCATTGAATCGGTCTTTCAAAAATATTGCGGGGTTTGAAATATACCTTGCTCGATTTAGGGATCCATTTGCGAAAGCTTTGAAGCGGTCCCCCTTCCTCCGCGCCACCGTACTAGCCAACCAATCAACTTGCAAAATATACATGGTACTTATCCTTCGTGAAAATTCCATAGAAAATGTAGATGGCGGCTCATACTCTTTTTTCATGGCTATTCAGGGATATTCTACCTTAAAGTCTCACAATCGTCATAACATTTCATTCATTCCATATTCTCCGGGATAGAGCTAACGGTATCCTGGTCTCACATGAAGCAATAGTATGGCATGCGAGATATCAGAGTGACAAATTGGACCTTTTGACTTATTCTATTTGCCCAACGAAAAACCAGTGTGTACGCGCGATGTCTTTAATGAGTATAGTTCGTTCGTTCGTTGTACGGATGCCATAGTCCAAGTGCCTACAAACACTTATTGTCATGACAGAAATGACATTGCTTAAAGGTTAATTCATCGATTATTTAGCTTGCGCGAGATCACGCTCGACAAACTCATCATCCTACTGGCGTCCGACTATTAAAAACAACCAGTTGTTTTATTAAGTTATAATGAGTTGCAGGTAGACTACATAAAGTTTAAAGACGATATCGCCCTTTAATTATTTAATGGTTTTTCTTGGGTTGTCATAAACTTTAATTTGTTTTTTTTTGCAACTTGTCATTAGTAAGGCTGATGTCAAATGGCAAAATACTGTATAGCGTTTTCGCCTAATAGATACAACTGATTTCGATTTGTCTTCATTGGCTCTAGTTCTTATTGTCTCAATTAAAATCGGAAAACACCATTTAATTTTAATAATTACCTGAAAAATACATTTTTGGCAATGTTTAATTTTTATCAAAAAGAAGTAAGAATCCATACACATGATTAATACTTGAAAATTTTAATTCATATTTAAATCGAAGTCATAAAAATAACGTTTAGGTCTCTAATAACAGTCTAATATGACATGAAATCTAAATTATACATCCTTTCGTACTCTCTGTGAGGGGCCATGTTGACTGATACTGTATAATATGAGGATATTATTTTAAATCCTTCCAAAGCTTCATTGAGATAAGAAGAAATTGTTTCTTTCTATTTTAAATTCTCCACTAGAATGATTTACTAAAAAATAGTCTGTAACTCTTAGTCTATAAATCAACACATTGTTCAAATGTCATTCCCCTCAGCTGTGTTCAATTTAGTGTTCTTTTATGATCGGAGACCGCAAGTTTGGCTCATTTTTTAAAAGTTTTTTTATTGAATATTTTAATTTTGTTCAAATATTTGACCAGTTATTAATTTTATTTTTGAGTAATTATAATAATGGACCGTTTCAAAATGTTTGTATTTTTGGTGAGTTATTAAAATTAATAATTAAAAATAATGTTCTGAAATAAGACCATACCTGCTCATAATTTATTATTGACGTATATTCACTTAAAAATATCTACGTTATGTTCCATTTTGTAAACGTGTGTAGTTTTCTAATAGCAATACAATAGGGTATGTCACTAATATTGAAAATATTATATTTATCAAGATGATATAAAAATAGACTTATAGAATAACAAACTTATATTCATTCGAAGAATACCTACCTATGGAAATTATAAGCTATTAAAATTTGATCTCTGTCTCTCTCTTGCAAAACGAAATTTAACATTATTTTAAATGGCCTAACGTCAAAACTAAGTATGCCGTGCGGTATTGCCCTCTCTGTCTAACAGGACATTTTAAACATTCGTAACTTTGTTATTAATGATTTTTTTTTTTAATTATTTCACTGGTGTGATTTATTTAGATAACTCTTTCATATAAAATAATTTAAAAAAAAATAGTCATTTACCCCATCATCATCAGCCCATTTTACCCCACTGCAGGGGCTTAGGCCTCCCCTAGGGTGAGGGGGGTTTGGAGCTTAAATCCACCATGCTACTCCACCACGCTACTTCACTGCAGGTTGCGGATTGTAACGACCGCCATTTATTGACAACGTCCGGGACCGACTGCTTAACGTGCTCTCCGAGGCACGGAGTCAGTGATAGTTTGTCAGTGATAGTTCAAACTCATTGATGTACCCCGTAATGTGGTACAATCAGACTGATCTGATGGTGGAGCCGGAATCTAGGCACTGAAACCACATGCTGAAACTCTGTAATGGAACAACATATCATAATCATGTTTGAGCTTATTGTGATTATCTTGAAATGCATTCTGGCCATGAATGTTTATCAGGGTCTAAGGATCGGAAGGTAGACACTGGAACTCCATAATGGAACTGTGTATCTTAACCGTATTTGAGCTTGTTACAATTGTTTTGAGATGCACTCTGGCCATGCATGGTTTGCAAGGTCCAATGATGGAGCCGGAAAATAGACAACAAAACTTCATAATAGAACTACATGGTCGAACTGCGTTTGAGGTAGACTATGCCCAGGAATAGGAAATAGGAAAATTTTTGTTTCGGTATGATTTAATGAAAAAGATAGACCTTAAATAATAAACACTAGTTATATGTGGGTAATCCAATGAAAAGAATCTTTACAACATCCTGCCTGTCCAATTTTTACATTTACCTTTACATTTCTGAAAAGTAAATTATACATAAATAAATTATTTATTATGTAATAGGTAGTAATAAACATAACTATTCATTATCACAAAGTTTTATGCAATAATTAAAAATGATCCATATGCAAGGTTATATAAGTCATATAATTACTTCAATTTATTTTTTCTTACAGATAATCTTGGAGTATCACTGTAGTGAACTACAACATCCGAGAATATAGAGAGAAGTAATTCCGCCCAAATTAGGCCTCTATAAAAGACTAAAGTGATATTGTAGTGCGAATGAAAAAGGAAATATTGTGACTTTAATATTTTATATATCGATATTTTTTATGGAGACACTGTCTATGGCCTGCACTGTTGTAGATCTCAAGATAGATCTCACCTGTTCAAAATTGGAACACCTGCAATTTATGAAATTTTTCGTGAATGGTATGATTTTAATTTATTTAAATTTATTGTATAAATACATTACTATTATTACTAATTACTACTAATACTATGAAGCGGTAACATCACAGTACATTGAGGAAATATTGAGGGAGGATAGATGTTCTTACTATAGTGAAACTATTAATCTCATTGAACCTGTATAAGTTTGTATATCTTTGCCTCAATTCACCTTTTTGGAAAACTAATAATATAAGTGGTTTCAGTACCGGCGGAAGTTTGTCCCACAGACGAATAACAAAGAATCATATAATTGTATAGTGTGTGTGTGTGTATATGTGTTAATAGAAATGTGTGGGTGGTGTGATATTTAGTTACAATCGGTGAATATATAACACCATACAAACCCGTAAAGGGATTATTGGTGCTATTGAATCAATATTTGTAAACGCGTTTATTTCAATAAATAATAATAATAAAAAATATATATATAAATCTAATAAAGCTAACAATGAGGAGTTAACATAGTAGCCTTATAAAGTAACAATAGTATAACTTTTCTCTACTTAAAAATAAAAAAATGTGTGAGTATAATATGAACATTCTTTTTTTTTCTTGCCTGAAAAGGAAAAAAAGGAATCATAGGATCATTTGACTGTCTGTTTGTCTATAAAGGCCTTTTTTTCTCAGAAACGCATAGAAGTATCAAATTAAAAAAAAATCACGCTTCTAAATCGATTAAAAAATACAGCCATTTGTGTCGCATATTTTGGCACTCGTAAATAAATCAAGGTCTATTATAGGGGCATTTTCCGTTTACCTAGAATCATAAAATTAGGCAAGAAGCAAAAATTCATAGCACCAGTACAGGAAAAAATTCTGAAAATTTTGCTACCTATAGCTAATTTGATCTCTGACAGGCCTACTTGCTAAACATATTTATTTCCTAATAGAAAATGTAACTATTTTTTCTAATTAGTAACATACCTTAATTGATGACTATGAAGATAAGGAGAATCACGATTAAAAAAAAACAAGACCATAAAATTGCAAGTTCCTCAGCGGTCATTTCAGGGTTTAATTGACTCCAATAAATTTCAATTAAAAAGTGAGCCTCGTGTCTGCGACAACGTTCCGTTCCATCTGTCGGTTAATTGTCGAAGAAGTGTCTTGGAAAATTTTTAAGTTTCGATTACCGGTGACGGAATTTTTCGCAATTTCATATACAACAAATATATACCAGATTTAATCATAAGCATCATCATCCACCTTTATTCACTACGTGACATGCCTCCACCAAGGTTTTTCACGGGTGCCATCAACAGATGGCAGTCGTTAAAATCCGTCAACCCGTATTGGAGCAGTGTGGTGGATTAAGCTCCAAGCCCCTTCACCCTGGGGAGAGGCCTAAGCCCCTGCAGTGGGGGATAATGGGCTGGTGGAATGGAATGGAAAAGGTTTGTTAGTACACACGGTCTTCCGCCTTCAGCATCTAGCCAGTTCCAGCCAGATTCTTCAGGTCTTCTGTATACCTGACTGGGGCTGGTGGGATGGCTGTCCACATGTGTTCTATTAACGTGAAAACGGTTTTTATAAAAGCATCCATACTAAAGTCCTGCCAGAATTAGGGATGAAACGCTTTTGCTGTCAGAAAATAAAATATATTTTAATAAGTTTTATAACAAAAATATGGTCTGTGATCTATATTTTGTATTAATATCTGCCTACCGTACCTGCTTTATTACGCGAACTCCTATATATTACATACTCACTTGCACTGGGTGTGTAAAAGAGCGCCATTCATTATGAGGCCGCGATGACTGCTGGCTCGGGCAAAGTACAGTTCTTACATCATAACTGTGCGGCTCTGAAGCTAGCCACAAAAGCGTCGCAGTAACGGAATTTCATAGCAGCGTTGGGACAGAAAGTATGGGCGAGCTGCGCAATGAATCACATCCAGAGCCGCACAGTTATGATGTGAAGAACTGTAAATTGTCGTTGTACATTATTTTATCCTTGTACGGTGGATAAATTGTTAGTATTTTATTATGGGTGTATAACCCAGATTTAGAAAATGGTATTTACATATTTGTGGGGTTCCTATATTAATATCTGGTTGTGTGTTACACGGAAATCTACGAATCAAAAATAATGTCATATACATACAAAGTTTCTTACATTTTCACGGCTTCCAGAAAGTTCCTATCAAATAATAATTATTTGACGGGACACGGTCGAGGAACCTCGTTTCAGTAGTTTTGACATAATAATCATCTGTCTATTCGTCACACAAACTATACGGTTACTTATATTTACTTGTCATTTGGCACAAAAATATAGGGCTACGATGCTCACAGCGCATATGATTCCGATCACTGAATGGGTTGAAAATGAATGTTGCCGGTTTCACACCAATGCAATTATGCAACATGAGTAAAGCATCATGTGTTAGATAATGGTAGAAGGAACAGAACTCAAAAACTGTAGAAGAAGAAACGATGAGTCTGTGTCAACGGGAATTAGAAATATATTATAGGCATTTTATATATGTATAGTATAAGGACGGAGTCACATGGAAAAATTTGTGCGTTATATTTTGTATTGATTTTTTCATGGGAGTACTTAATTATTTTTGGAACTCCATTTTTGCGTAAGAAATAATAATAACGTATACATGACGACAACGTCTAGGCCCCAAACTAAGCATTAGCTTGTGTTTTGGGTACCAAGCGAAGACAACACATACATATAACAATCAAGACCCGATACCAGTATCGATATTCACCATATAAATACTGACCCGACCTGGGATTCGAACCCGGGACCTCCAGCTTCGTAGGTAGGGTCGCTACCCACTAGGCTAAGCGGTCGTCATAATGCGGTGGTTGCGTTGGTTTAATAGCTCAGTCTCGAGAAATCCCAAGAGGTCGAGGCGTCATCGTGATCCAGCCGTTGTAGTTCAGCAGGCCAAGTAGTCCAATTCAAGCTTGCACGTAATTCGCGTATGCTATTGGACAGCGAATTAATGACAATATCGCGCACATATACATTTGACCGTCTCGACGTCCGTGGAGACAATCAAGCAATCTTGTGATCGTTAGTTGCGCGAGCGCTTGTACCTTTGCCGTTCTAAGCTCTTTCGATATAGAAATTGGATAATTATTTTTTAAATTTTGAAAAGGACTGCTATTCGTTTGTTACCAGCGACCGAGTGCACTTCGATTTCGAATTTCGAACGTTTTTTTTTCGTATTTCGAATTTCGAGTCGATTTCATATTACCAAGGTCGAATGTGATTTCAAGATGGTGGATTGATTTAAAAATGTGGATATGGACCTGAAGGATAGCGACGGACGTATAATGGCTTTGCCGATGTGGTTATTCGCCAATACGGCATTACTGTTCTGAATTGAATTAACATTGGGTAAAATTTGTGAATTTGAGTGAGTGCGTTCGAAGGGACTACTGGAAAGGTGAGACGGTGATAACATATTATGAAAGTATCGTAAATATCAGACAGAACAAGATACCGCGTGGTAACTAGGTACAAAAACAATTTGTCCACACCCATATAAAAAAAAGAACCGGCCAAGTGCGAGTCGGGCTCGCACACCAAAGGTTCCGTACCACTGTACAATATAAAAAAATACACATTTCCTGTATGTTCCTATTGATTTAATTTAATTTTTATTATTTGTTTTTATAGCGGCCGTAATAGTACATAAAATTCATGAAAATTTCAAGTGTGAACAATAATCTCACAACCACTATGACCAAAAACGTCAAAAATAACAGGTTTATTGTATGGGGACCACCGTTATTTTTTTACTTTATTTTATTTTATTAATCGTTGTTATAGCGGCCATACATATTCTGTGAAAATTTCAAGTGTCTATCTATTACGGTTAAGACAATACAGCCCTGTAACAGACGAACGGACGGACAGCGGAGGCATAGTAATAGAGTTGCCGTTGGTACCCTTTGGGTACGGAACCCTAAAAAGTCGGTTAAGTTGTCACGTGTGCCGTCAAATCTTTATAAATAAAGCTCTTGAGCAGATCCCGCTAAAAATGGTACACAATTCGCAATAGCCTCTATGCAGTATCCTTACCTCATTTGCATATTCCTGTGTCGTAAATTGTTCTAATGCTAGAGTCGGAAAATTTGTGCTAATAATAATAATAATGACGTATACATCACAACAACGTCTAGGCCTCAAACTAAGCATTAGCTTGTGTTCTGATTGTCAAGCGAAGACAGCACATGCATATAACAACCAAGACCCGGTACCAGTATAAATATTCATCACATAAATACTGACCTGACCTGGGATTCGAACGCGGGACCTCCAGCTTCGTAGGCAGGGTCGCTACCCACTAGGTCAAATTGTCATTTAAATCTCGATGTACGTGTCGTCGTGATAGCCCAGAGCGCAACGAACCTGTCTCAAATTTAACCTTCTGCAACTGAGGTGATAGTCTGTCAGACACCGTTGAATAAAAAAACGTTGCCAGATCGCAAGGTGGCGTGATATATTTCTGTCTCGCTCAGTACCTTCCTACGATAGCACGCTCCAACGGCCAGTGCACCGCGAGCGGCGGCGCGGTGTACACGTGTGGAGTTACGAGCTGTAGGTGTCCCACAGACGTAAGTACAGCAATAAACACTGATTCTGTTAGACGTCACCTCACTAATATCTTTTTAAATCCATATTAACATATTATTGATGCCATAGTGTTTCGTAGACGTAACCTCATACTTAATTTGTAAAAATAATTTTTTGCATTTCTTTTTCAGATGTCGACACAAAGTAATATTAACATAACTCTCAAAAGAGACTGTAGTTTACACACAAACCGTTGTTGTGTGTGTAAAAAGCACATCTGCTTACAGTGTTCGTCTGAATTGTGTCAAGATTGCCAATTAAATTTGTAGTTTAAGGGTTAACTTTGAGACTGATTTATGCCTAAATGAACCGTTGGATCTCATTAAATTTACTGATAAAGATATATTATATAATGTTTTTAAAGAAAATACTAATAAGTTTTTGAAAGTTTTATTGTTATTTTTTTTTTGCATAGTTTTGTATAATAAGATCAAAAAGCCGGGAAATTTCCGATCTCAATAAATGATTATATAATACCATCTTCTTTTATTTCTAAAACAGTATTCATGTGTTTTTTCATGAAACGGTAACATTTTATTGATATTGTAAAAAAAAAACTTATACACTCTTGCATTTTCATAATATTAAGAGTATATAATAATTACGTCTGACAGACTACACCTCAATCGTATTGTTTCTACAGAGTCACCTCAGTCGCAGAAGGTTATAAAGCCCCATAGGGCCATGGTTCGAATCCGGACGTGTACCAATGAGTTTTTCTGACTTAAGTACACAATATCACTGACACCGTGCTTCGGAGGGCACGTTAAGCAGTCGGTCCCGGACGCTGTCAATAGATGGCGGTCGTTACAGTTCCCAACCCGCAGTGGAGCAGCGTGGTGGACTTAAGCTCCAAGCCCCCCTCCTCATCCTGGGGGAGGCCTAAGCCCCTGCAGTGGGGTAAAAAATGGGCTGATGATGATGATGATGATGATGTACGTGTCGTCGGTAGGTACTACGTCCATCTATTAAATTACAGTCCGTGCAGGCTTGATTGGTATTGTCGCTAAATGTCGCATCCTTAAAAATAGCAGTCTGACACTTAACCGCCTTTATCGATTTTAATCGAGAAAACGGCCGTTATATACACATAACCAATTTTTTGCGTCACTAAACTAAAAAAAGCCGATAAGTGTTAACTTTTGTGACATTACCAAATTGCGCCTACATAGCTTCTAACACTCGTTGATTGTCTATTTAATTCAGTTGCGATGTTACTCTTGTCTATTTAACTCAGTTGCGATGTTACTCGTTTTTTAACCGACGAAGAAAGAGGTTTTCAAGTCGATACTTATTATGTATATTGACGACCGCTTAGCCTAGTGGGTAGCGACCCTGCCTGCGAAGCTGGAGGTCCCGGGTTCGAATCCCAGGTCGGGTCAGTATTTATATGATGAATATCGATACTGGTACCGGGTCATGGTTGTTATATGTATGTGGTGTTTTCGCTTGGTACCCAAACCACAAGCTAATGCTTAGTTTGGGGCCTAGACGTTGTTGTCATGTATACGTTATTATTATTATTATAATATTTTTTTAATATATGACCAATCATAACTTTTTAGAAAGTAGTCCGATTTTGATGATATTTTTTTATTGAATAGGGATGCGTCCAAGTTCGCCCTAATTAAATCTGAAAAAAATCCACCCCTAATAATTTCATAATATATATAAACTAGCGGTCGTACCCGGCTTCGCCCGGGTGGACTACGGAATCGTTCCTCTTCCAATGTACTAATGTACATTGCACCCGTGTGAAGCCGGGGTGGGTAGCTAGTCAAATCATTAGTATCATTACACTACGATATCGTCATCGTCTAAACAAAGAAATTCTCTGGCGCGTCTAGCAACAAATTTGATTGCCATAAAAAAGGTTATTACTTTGGGTTAGAACTTTTAAAGGGGAACAATTTCGTAATATATGATATTTGCTTAACATCAACCGTTTACGCAGCACGCGTAACGGAAGCTTTAAAAAGGAATAATTTTTCCCGTTTTTGCAACATTTTTCATTGATGCTCCGCTACTATTGGTCGTGGCGTGATGTAATAATAGCCTATAGCCTTCCTCGTTAAATATATTATCCAACACAAAAAGAATTTTTCAATTCGAATCAGTAGTTCCTGAGATTCAAACAAACAAACAAACTCTTCATCTTTATTATATTAGTATAGATATACGAAATTTCTGTACCAAAGATCTTTATAGAAATATCGAAGTTTTGGCTCTATACAAACCTAATTCTAACTCAAATGAAACTATAATTAAAAAGAAAAAAACAAGATTAATGTGCGTATTAACGACAATCGTTTAAGAGCGTTTGTATGGGCTTTCACGCGTCCCGTCCATTCTTAAGGCTTCCTTTATTTATTTAAATAATTTATTTCACTTGTTACAGGAGCCCTAGCATAGAGCCGAGCGACTTGGTTGCCCGTGTGTGAATTCAGACCGGAATTTCGACGCCGATCGTTTTCAAGACATACTTAACACACCGATGGAGATCCATCCAACGTCCGAAGCTCACACTCTGACTGGCGGAAGTTTCTCCCGAAAACTGTTTTCTGGCTTAGAGCCCCATATCCAGTACCACATCTGTCGTTCCCACGCAAACATGCTGTTGAAAATAGAGAACGTTCTACTACAAAGTCACAGACAGAGAGAGACTACAGGGATAAAGAAACTCTACAACTCTTTCTTCGTTCTATTTTAACCTCTTTCACTTCAAACGTACTAAATCATCATTCATCGTTCATCTTCATCCAAAGACTAAAGTGTTAACGAGTTCAGTGAGGGCGCGATGGCCCACTAGTGATGGAAGGCGCAAAGAGAAAGGACTCTGAGGAGTTTTACGAGGATATGTTGGATAGTGGGAAAGGAAAAGAGGTGGATCCTTTCGGTTGGGAGTGTACGGGGCGGATGACGGTACACGAAGAGGAACATACAGGAATGTACATGGAACAGAGACAGAATAGAAAGAGAACGTGGCAGGAGGTCGGTGGGAAGATTATGCGCAAGGAAGAAGAGCAAGAAAAGGAGCAGAGGAAGATGCCGCCGAAGAAGATTTTAGGTAAGTTGACTGTTTTGATTGTTCGTTTGTTTTGATATATACAACGTTGCTTCTGAAGTACCTACCGAAGGGATTTCGATCAGCGACTTCTAAATTTAAAATAAGAAAAAAGTAAGCCAATAACATTCAATATGGTGTGGTAGTGTAGATACCAAGGATATTCTGTCAACAATTTTCGTTGTTAATATAACATTTACATTACCTCCATAGGCTGCGGCGCGCAACCTGTCAGCTTCACGATTAATAGAGTGTACCGACATTCCACGCTCGTGCGCGACGTATGATTTCGTAATTATATAACTATGTTTACGTATTATGTAGATCACGTTATCTGTTGCTAAGTTGTTCTGTCCGTCTGTGAGCCAAAGGTGACGCCTCATACAAAGGAGAAGATACAATGACCATAACCAATGGCAGAACATTACAATATCAATACGTCACCATAGACTATGTGACTATGTAGAATAGACGTTTTGTGATAGACGTATAAGCGATATATAAGAGATGGATTTCTTATTAAAATTGACATCTGTCTAACTAATTTACTTATTCAGGAAGGGAAGATTATCTTGTTCTCAGATGCGCCTCGCCACCGCCAGTAAAAATTAAATTAAATTGTTGATAAAATAAATTAAATTTTACACAAAAAATATTTACATTTATTATAAAACATAAATCTAGACGATGACTTAAGGTACCTGAGTGCGGTGATTCTACTGGTAATGTTTTGTATAAATGACGGGGTTTTGATAGTATTGTAACATTAGTGGCTACGCCGCATCCCTGATTCTTGTTTCCGCACTACCCGCTTTTTCCTTTACATTCAGTCCGCTGTTGTCTTTCCTATGTGACGCACTGAAAATATAAAACGCTGAACGCATAATCGCTTATCGCTTAAAACTCGTATAAAAAACCTAATAATATTGTGTAATAAACGCTATAATATATAAACTGTGGAGTGTGCCCGATTACGTGTTGGTGCCGCGCCGCCGCCTGACTGGAGGAGCTCCTGGCTGACAGCGAAGACTTATATGTGTGTTGCTGCGTCAAGGTCAGTCCCTTTAGTCTTTCCTCTCCTTTCGCTATCGCCCCTCGCTATACCTATAAATACAGTCCACTAAAACGCTCACGCTTCAGGAGTGAGCCCAGACGAAGTTCAAAGAAGAACTCGTGGGCGCCTTCATAATAATATGGTCCTTCGATCCGAAGGTTTAAAAAATAATATGTTCCTTCGAACCGAAGGTTTAAAAAAATAATTTGTTCTTCTGAACACGCCCGCTTCATAAAATTCTGGTCTTTACCAAAAGTTTTAAAATAACTCGCTGCACGCTTCCCTTCATACAATTCTTTTAAACTACGCTATTCTTACTCTGTCAGTCTTTACTGAACAAGGTAGATTCCATTTCTCGCACGAAACGCTTTATATAAATATAAAATTATTTTATATCAAAATTTTATCTAAGAATTTATAATTATTTCGCTTTGTAGGTAGGTAAACATCGCGTCGCATCTACGCGCGCGCACCTTTTGTGTGCGTGCCGCGTGTGCATGTTACAGGCAGTAATTGCGACATTTATTGAATCGTCTAGTTTCTTACGTTTTCAGTTTTAATTCTATTGATTCTATAAATATATTTAACTTCAAATATGCCTACAAAAGGTGAAGTAACACTGCAAGAGGCAGATATTAAAATACAAATAAAGATGTTAACTGCGCAACGTGAATCAATGTTTGGTCGGTTGCAATACATCTATAATTACGCAAAAAACGCCTTTGAAGATACAGTATCAGAAGAATTGTTTTTGTCCAGTATCATTACATTGGAATCGATTCGCGATGAATTTTCTGATTTAGTAAAACAAATCAATTTGCTTGAGCTGACTGTGAATCCTGACGCGGTACCTAATTTTCAATCTTGGAATGCGTTTGATGATTTATATTGCCGTATTAAGCGGGTCGAAAGCAAAATTAACGCTCTTAAAGTTCTTGAGTCTACATGCAACGATACTGGTAACAATTCTGAAAGCAAGAAGAGTACTATAAAATTACCTAAGTTGGAGTTATTGTCGTTTTCTGGTGATCCTATTGAGTGGCCAATGTTTTATGAAAATTTCAAAAATACTATTCATGTAAACGAAAACTTAACAGATCACGAAAGAGTGCAATACTTAATAGGAAAACTTTCTGGTCGTGCTTTATCAGTGTGCTCCGGAATCACTCCCACTGGGGAAAATTACGAAAAGATTTGGTCAACTTTGGTTAAAAAATATGAGGATAAACGTTGTCTCGCTTCCGCTTATTTGGAGCAATTATTTAATTTTAAAGCTGCTAGTTACGCTTCTTCAAAAAATATAGAATTATTTTTAGATAAATTCGCCGCCGCGGTCGCTAGTTTGAAATCTTTGAAATTGTCTGATTTGACGGATTTCATATTACTCCACGTAGCACTTAAGAAACTGGATTCGGAAACATCGCGCGCCTTTGAAATGTTAAAACGTGACGAATCCATACCTACGTACAATAGTTTAATCGGTTTTCTTCATGAACAATCCAAAATATTGGATCGCACGCCTTCTTCTATATCTACTACTTCTGCCCCGCCAAAGAAGTGTGGTAAAAATAACGCAGAACAAAATTACTCGAAGCCTACGCATTCATTTGTCGTAGTGGATAATGCTTGTGTATGCTGTAAACAAACCACACATGCACAATTATATAAATGTGATTCTTTTAAACGCCTTTCAATTAATGATCGTATTAATTTTATTAAAAAACGAAATGGATGTTCTAATTGTTTGAGTTTATATCATGTAAGTTTCGCTTGTATATCTACGGTTTTATGTCGCTACTGTGGATGCAAACATCATTCACTTTTATGTAGAAAAATGAAGTCGCATACGGAACCGCAAACCGTAAACGTTCGTGCGGAAACCTCTGAAACGCTGAAGCACTCCGCTGCCGCCGGCGGCCCCGCTAACCGGTTTCAGACGCCTGCGCCCACAGTGGATGCGTCACACGATAATAAAATATCTCTTTGTAATATTAAATCTAGTTCTGAACGCTTGAACACTTGTTTATTAGGAACTGTTCAATTAAACACTGAAGATAACTTGGGTAACTTACATACTATTAGAGGTCTAGTGGACACAGCTTCACAAAATAATTTCATAACCGCAGATTGCTGCAAATTATTAAATTTAAGCTATAATAAAATTACTAGATCTGTCGTTAAGGGCATAGGTGGCTCCGCTAGTTCAATTAAGGGCATGTTAACACTTAAAGTGTCATCATTAATAAATAAAAATATTAAATATTCTATTAACGCTTTTGTAATCGATCGAATTACGGATAAAATACCTACCGCTCATATAAATACTACTTCATTTACCTATTTAAATAATGTTACGCTCGCTGATAAATATTACTCGGTTCCGGGTGATATCGATCTTTTGTTGGGGGGTTCGATGTTTTCACAAATTTTACTGTCGGGCCGTGTAACGGGACCTCCGGGTATGCCGACAGCTTTCGAGACTGTCTTCGGTTATATGATTATAGGCAATGTAGATATTGAAAATAATCCCAGTAACATATCTCTTGCTTGTTGCGCTGTTACTCAACCCTGTATAAATACGATTTTACAAAAATTTTGGCAACTTGAAGAAGTTCATACCGCGCCTGTCCTTAATGCTGAGGATCGTGAATGCGAAATTATATTTAAAGATAATTTGTCGCGAGACAAGTCTGGACGCTACAGCGTCGCGCTTCCCTTTTCGCGCGACTCTGCTTCTTTGGGTGACTCGTATACAATCGCTAAAAATAGATATTTTTCTTTGGAACGAAAACTTAATGCTTCGCCTACTTTGCGCTTAGAATACAACGCGGTTATCAAAGAATATTTAGATAAAAATTATATCTCTCCAGTTTATGATGATAATATTGAAAGTGGTTATTACATCCCTCACCACGCCATCGTGCGTCAAGACAAAACCACGACGAAGTTGCGTATAGTGTTAGACGCGAGTGCCAAAACCACTTCTGGCCTATCACTCAACGACATATTATATACAGGGCAAAATCTACAAAATGACTTATTTTTAATATTACTCATGTTTCGCTTTTATAGTATAGCTTTCTCAGCAGACATCAAGCAGATGTATTTGCAAATTTTGGTTCAGGAAGAACATCGCAAATTTCAAAAAATACTTTATCGTTACAACTCTACGGAACCTCTCGTCACGTATGAGTTCAATCGCGTCTGTTTTGGATTACGTAGTAGTCCCTATCTCGCTATGCGGGTCGTACGCGAATTGGCCGCCGAAGAACAAGACACATACCCGCTCGCCGCGGATCTCGTACCGCGCGCCGCCTATATGGACGACGTGTGTTATTCTGTTCCCGCGCTACCTGACGCACTCAAACTTAAGAATGAGTTGCTGGGTCTCTTCAAGGCCGGGGGCTTTGATTTGGTAAAATGGTCTAGTAATTCTGCTGAATTGTTAGATTCGTTGTCCGAGTCTTATCGCTACCGTTCGGCTGTTCAGTTTGAACAGGATCAACATTTAAAGATTTTGGGACTTCAGTGGTCACCGTCTACTGATGAATTTAGTTTTGTCGTGTCCATAGAGGAGCGACTATGTACGAAACGAAATATTTTGTCCGTCATCGCTCGTCAATATGACATAATTGGGTTTATCGCGCCGGTCATATTATTTGCTAAGGTTCTCATCCAGCAGCTTTGGCTTTTGAAATTGGACTGGGACGAACCAACGCCGCCGCACATAGCTGAAATTTGGCATAAATATATTTCCGAACTTCCTGAATTAGCTAAATTAAAATTCCCGCGTCATTTAGGTGTAACTGAAAATTCAAAAATTTCTATAATCGCTTTTTCAGACGCTAGTGAAAAAGCTTATGGCGCAGTTATTTATTTACGCATATCTAACGCTAACAACCCGCCTATTATACGTTTGGTTTGCGCGAAATCTAAAGTAGCGCCTCTTAAAGTTGTTTCTATCGCTCGCTTGGAGTTGTGCGCTGCGCTACTTATGGCTAAATTAACGCGTCTAGTCATCGACACATACGCTCCTCGTCATAATATTGACGATATTTATTGTTTCACCGATTCTATGGTGACTCTATGCTGGATCCACTCGTCTCCGCATAAATTTAAAACATTTGTTGCTACGCGAATTACAAAAATTATTGATACGCTTCCTCCGCGACATTTTTATCACGTAAATGGAGTCGATAATCCGAGTGATTGTTTGTCTCGTGGTATCACACCTTTACGCTTAATTGACCATCCATTATGGTTTAATGGTCCCTCATGGTTACAACAAGAACCTGAAAGTTGGCCTATTAAAAGGTTCAAACCTCCTGATAATATAGAAGTACCCGAATCAAAGATAATCGCTTTAGCTACGTCGGCCGAAGAAGAACCTCATACTTTGTATACGCTATCACAACGCTTTTCTTCGTGGAACGCTCTACTTCGCTCTGTTATTTACATTTATCGCTTTTTAAAGAAACTACCTCGCGCTGAAGTAATTACCAGTTCACAATTTGATTTCGCTGAAACTCAAATAATTAAGGTTATGCAATCTAAATATTTCGCTGACGATATAAAATGTTTAATTTCAAATAAAAACTGTTCGCCTCAAATCAGAAAATTAAACCCATTTCTAGATAAATACGGATTGTTGCGCGTTGGTGGACGCCTGCGTAATGCAGACTTATCCTATGATCAGCAGCATCCTATTTTATTACCTCGAAAAGACTATATTGTCGATCTCATAATAAAATATTATCACGAGAAACATTGTCATACTGGGCCGCAACTACTTATGTCTATACTTAGACAACGCTATTGGATTTTATCTTGTCGAAACACCGTTCGCAAAATTGTTCATAAATGTTACTTTTGTTTTAAGGTTAATCCAAAAAATACATTTCCTATGATGTCTGATTTACCAGCTTGTCGTGTACAGCAAACTAAAGCTTTCACGCATACAGCTGTAGATTATGCAGGTCCAATCAGCATTACGCCTTATAGAAAACGCGGTGTTCGTCCTATAAAATGCTATTTGTGCATATTTGTGTGCCTCGTAACGCGCGCTGTACATATAGAGATAGCCTCAGATCTGACAACGCACGTATTCATTTCAGCTTTTAAACGCTTTATTGCCAGACGGGGTGCAGTTTCGTGTATGTACTCTGATAACGGTACGACGTTTATAGGAGCAAAAAATACGCTTAAGGAACTCTATAAATTTTTATGTTCTGAAAATTACAATTTTTCATTTGCAAAGGAGTTATCAGAAAACAGAATCACCTGGAAACTCATACCTCCACGCAGTCCTCATTTTAATGGACATGTCGAGACTTACGTCAAAGCGTTTAAAACTCATTTGTTTCGCGTAATAGGTTCGCAGATTTTAACATATGAAGAATTGTTGACAGTATTGGTGCAAATAGAGTGCGTACTGAATTCGCGTCCGCTTACGCTATTGAGTTCTGATCCATCGGAGCCTTCTGCTCTAACGCCCGCGCATTTTTTAATGTTAAGTCCAGTAAAACATTTACCTTTTGTAGATGAGACAGAGTTTTCTAGTAATTTAGTAAAACGATATAAGCTTTTGGATAATATGGTACAATTTTTTTCAAAAAGATGGAAGTTAGAGTACTTACATCTTTTACAAACGCGTGAGAAATGGAATACACCTTCTAAACCAATCGAAAAGGGTACGATTGTAATAGTAATGACTGATGATACCCCTATCCTTCATTGGCCGTTGGGCGTAGTAGTTTCTACATTCCCAGGAGTCGATGGAGTAGTCCGTGTTGCGTCAGTTAAGACTGCAACTGGAATTTACAAGAGACCAGTCGTGCGTCTCTGTCCTCTACCCACGCAATAGCAATAAGTTAATTTAATTTATTCTCCGCTTTCTTTGTTAAATTTTTAGTTTATTTTAATATTTTTCTTTTATTTTTCCTTGTGCAATTGAAAGCGAGTCTTTCAATGGCCGGGGGCAATGGCTACGCCGCATCCCTGATTCTTGTTTCCGCACTACCCGCTTTTTCCTTTACATTCAGTCCGCTGTTGTCTTTCCTATGTGACGCACTGAAAATATAAAACGCTGAACGCATAATCGCTTATCGCTTAAAACTCGTATAAAAAACCTAATAATATTGTGTAATAAACGCTATAATATATAAACTGTGGAGTGTGCCCGATTACGTGTTGGTGCCGCGCCGCCGCCTGACTGGAGGAGCTCCTGGCTGACAGCGAAGACTTATATGTGTGTTGCTGCGTCAAGGTCAGTCCCTTTAGTCTTTCCTCTCCTTTCGCTATCGCCCCTCGCTATACCTATAAATACAGTCCACTAAAACGCTCACGCTTCAGGAGTGAGCCCAGACGAAGTTCAAAGAAGAACTCGTGGGCGCCTTCAATTAGCGTTTGAAGTAGCGTTTAGGTACCTATTTGACTTGACATGTTTAACGCGTTTGTGTTTGAGCCAATCACAAAACAATTTGTGTGATCCGAAGTACATTCGTATTTAAGCGGTCCAATAACCGACCTGTTGAGGTAACAAGAAATATTATTTTTTCTGAAAATCGTCGATATTTGAAATGACCAGAAATTTGCATCGTTAAATTGAGAGCGCCGATTTGGACTTAGGTTTTTTTAATATATTTTTTTAAAATTAATTTATTCAGGTAAAGTCACATATAGTCATTCTTAATAAATACACGTAAACAAACAGACCTAAATTACCATAAATTTTAACAAACTTCCATAAATATAGCCGCAAAATTGCAAGCAAAAAATCGAGATACAAGTATTTACTAATTACTAGGTTTAAGCGGCCATTACCCTTGTAGACGTAATCAAATCTTCAAAAATGGTTGCGTAGATGGCGCTGTATTCGGTCGGCCCCGCAGAAGTGTCGCACAAAGTTTTAAAAATGAGAACAACCCATCAACTGTTATTAATTTCAGCCGCGAAAATAATGGATTGTGCCGTAAAATTATGTAAAAGTAAATCATAAACACAAATCATACTATCTAAGATTAGGCATCGCGAGTGGGTAGTAATATGTTTGTTTAGAAATATTTTTATTAAAATTTTGATTTAATTATTTAACTCATCATCTTTGACGTCTATGAAGTGCATATGCAACAGTTTCATCTAAAAATAGAAATAAATTAATAAATTAATCGAACCCTATCATTGAACTTACAATAAGAAGTAGACAAACAGTCCCCGCCTAAAAATATGCGAATAAAATAACTTTATGAGTATATACGCTTTAGTATTTATACGAACGCGCAACAAACAACTACAAAACATAAAAAAATTACCCGTCAAAAGTAATTCGGAATCTATTACTTTACGTAAGTAAACTTTAATGTAATTAATTACTACTTATGAAGTAAATATTTCATAAAAAATCACGTCGTCATCCACAGTCATGTATAGTTCTTATAAGATAAGTCAATAAATCAACGCCCTTTCAACTAACAAAAGAACATACAAACCAAAAGAAAAAGCTTAACAAATCAACATTTTACGTGTTCCTTTAATCACGATTATCAGCGTTCTCTGTGTTACTTGAAGTTGTAGGCCAAGTAAAAAATTCGCCATAGAACGAATGGTACTCGGCTGGAATATATTTTTGATGTTTTATATTTGCCATTGTTTTTTCATTTATTGGTATTTTATAAAAATACTAGCCTATAATGAAGTTCTAGCTGTCGTCGAGCAACATCTTTTCCTTTATGGTTTTTATAAGCTTCCCCAACAATTTTTGCTTTTTTGATTCGTTGATGTTTATAGTTTTCTGTATTGGACTCATGCCTCATTCGTTGTGACATGATTTTTTGTTAGCTACGAATATCAGAACTATGTCCTTTTTGCAAGGAATATGAAAAGTAATACAATGACGCGAAAAAATGAAAATCGAAATCACAGGTTTAAATGACCTTTGCCATCAGACCCTCACAGAGGCTGGAATCATGTATGCAGAATGCTTACGTTAAAAAATTAATAAATCTATGTCAGTAAGCGATAAGTAAACCGTATCGTTCTAAGTACGCAGTGTCAAATGGATAAAACGGTCTTGTTAGCGTGTGCTCCGTTTCTGAAAATAATGGACGAAGTTACCCGTGTGAAAACTCCCGAAATACGTGTTTCGAAATCGTATTTTTACACTGACTTAGCAAGAAAAATGACTATTTTCTGACAAGTGTTGTGTAGCCGTGAAGTGTCGGTTGTTGATTAGTGATCCCTCTGGATGTGAATGATACTAAAATTGAGGCAACAAGGTTTTTTAAGGAAGATTTATTCAAAATCATAAATAGTAGGTCGTATAAATGGCGGTTGACTTAAAAAAAATTAAAATATAAACTTAAATATGTATTTACATAAATCGGATCTCTTACTAATTGCCATAAAAATAAATAATTTGATTGTTTCTTCAAAAATTTGATTAAAAATATAATAATTTCTGAACTACGACATAGTTCTCAACGTGTTGATGAAAGGATTTTTTTTTTCGCTATAAATTGCTAAAATTAAGGCTTGTTCCGACTGATATGTACGTTTTGTTGAAAAAATATTTTCAGCAATAAATCGGATACGAAAATTCTAAAAAAAACTTCTTCAATTCTTTGACTAAATACATACATACATATATTCACGCCTGTTTCCCATTGGAGTAAGCAGAGGCCCCAGATTTCCACTTAGTGCGATCCTGGAATACGTCTTTCGTCTCATCGACACTCATCACTCTTGTCATACACGCTGTCCGGCTACTCTGGACTTTCCAGTACGTTCCCAATCTGGTTCCTGTACGTTAGTTTATGGCGACCCTTTCCGACCCTACCATTCATCTCCGCACAATAAATTTCTTTCGTCAGTCTTCTTTCATCCATCCTCTCCAAATGACCAAACCACCCCAGCATTTCTTTTTCAATTTTTGTCACTACATCTTCTTTCATATCACATCGTTCTCTTATCACACTATTCCTTATTCTGTCTCTCAAACTAACCCCGTATATACTTCTTAAAGATTTCATCTCTACTGCATTAGTTTTACTTTTATACTTCTTCTGCCATACCCAACACTCACTTCCATACACAAAGGTAAGGAGCAAGAACTCCCCTATGAATTGAACAGCCAATCTAGCTTGTCTAGAAATACTTTGGCTGCCCATAAAACAACACAAAGCTTTGACTAAATATTTCGATAATTTAAAATTTGATTTATTTTACTTTAACACAATGAATTTTGTTTCGAGTGCATGGATGGTTGTCGATTAAGAATCAGTTTTATGCTAACCGTAATAATTTTTATGCAATGACATATATGTCTCTGAATAGGTCCTTTAATAACTGAAATATTTCTTTTTTTTTATATTTATTTAATAAATTCACAAAATAGACTACAATCAATACAGCACCAACACAACTTAAAACAATTTACTTTAATCTAGATTTGCAATCAGATATGTGAACATAACATTTTCAGTGTTGCATGAGTATGAGCAAAATAAAACTAAAACATCAACTATATTATATAAATTACATTAATATTTCGGTGAACATACACAACTAAAACTAAATAGATATTTTGTAATAAAGTAAATACTATGAATTGTCGTGCGTCAAGGCGTCATCGGCCATCTTATGTCTCGTTCAAGTCCAGGTGTAAACGAGCGCGGAACAACCGAGGAACCTCTCTAAAAGGAAATCCATTTAAGTACGAATTGACTAGAAGCCCTCTTTTACGTTTACCGTCTAACCACTCATACTATAGCTAGCTGGTGTAAGATGGCGAGTTTTAGCCTGAGTTTCAGTGCCTAAGGTCCACGCGCGCTGCTCTTCCCCCTAGAAACCCCCGCGCGCCTGCATCAACCCCCCGAAAACGATTTATGACTATTAAAACTAAACGCTGCTGTCAAATTAATTTACTCTATGAGGAAATCATATGAAAAAACAAAATAGTTGACAAAGAAATTAGAGTAAGCTACTTTGGTATCTAAATCTTGAGAGGCTTTGGATAAAATATATGAAATACGAGAATTACATAAATATTTGTTTTTTTTTTACACCAACTGTAAACTTATTAAATTACACACATAAATAAATACACACATCTCTTTAGGGCCATTTTTCATGAGATAATTAGATATTTTTTGTCATTTTACACATGTACGCACTATCTAGAAGTTGTAATTTGAGATTATTGTAAACATATGCCCGAGATACGCTTCCGATTAAGAATACATTCATTTTAAACAGAATAAAAAAAATGCACTTTAAAATATTTTTTATAGTTCCTTACCTCAAAAGAAAAAAAAGAACCCTAATTGGATTACTTCGTTTTCCGTCAAGTTGAAATTAATTTGTACTAATATTATAAAGAGGAAAGGTTTAATTTTTTGTTTATTTGTTACGTATAAACTCAAGAACTACGTACCTGATTTTAAAAATTCTTTCACCTATAGAAAGCTACATTATCGGCGAGTGGCATGGGCTATATTTTTAAACGACTTCATAAAAGAAGGAAGTTTCTCAATTCGACCGTATATATGTTTTTTTTTGTTATATGTTTTATTTCAAAAGTAGCTTTCCGCCCGCGGCTCTGCTCGTGTGGACTACACAGTTGTACCGAGAGCGCTATTATTTTTTGCATCGATATAGTTTATAAGCTGAAGAGTGGCATAGGCTACTTTTTATCCTTATAGTTTATAAGGGCATAGGCTACTTTTTATCTTGGAAATAGAGGTTCCGGTACAACTGTGTAGCCCACGTTGGCCAGAAGAATGGTTTCACAGCACAAGTAAAGAGAAAAATCCGATAATCGTTAATTTTTAGTTCAGCCAGACGGTAATAATGGATGAACCGTTTCGCCTCGTACTTCCAGTGAACGATGGCCGCCTGGCGTCCGATTACTACGACCATGTTCATGACCTTTGTGATCTGTGAACGCCTATAGATATCTGATGAACACTAAACTGATTTTGATGAAACTTTCACGTTGAAAGTGATGAATCACGATTTAACATCGTGATGGCGATTTACATGGCGATGACGGCATTTTCGAGATGGGCATAACTGCCTGAACGGGCAAAAAGATAGGCACATTTTGATGTTAAGAAGACTTCAAATTCGCTCTATTATGTCATTAGCATTCTTCTTTTCATACGTCTCTTGGCGGAGTTTTCGTGGTCATGGATTGTCTGATAAATTGGTTGCGACTTTTGCGAGACTTCTCCGTCTTTCCGTGCGGGAACACTTCGTAGATGATTCAAAATGATTCAGAGTCATTGGCATGTCAAAATACTTTTCAGTAATATCTTTAAATATTCGTGATTCGTCATATCCATGGTTTTTTCATTCCTGGTTTCTATATATGTGACGTACTAACGCGACATCACTACATATTATAAAACAAAATCCCCCCACCACTGTCTGTCTGTCTGTCTGTTTGTCTGTCTGAACGCGACAAACTCAAAAAAACTACCGAATTGTTATTACCAATGGACGGAGTGGGTCAAGAGAAACGTTTATGTATTAATGTTTAAATGTTAAAAGTATATGGAGGTATATATTATTAAAAAAAAAGAATATTTAAGTATGTATATCAGTTGTCTGGTACCCCATAACACAGCATAATACTTGCTTACTTTGGGACTAGATGGGACAGACGTTGTGTGGGATGTCCCAGATATTATTATTATAATTATGTGTGTAATTCATTAATATTTTGTGCAAAAAAGTGATTGAAATATGACGAGAATATTTTAGTTTGTTTTTATGCATCTATCCTTTACATTTTGAAATATTTGCAGAATTGCAAATATTAGCAAAATACATTAAAAATACTCCAAGTAAGATAACTTTATGGCGGATCGGAATACAAAGCTCTATGCGTGCTTGCGGAGGTACAGTCATATACCCCCCGCTCCACTGCGTGCAGCTACACCTAAAACTGGTTACTGCGACGCGACTTGTGCCTATGTTCGGATCCGCCATAAAGTTTGATCGGAACTGTAAATCTAACCCATATGCTCGACGCAACAAGCTGATACGACACTACGGCAGAAAAAAATGATGTAGGCATATAATATGCTCTTCTACCAGTGCAAAGCCGGGGCGAGTCGTTAGTACTATATCTCTAAGGTCTCAAGTAAACAAGAGACTGACGGTCCTTTTATAGATCCATCACTTGATCAAACATACGTTTTCAATGAAATCAGCGAACCGGTTTTGTTTGATTTACCGTTGACGCGTTTCGTGTTCCAACCGGTTTTCAGTAAAACTTGTGATATTATCAGTGAAATTACTCGGCCGATGTTTGTGATCTTTTTAATGGTGTTAGTTTTTGTTTGGTGTCATAATAGAGTATTTGACTATTATTAAATAAATTATATTTATCTAGATACTTAATATAAAAATAGATTTTATAAGATAAAATTTATAAACACGATTAAGTATACTGATATTGGGTTGAAGAATATGGAAACTAAAAGCTATCAAAATTTTATATCTGTCTCGTTCTTGCAAAACGATATTTAACTTTGTTTTAAATGGCCTGACGTCACACATACGTATGCCGTGCGGTATAGCCATCTCTGTCTAACAGGACATTATTAAACATTCATAATTTTGTTAATATTGCCTTACAAAATTCTTTTAACGTTATGATATATTTAGAAAAGTCTTTCTTTCTTTTCGGGAAATCCGAAATACGTACTCAAATAAAATTAATACGAAAAAAATTGATTTCGTTTTATAAATGGCGCCATCTATAATATGCAGTGAGAATTAACAGTCACAACGTAACTTTTAAAATGTATTAAAATAAAAACATCATGTCGCAGCTAAATAAATCTGTAGTTAAAATTTTTAAATAAGTACAATACTTTATTGTCGTGATTTATTATCTATATATCTCCGTCATTTTCAATATAAACCCAAAGTGTAAGTTCTATAAACACAACAAACAGTGCACGAATGAAAGTTTAATACTCCATATTAGGTACTTGAAGAAATTAACAAGTTTGATTTGTAGACAATACGAAAGGTGACTTTGTATATAATACAGAAGACTTATATAGTAAACTTAAAACAAAAACAGAAAAAAAAACGACGGTGGAAGAGATATATTACAATCAAACAAATAGAAAATATTGACTACAAAATAACAGTGAGATTGTGTGGTGAAACGAAAATTATGGTTTAATACACTTACAAGATTTTAAATTAACTAAAAACATTACAACGAATACTGAGACTTATGAAACATCGCTACATCGAAATTTCGAGGTGCCACAAAATGTCTATATTAATCTGTTAGTCGGAGAAAGAGCGGCAAAACGAACTCCGAAGAAAAGATGGTGATCGAGCAGCAGCCGCGGCTCTCTGCCGCTGCTGTGCTGGAATTCGCGGCCAGGGAAGCACGAGAAGGAAGGCGATTGACGGAATTCGGGGCTCAGGCGTTTGCGAGCGTCAATTATAACCCATACGGTATTATATGCTTTTTTTATGTAATTTATGCAGGATAAGTAAGTACTTGTTTTCATTTTACTCGAAAACACACTGTGTTTAGATGACCAAAACAAGGATGCGTTCATTAAACTTTATGAAACTTTAAAGTTAAGAAAGAAGTGTTTAACTTGAATAACGTCATCACCCTTATTTATGAAATATTAATTGCGTTTTCTTCATGAACCATTGAAAGTTTAATATTACTCAAATACATAGGTATATGTTTCCGACCAGTTTCAAAGTTGAAAATATGAAATGTCCTAAAGTCGTAAAAAAATTACCTACCTATTTATGTAATGATTTACAATAAATTCATAAGTAGTTGTAACTGGTTCACGCACTCTCAGTATATACCGGACTTCGGGTCAAAAGTTACCTTGATAAAATGTAGATACGTTATCTTGAACAAATAATATTGAACGTTCGCTTGAACTCGTCCAATTAGAGTGTAAGAAACCGACTATATCTAGTTGTTTACTACCATTCGTGTCATACTATCCACTATCACGCTATTTGTGTTTTTGAGGACGGCAAAATAAATAAATGTAATAAAAGCGGCTATTTTGCTGATATCAAAATACATATGTCGTAGGATGATTTGGTAATTCGTATTTTTGCGAAAACCCTAGGTATATTGCGAAAACACGGATAATTAGAGCGTGGCGAAAACATTTGCAAATCTGGAAGAAGATAGGGTTTTTGCAAGAACGCGAGTCACTCTAGTAACATTGAATATCCTGAACTCTGATTGGCTAGATTTTTGCTTACAAACCAAATCTTATTCTGATTGACTCCCAGTTTTACCCTGTGAGCTTTGAAGTATTAGATCATTGAGTTATGAAGGGTTAGAAATAACATTACGATTTATAAAAACTTTTGCACACTTTTAACCACATTTAAAACAAAAGACTGCTAAGTTGCTCTCAAAAACATAAACAAAACAACGTGCGTGAATGATTGACATTTAAAACGTCAACCAGTCAGAGGAAGCCTCGATTTGGGCGCTCCGACCGGCCAATAAGCTTTCTTGTTTCACAATAGGTAACGTTTCGTTTCGCAACATTACTATAGAGACTAGTGTTTTTGTAAAACCCTAACTTTTTCCAG
Organism: Luffia ferchaultella; assembly: GCA_949709985.1. NCBI lineage: Eukaryota > Metazoa > Arthropoda > Insecta > Lepidoptera > Psychidae > Luffia > Luffia ferchaultella. The sequence goes on from OX453269.1 coordinate 6,391,992, forward strand.
TAAGATTGAGAAATGTTTTACTGTTGTCCAATTATCCGTGTTTTTGCAAAGTCCCTAGGTTTTTCGCGAAAATTCGAATTATCAAATCATCCTACGACACATGTACTTATGCATAGATAATATAACTAGAGTAGGCAAGCGTTATAAAGCCCTGTAAATGACGGTTGGGCATGGAGAAAAATGGATGGAAAATCCTGTCATTCCGCTGAGATCCATACCAACAAGGCTTCACCGGTGGATCTAAGGATTTTTTCCCCTCTTTAATCCACCGGTGTTAAGCAAAAAAAAGCAAATCTAAATTAATCATACGTTTCTTATTTCACTTGGATCTACCGCAGCGTTTAGAGCTGAAAGTGAACATTCTCTGCGAACTATAGGGCGTATCGCAACCGTAACTAGTTATAACATAATCTACGGATATTTCATTACAAACTACGCAAGCGTCATTCTATTACAAAATACATATTGTATTTGTAACTCAGTGAATAAATCGATTGTTAGGCTGATCGATCTATTTATTCCGAAAGAAGCGGTCATCTCCTAAACCATATTCTGCTCACTTCATAGTGTGATTAAAATTTAACAAGTGAACTGTTAATAATGACTGGCGTGTTATACATTTAAGTATATAATTTATTGTGTAATTTTTATGATAGTGTGATCTATGACCTTCCAAAATGCGATTGTCTTTGGCCAGGTTTTTTAAGGTTTGGAAGTCGTACCTGTAGAGATTAAAATTACAACAATCATATATGTATGCAAAAAATTGTTTTTGTTTCTGTTTAATTGTAAAAATACAATAGCTCTGGCAATAGGAGTAACTGGCAGTTAAAGAAGGTGAAAACTATTTTGGGTATATTTAATAAAACGGAACAAAATGTACCCGAAGCCAACACAAAATGGTATGGCTCGTAGATTATTAATCGAGCAGATAAACAAACGAATTATAAATGGCGGCCGCTCTCCGTCCTTTTCTTTTGTTTCACGTTCAAACTTTTACGTATATCAAAACACCGCCATTTATAATTCGTTTTTTTTTAGCTGCTCGAACAACATCCGAACGCGTGATGTGTTGCCATGAAATATACGTACCTACGAAATAATATATATAATAATAATATCTGGGACATCCCACACAGCGCTATCTAGTCCCAAAGTAAGCAAGTATTGTCTTGTATTGTGGTGTACTAGACAACTGATATATATATTTAAATATTCTTTTTTTATTAATGTATACATATATAGATACTTTTTCAACCAGACACGGAACAAATAGATAATTTTGTAATAATTAATAAAATATATAATTTTGTGATTATAACAGGTGGGCCAAAAGAAGTCATCCGATGTTGTTTGGCTCTCATTTTTTTTCTAAATGAAAAACTTCGATTCCGTTTTTTGATTATGTTTATTTGAACCTTAAGAATTTTATTGTTCAAGTCGAGAAGATGATATCGGCCAAATGGGCACCGCTACATTTGATTGCTATACGGGCTCGTTTTATGGCATTTTTCATCACTTCGGCGAGAACTTCGGGTGACTGATTCTCGCACTCGTGTCAAATGTTGTCCTTGAGGGCTTCCAGGGTCTCAGGCTTGTTCACGTAAACACGGGACTTCAAAAAACCCCACAAAAAAGTCTAGAACGGTTAAATCGGGCGATCTTGCGGGCCAGTGCAAATTGCCAAAACGAGAGATGAGGCGACCCGGGAACGCCGCCTTCAGAATATCAGTTGTGGCTCGCGCAGTGTGTGCCGTTGCTCCGTCCTGTTGGAACCACATGTCCTCCAGTCCTAATTCGTTCAATTGCGGCAGAAAAAACTCGGTTAACATGGCCCTATAGCGCGCACCGTCCACTGTTGTCGTTTGACCAGCGGCGTCCTCGAAAAAAAATGGCCCGATGACTCCTCCAGCGTGAACAGCGCACCATGCAGTCACTTTGAGCGGGTGTAATGGCTCCTCGTGCATCACTCGTGGATTTTCGGTGCTCCAGAAGCGATGGTTTTGCTTGTTCACGTACCCGCTGAGGTGGAAATGAGCCTCATTGCTCATTATGATTTTGGTCGAAAAATCGTCCACTTCGTCCTCGAGATTGAGAATGGCTTGGGCGTAGGTTACACGCGTTTGGCGGTCGACAGGCAGCAGCTGATGCCCGGACTGAACTTTGTACGGGAACATGCGCAGGTCTTTGACCAAAATTCGCCTTAAGGACGACCGGCTGATGGCTAATTGCGAGGCACGGCGTCTGGTCGATGTTTCTGGCGACAGCTCGACATCCTCGGCAACAGCGGCGATATTCTCGGCAGAACGGGCACTCCGGGGCCGGCCACTCTTGACAGCGTCTCGTGTGGTCCCATACTCTTCAAGGTTGGTGGCCAAACGGCGCAGTGTTTGCGCAGTCGGTGCCGGACGACCAGGGAATCGGCGACGGAATTCGCGCTGCGCCAATACCACAGACGAATTGTTACACAAAAAAATAGATACGATTATTCCGCGTTCTTGGCGCGTGTATCGCTCCATGGCTTGTTCACTTGTATTCTACATCTGTCTAGTTCACAAATGTCAAAACAGATTTGACATTGGCCGCCATTTGCAAAAATGAGAGCATCTTCCAATAGGGTGATTTCTTTTGGCCCACCTGTTATATGAAGTGGAGTTTGATAAACTCTAAAAAAAGTAGTGAAATTCCGATGGCGTAGATAAACCATCCAATGTATACGCAGCGAAATCTAGTTAGTTGCAATACTTTACGCTAGATGGCGATGTATAACTAGTTATTATCCTTTACAACAAGTAGCGCTGTCACTAGAGTTGTCTTGAGTGAACTTTTATTATTGAATTTTTCTTTCTCGAATTATCGTATTATTTCGGGAAACTACATATTACTTGAAATAAAAACATTCGATTGAAATTGTGTAACATATAAAGATGGCGCCACGTGTATTAGTTTTAATGTAATATCATATATGAAAACAGCCGTTTTTATGAAAATATCATATCCTACTAACAATTTTCATAAAATACGATTTTTTCAATGACATGTTTCAATTTGGGGCAACTTAGGTACAGTTGCAATCAAACTTTATGGTGGATCCGAAAGTAGGCACAAGTCGCGTCGCAATAAACAGTTTTAGGTGTAGCGTGATGCAGTGGAGCGAGGGGTATATAAGATAAGATAAATTTATTTCTGTAAAAACTTAGCCTAAGTACATAAAATTTGTTTTAATTAATTAGTGTTAGTGCATGTATTTATTATTTAATACCTAAACTAAGCAAATTTATTTGCCTGTGCCTTAGGTATGTATTCATACAAGTTAGTTAGCGCTTATTGAACAGATATTTACACAATGGCAATGACCAGCATAACTAATGAGTACAATTCTGAATTAGAAATTATGATTACATATATCAGCATTATTTCTACTTTGGCCTTAATTATGAGATTACTAATAAAAGGTTTTCTGTGTCATCATATGTTTTTCCGTAAGCCACTCTTGTGCGGTTCTTTTACATTCGACTTTATTCATAGGGTAAATAGTAAGATACGAGTTTATTCTATTGTATAGAAAACCACCCAGATAACAAAAGAATCTGCGTGAATGTGACCTTCTGAATGATTCAGTGGAACAGACAATATAGAACAGACAGACGTCTTTTGCTGGTTTGTAGTACAGGGTTGTAGGGCGTTAGGGAGTGCTTTTTTATAACTGTTTGTATAAGATAAATAGCTGACGTACGGAGAGAACATCGCATTTAGCGATGAGCTCTGCTGTTGGGAAGCGTATAGATCGGAAAGTGCTGACTTTCAAAATAGCTCTCTGTGCTATTTCCAAACCAAATTCACATAGGGTAAGATTATAGTTTTGAGTAGATGTCCGCTTGCGAAGTGTCTTTGATTTTTGAAAACAAAAATTAATTTTCTAACTCGGGATGTAAGGGCGTCAACGTGCTTTAAAGTTCAGATACTTATCAATTATGACTCCTAGATATTTTATATTGTCAGTACTATTAAGTTTAGGGCACGCACGGGTGTCAAGCAAGTCTGCACACAGATGGGCTGTTAATTAATGTGAGTTTGGGAGTGGTTGGGAAAGTGAGTTATAGGAAAAAGTCATGTATTTTGTTTTGTCTATATTGAGTGTCAGTAAATTATCTCTGAGCCACTGTGTGACCGAATCGAAACCAGACTGAGCCAGGTTGAAAACGTCACTCCACGTGTCCGCGCTGAAGAATAAAGCTGTGTCGTCGGCATAGGATATTATCTCACAATTTCTGGGAAGGGGGATGAGACATAACTCGTTGATATAAACGAGAAAAAACAAGGGACCCATTATACTTCCTTGTGGAACACCGTATTCGACAGTCAGTTCCTCACTCATTGTATCGTCCACCATGACCCGTTGCGTCCGATTGGAAAAATAATCTTTGATAAGATTATTCGAGATACCTCTTATGCCTAGTTCGTATAATTTCTCAAGAAGCATGGGTATCGAAATCGTGTCAAACGCTTTTGCGAGATCAAGGAATATGATTAGACACTTTTTTTGTGAATCCAGTTTCTTTACAAAGTAGTCAGTGAGATGATGTACTGCATCGTCGGTGGATCTATTAGATCTGAAGCCGAACTGAGTAGCCGCTAAGAGTTTGTTACTCTCTAAGTACTTTACAAGTCTATTATAAATAAGTTTTTCTAAAATCTTAGAAATTGATGGCAATATAGCGCTATGCTATGGGGCGATAATTACTGAAACAAGTTTTGTCTCCATTTTTATGAATAGGGCGAATCAAGGCATTCTTTAATATTTGGGGGAAAATTCCTTTCGATAAGCATTGATTAAAAAGATATGTGAGTGGGGGAACAAGTAGTTTTTTGAATTTTTGAATAAATGAGCAAGGGATTTTATCAATTCCAGTGGCACAGTCATTTCTTAGAGTCATGATTAATTGTTCAATTTCAGCTTGGTCAGTATCAAATAAGGCAAAAGAGTGTAAAACTTGTGATTTAGGAGAGGACTGTGTACAGGATAATGGCCGTATGTAATTGAGCTTCGCTTTTTGAGCTAAACTTTTGATATGACTGTACCTGTGCAGGCCCACCCAAAGCGTAGTATTCAGATCCGCTATAAAGTTTAACGCGATCTGTAAAAATAACTTGGATCAATTCTATCTATATGGCGCAATAGGCATCATCGTTAATGTAAAAATATTGTTTTGCTTAAGGCAGATTGTGACATTATCCATACAATTTCACGTTGGCAGACAGTAAGTGGCTTACTGTCAGCTAGATATGGATACGCCATAACTTGACAACAACAACAACGATACGATTAATTAATAACTAATGGAAACAAAATTTTTTCCCCAGCGGCAGTCGGCGAAATGGGTGGGAGCGGGAGCTCATCTTCTTCCCACGTGTCTCCAGTTTGGCAGGTGAACGACTTGGACTTGGAGTTACCAGGAGAGCTGTCAATGAAGTGAGTATAATATTTCCAGTAATACGTCGCACGGCTCGCACAACCAGCTAAATTGTAGCAAAGAGGTTTTGGTATTTTTTAAATCTTTGGATCTTTCTTCTTCCTTTGGGAAGGAGAGGGAGAATCTTTGGAGGCGTGAGCAATATTTAATAATAAGTAGTCATACGAATTATAAACTTACTTTAACATAGGATTTGTATGAGATTCTGTGTGTGGCCAAACATACGATTTCGGAAACATATGAAGATGGCGCCACATGTATACCTAAGTTTTAATTTATGATATCTCAAAAGCGCCGCTTTCTTTAAAATATATTCGACTTACAACTTTCAAAATAGATGGCTTTTCATTGACCTATCTTTTAATTAGGCAACGTACCTATTGTCAGGTCACAAATAATAACTTAGGGTCAATCGCATATCGCATAATGGGCATTGTCATTTGATATTTTGAGTGGAATGTTTACCCTAAAAGGAATTAAATATATTTTTTAAATTATTTTCTCAGTCTGGCAACTTGGGTATGATAACTCCAGGGATAACTCAAACAATTTTTTTAAATTATAAATAAAAAAATGGGAGGATGTCAGAGTCTGTGGTCAAAGTGGTCAGTTTTGGACACTTTTTATTACAGGGTCTGTTTCAAAAACTAAACTAGTTAAGGATTTGGGATATATATATGTATATGTGCCACATTGAGAGACCAGTTTGCTTATCTACATGACAAATTAATGAGTTATATTTTTATTTCTATATTCTGTATTTAAACAAGTACTGAAAACTCCGATTCATGATGTAGTTTTTAATCTGTGACTTTTGTTACCAAAATCTTCAAAAATAAAGAAATGGGAGACCGTCAAAGTGTTCAGTTTTAGACAACTAGTTTACGGATTTTAGGGGTACATTTTATGAATTTTATATAGTTACGAATTTTATAAAAATAAAATATGAGTAAACATTTTTTTTAATGTTAATTTTCGATTCTTATTACTTTATGCTTAAAAGCTTAATATGCTATTACGTATTTTTAAAAACTGTACCCTGTATATCCGATGAACGCAGCTTTATATGCTATATTTATTACATGTAATACCCCTCTCCCACGCGCATGCATTGTACATGTGTATTGACGTCACACAAGGCATGTCGACAGCGAGGCGCTGCTGTCGCTGCCGTCGCTGGCCGTCTTCAAACAAGAAGCCCCTTCGCCGACGGGGGCCAGCACGATCTCGCCTGGCCACAATAGACAATGGCCGAGAAGACAGGATGACAGACAGGTGTGTTCATGCTGTTAGATGTTAGTATAGAATAGTGTAGAGTACTGCATTTCTTAAAGTTTTTTTTTAAATATTTTACGATGGTACGGAACCCTTCGTGTGCGAGTTCGACTCGCACTTGGCCGGTTTTTTCTACACGACAGCGCCACTTGCAATTCAGTTATAGACCATCGACCGATGCCGTTTTTTTGACGTATCGCGTCTAAAAGACCTAAAACGCTTACCAGTGTCCTAGTTTCCTTCATAATAATCTTTCGGTTTAAAATGACTTCTACATAACTTCTACATAATATCTTTAACTTAAATTTTTTGCTTCGAAGTGCTCTTTCCCACAGTTTTCTGCGTACATTATATACCTCAGAAATACGTGGATTCCTATATTTTTGTAAACAATACCTGCACAATGAGCAATTTTGAAAACTGTCTCTAAGAAAACGTTTTGCCTTGTAAAATCATTAGGTATTCGACAGCTATATGTGAAATTAAAGGATTATTCACGTGACCCCTGAAGAGCAATTGACAGTTTTTGACCTCATTGAACGCGGAAATTTTTGTACGAAGGATACACGTCCTAACTGACTTAAGGGGGTGATCGACAAACGAGTTTTACCGTTATGAAATTTACAAGTCTAGAAATATCTGTCTTTTATTAAAAACGACGACCGCTTAGCCTAGGGGGTAGCCACCCCGCCTACGAAGCTGGAGGTCCCAGGTTCGAATCCCAGGTCGGATTAGTATTTATATGATGAATATTGATACTGGTACCGGGTCTTGGTTGCTATATGTGTGTGGTGTTTTCGCTTGGTACCCAAAAAATACAAGCTAATGCTTAGTTTGGGGCCTAGACGTTGTTGTGATCTATATGTAATTATTATTATTAGTTTTATTAAAACATATATTTCTGTATAAATTCTGTAAATAAAACGTATAAGTAATTAAGTTATTTATGGACGACCCCCTGTATAGTAGGAGTGCAGTTTTAGCGTTCACTTTAAACATTAAGTTTTCAATCATGCTCAAGATTATAACTCGTTTGCATAAGTACACACACTTGTTATTTTTTTTTACCCAGTATTGAGGTACGAAATTAAGATTCGATTCCCTGTTGTGACAGATAACGCGCATGGCCGTTGACAGCGACCAACGTGTTGACGTTATGTGTCAGCAGTTGACCGGCCACGCGGGCTCGATCGTCAGCCAACATGGTAAGAACTTTGAATTCAGCTATAGATGTACATCCAGATACCGTCTCGTAACTGCAAAAATGTAAACCAAAAAAGTACGCCTAAAAGTACGCTATTTGACTGACAAATTAGTCGAGTGGTTAGAGACCCAAATTGCATAACCAAAGATTTCGAGTTAGATTCCCGCCCGGAACAAATATTTGTGTGCATGGACATGTCTGTTTGTTCCATGTCCGCGGTTTTAAAATATCTGCATGTACTATAAAAAATAAATAAGTATGTGGAGATAAGTAAGTATGTCTCGTGGGAGAAGGGTAGGTGTCTACTTTGGGACACCACGTGTGTCAGCACATTTGCCGCCTCTCACCTTGGTCGTACCGTGGGAACGGCCGGAGCCGCTGCGGATTCTGCAGCCGCCAGAAAACGAGTCAAATACTCTACTCTGGAGAGTAAATACTTGTTCGTCCCTCTTGCGGTGGAAGATGCTGGCTGTTGGGGGATTGAAGCCAAACGTTTCGTCGCGAGCATCGGCCGTCGTCTAAAAGAAAGGGAACTCGACCCCCGTTCCGGTTCCTTCCTGGTGCAAAGAATTGCCATTGCAATTCAGCGCGGCAATGCGATGAGCGTCATGGGCGCATTTGCGTCGGAGGCGACGAGGGGTGGATTATTGGATTAGTTTTATTTTTTATTATTATTATTTTTGTGTATTACTTCAGTAGGATCGATATAATTGTATAGGGTACTAATAGTTATTTATTACCCCACCGAAGATAATAATTTCATTTTCTCGTTATCTATCAAAATTAATTTCAATAGTTTACGGAATAAGTTTTGACTTGTTAAGATTTTTAATTAGAATAAGTATGTATATAACAGTTGTCTAGTACCCATAATGCAAGCTCTGTCTAGTTTGGGACTAGATGACGGTGTGTAAGATGTCCCAGGTATTATTATTATGTAATTGCATATGATGAAAGAGAGAAAAAATAGATATTGACGTATGATCTACCGTTATGTTCCGATTTTACATAGTTTTAAATAATCGGCCAACTCTAGCTTATTCAAATAACTTGATTGTTTTTAACCGCTTCTGAATCCGAAAACGAACGACAAATCATGGATATTACAGACCGATTGGCCGAGTGGTGGTGGTGGCGGGTTCGATTCCCGCCTGAGACAAATATTTGTGTGCATTAAAATATCTGTTTGTTCCATTTCTGGGTGTAAAATATTTACACATTATAAAGAATATTTAAGTATGTATATCAGTTGTGTAATAACCAATAACACAAGCATAATACTTATTTTAGGATTAGAGGGCGCTGTGTGTGATGTCCCATATATTATTATTATTATTAACCTTTTGGACAAATCTATCCAAAAATCGCTTAATCTATTTTTATTTGTTGACAGTACGATATTTCTAAGAAACACCAACAATGGTGTTACAATGATGTCATAAGTCGTAAATACCAATTGGCTACGGTAAATAGAATGCCTATACTACTTTTGTTTACATATAAATTAGCGATTGTAATAAAAACATGAATACAATTCGTGACCTAGGCTACCCACTACAAGAAGCGACGTAACCGACGACGTCTGACTGAAGTAATAACGTCGCCTTTTGAGAGACGTTATATGTAGAGAATGGAATCATCATCATCATCAGCCCGTTTTTACCCCACTGCAGGGGCTTAGGCCTCCCCCAGGGTGAGGAGGGGGGCTTGGAGCTTAAGTCCACCACGCTGCTCCACTGCGGGTTGGGAACTGTACCGACCGCCATCTATTGACAGCGTCCGGGACCGACTGCTTAACGTGCCCTCCGAAGCACGGTGTCAGTGATATTGTGTACTTAAGTCAGAAAAACTCATTGGTACACGCACGGATTCGAACCATGGCCTTATAAATTTGAGACAGGTTCGTTGCGCTCTGGGCTATCACGACATGAGAGAGAGAGAGAGAGAGAGAGAGAGAGAGAGAGAGAATGGAATAATACATACATATATGCAATTTTATTTCTTCAGCAGGTAGTCCCGAAACGATGCAGTGTCAACCTTCCATGGGAACCGGAACGCTCATCGCCTTGAATGGATACCATTCACCTCCCACCAGCATCGAAAACAAAGGTCGGAGAAAATACTTATCTATTAGAATTTAATAGAACCCTATAAAAATATTATAAGAAAATAATTTTGCAGCTCAACAATAGACAATTTTATTCTGATATTTAAATATATTTCTTTGGAAATTATATTCGGCCGACCGACTGGCCGAGTAGTTAGACATCCTAACTACCAATAATCGCGGGTTCTATTCCCCCATGGGAAAATATTTATGTTCATGAACATGTCTATTTGTTCCGTGTCTGGGTATAAATCTATATAAGTATGTATATATTATAAAGAATTTTTGAGTTTGTATATCAGTCATTTAGTGCCCATAATACAAGCATAACGCTTACTTTCGGACTAGATGATGCTGTGTGAGATGTCCAAGATATTGAAGGGAAACTTTCATAGTAGGCACTAACAATCATTTTATAATTATTTTTGACCGTTTAAAAAAATATCTTGAGTGGCTGTTCAAAAAAATGAATTATTCAAATAATAATATAACTGAGTAAATTGTTTCATAGTAGTAAAACCGTACAAATAAAGAAACTGTTTGAAAATGGTGGCCATTGTGTTTTTCCTCTTGGTGTACAGTCATACGTGCAAGTAAGACGGAATGAATTCTCCTCATGCAACGGCCGCCATTTTCTAATAGTTTCTTTATCTGCCGGGATAATAAAATGTTTGTATTTATTTTTTGTTAGACGGTTCCCATTATTCCTATAACATGAAAATGAAAAATCGCAAAAGCGGCTATTATGCTTTCTTGGCAAATAACTTAAGTATGTCAATCTAGTACATATTCCCTTATGTCGGTGAATTCCGTTCCTCGTAAAGAAGGTTAACGTAATACTTGATAATACTTGTATTTTATAGGTGGTGGTTTGCTGATATGCTCACCTGCAAGCTCATTGGATGGCCTTCTTTCTACACCACCCGTTGCACCTTGCTTCGAACCTAATTTCAGAGATGATACTAGGTACGGAAAGTTATACTTTTTTCGCAAATATTTATCATGTCTTGCTCTTTTACTTGCGGAATTACAATTTTAGAGTAGTACAGGATCCTAACGAAACGTGAAATAAAATATTCCATTCAATTCCATCAGTCCATTATACCTCACTGCAAGGGTTTAAGCCTCCCCCAGGGTGAGAGTGCTTGGCACTTAATCGGCTTAAATCGGCCGCCATCTACTGACAGCAATCAGTACCGACTGCTTAACGTGCTCTTCGAGGCACGGAGTCAATGATAGTTGTGTACTTAAGTCAGAAAACTCATAGGTACACGCCCGGATTCGAACCACGGTCATACGGCTTTATAAATTTTAAACAGGATCGCTGCGCTCGGGCTGTCACGACTTCTAAATCGAAATAAAGTAAAATATAATAATAAAATTGAACTGTACCTATTTACGCACTGTGTTTGGGTAAACATAGTCCAAACTTAAAGAACGCGGACAGCTTAACAAACTAAACAAAAAACTTCAAGCAGCAGGTGTCGCAAACTAACGGTTACCGAGAAAAAAAATCACAACACAGATAACCTAAGTATTTGTATGATGAATATTGGTACTGGTACCGGGTCTTAGATGTTATATGTATGTGGTGTCTTTGCTTGGTACCCACAACACAAGCTAATGCTAGTTTGGGGCCTAGACGTAGAAGTGCTTGGTCAGTACGCTAAGATATCTAATATTATTCCGAGACACCTGGTTTACCTCCAGCCGCCAATTTGACAATGATTAGATAACAAAAACTCCAATAACATTTCAATTCATAGAACGGTCGGCTATTGACCACAGTAGCTGTTTCACGAGTAGTATTTCTCCAGTTTTAAGATTCGCGCGACAATCTCGTGATGTTTTATTGAGTTTGCAAGTAAGGTATATGTTTTTCTCGGTAACCATTACTTTGCGCCATCTGCTCGCTTGAAAGTTTTGGTTTAGTTCGGTAAGCCCTGCACGCTTCATAAGTTTGGATTACGTTCAAATGAACACGGTGTATATTATGAGTAAACTATAAGTTTGCCAAGTTCGAGCGGGTTCAAGCTTATTTTTTTTTCTCTTTCAACAGGTTTCAGTATGTGTTGGCAGCCGCTACGTCGATAGCTACAAAAACAAACGAGGAAACGCTAACGTACTTGAACCAAGGCCAACCGTACGAGATCAAATTAAAAAAGTTAGGCGACCTATCTAACTACAAGGGAAAGATATTAAAAGTTGGTAGTGATTTTGATTTAAAACAAATTTTATTTACACACATAAACAGAAGATTTCTTTATCAATTTTCAAATTTTTTCTGAGCATTAGGTATTATTCTATGGACTGCAATTGCGAAAAAAATAGGTTGGTCGAATTTTCACATTAAAATATATTTCCTAAAAATGATTATCGATACAGCGTGGTTAATAAGTATATATAAATATTATATACGAGAAAAGAACGGCCGCGAATGTAAGGGATGGGGCATCCCCTGGCGGCCGCCGACCGACGCAATAGTCACCCGTGCATCTTAGTACTGAGTGATACTAAAATAAAAAACACGTACTTATTTGAATATTATCACCAAAGATTTATAATATTTTTGGATGGTGATGCAGAAATCAGTATATAAAAGTTTACACCTATTAGGTAGAGATTATACATTTTCACTTAGTACGTTCTTTACATATCTCTTTCGCCTCATCGTCATTCATCAATCATTTCATGCACGCGCGTCAATTTCGAGTACTTAAAATTTCATTAATATGTCGCCAATTTGACCAACATCTGTTCTGTAGGGCGATCCGTAAGAGCCTTCCATTAAACACAATTTATTTCTTCTACTCAACTTTTTTTTTTTCATATGGTCACATCACTCCAACATACTGTCTTCTACTCTATTCACTAGATTTTGTTTCAAATTACACCACCCTTTCAATAATTTCGACTGCACGCTGAATGTTCAACACGCAAAATGTTCCAAAGTTTTACTGCGATAGTTTCTCGTGTGTGATTATATTAATACAAATGATAAAGTTTTAATATGTGAAAAAATATAGATAAATTTAATAAAGGTAAAAAAAAAATTGGATGCGAAAGGCGGAACCCCGTGTGTTTTGGCGAGCCTTGGGAGAGGCCTATATCCTGCAGTGGAGAGACACGGGCTAATGATGATGATGAACAAAAATTTAGCAAAAAAACACATATTTTTTTCCAAACAACGACTATTTAAGGTAAATATTGTCTCAGTACATTGAGCGAATGTCGTGATAGCCCAGAGCGCAACGAACCTGTCTCAAATTTATAAGGCCCCATTGGGCCATGGTTCGAATCCGGGCACTGATACCGTGCTTCGGAGGGCATGTTAAACAGTCGGTCCCGGACGTTGTCAATAGATGGCGGTCGTTACAGTTCCCAACCCGCAGTGGAGCAGCGTGGTGGACTTAAGCTCCAAGCCCCCTCCTCACCCTGGGGGAGGTCTAAGCCCTTGCAGTGGGGTAAAAATGGGCTGATGATGATGATGATGACATTGAGCGAATGCTGGCACGCCAGTGATTAGCACAATAATCTAAGTTAAGCGATGTCAAATAAAAACGTAAAGGCCCGCTTTGTCGTTACCGTCGCTGGCGTTCACTCGCCGTATTGAGACAATATCAACATTAAATAGCCGTTGTTTGGAAGAAAAAATGTCCATATTTTTCCAAATTTTTAAAAACAATTTTTTTATTTACTTATAAATCGACGCTTTATCGTTTGTATTAAAGTAATCGAAACGTAGTAATCGTCACGTCAAATACATAGCTTTTATATTAACTGGCTAGCGTTTGTAAGACGAATAAAATGGTAACTTATGTACTAGTGAAGTTATTCTCGTATTTTTATCACAGAGTGTGATCAAAATATGCTTCCACGAGCGCCGCCTCCAGTACATGGAGCGAGAGCAGATCGCCCAGTGGCACCAGGAGCGACCTGGCGAACGGATCGTCGAAGTCGATATACCGTTGTCGTACGGCGTGACGCGAGTTGTGCAGCCGCCTTCGCAGCACATGCTCAACGCAGTCGAGGTCTTCTGGGACCCCACCAAAGACGTTGGCGTCTATGTCAAGGTGAGACGGATAGAAACATTGGAATGCAGACATATTGAATCATATATGAGATCGTAACAATTTCATCTTAAGGTGTGATACGGGTAGTATAAATACCCTCGCAACACATGCTCAACGCGGTCTTCTGGGATCCGACAAAAGACGTCGACGTCTGTCATGTTAACAGTCAGAGACAGAGAGAAATATTGCCATGGATAAAGAATTACAGACATAGAATCATGTATGAGGTTGAAGCCGCTCTAGCAAGACATGCTCAATGAGGTTCATGCCTTCTGGGACCCCACCAAAAAGTCAGCATCTATATTAAGATGACACAAAGAGAAAGTCTGGAATACAGAACGATATAGGTGCAAACATATATAATTATGTAATGAGGCCGAAATATAATAACATTGACTTACGGTGTGATGCGCGTGGTATAGCCGCCCACGCAGCACATGCTCACCCCACCAAAGACATCAATCGCCATCTTTCTCAAGATGAGACAGATTGGCTAGTACACACACATTTACTTTTTTAGTGTGGGCCCAGAATGATACAGATACATAGAAGTATGAAAAAAAATATTCAAATATTGCAATGATTTTTAATAGAAAGAATATCTGTTTATAGTGACTATTACCTCTTACCACACCACACCACACAACAACGACTAGGCCCTAAACTAAGCATTAGCTTGTGTTTTGGATACCAAGCGAAGACACCACGTACATATAACAACCAAGACCCGGTACCAGTATAAATATCATATAAATACTGACCCGACCTGGGATTCGAACCCGGGACCTTCAGCCTCGTAGGCAGAGTCGCTACCCACTAGGCTAAGCGGTCGTCAATTATATAGGGTAGGTCCAAGATAGGACCTTCAGGCCAATTCTTTGTCGAGCGGGTTTTGTGTAAATTGTCACAAAGTGTTTCAGTCGCTGTTGCCCTACCCAGAGACTTAGACGTTAGTGTACTTGATGGATTATATGGTTTTTTAAATGAAGCACGACTTATGTTCTTAGAAACCAGCGACTAGACAATTCTATAAATAAAAAAAGATTGTTATTGTGAAGCGCCATCTGTTAGTGAGTAGAAAGTATATCCATACATCGACCGTAAAATGCCACGGAAATGCTTCTCTAGTATAGTTAATAAGAATGCCACTTCTTAATGAATACTTGTATTAATTGTTTACATATTCATAAAGGAATTTCGGAATTGCCTGATTGATTGATGGGATTCTGTCAGTACGGTTGTTTGTAAAATCTATCTGATGACAACTCTTACACCAAGGTTTGAACTTTTGAATAAGTTAAATAATACTGGCCGTTCAGTTTGAGTACCAGTTATCAAATTTAAGCCATAGGGTGAGATAAGGTGACAAGTGGGATGCGTGTATGGCTAATACGATTGGTTACCTATATGTTATGTCTGAATTTTGTGTATTACCCGTCACAAGTAGTTACATACTATTAAATGAAAGGCAGATACCAATAAATTTTTTTTAAAGTAAACCAAGTTGACGAAAGTCGGTAAAGAAGTTGAGTTTAGTTAACGTGCGCCTTCTAGTCTGCTACATTCAAAGTTCGGTGCGTTTCTTGTGATTTAAATCTTTCCGATCACCGCCGAACATATTATCGTTTGACGAATTGATATATAACTAGTTAAAGTTACTCATCTATGCGACCATAGAGTAAATAAATTTGACAGCAGCGTTTGGTTTTAATAGAGTCTTAAATATCACTTCATAGTGTGATCGCGGACTGAAACTAGCCATCTTGCACCAGCTGGCTAGAGTATGACTGGTTAGACGGTAAACGCAGAAAAGGGCTTCTAGTCGATTCGTACTTTTATGTATGCTACGGACAGAGCTGAAGTCATATAGACAGACACACGAGATGTAGTCTGTAACGTCATTAAAAAAACTCATTGTCAATTAACGGATATTTTTCAATGTACAGGTTAACTGCATATCCACCGAGTTCACAGCGAAAAAACATGGCGGGGAGAAAGGCGTCCCGTTCCGTATACAAGTCGAGACGTACCTCAACAACGACACAGAGACGCGTGTGCATGCGGCCGCCTGTCAGATCAAGGTATTGTGACTTCAATGAGTTAAGGGGCCCTTACACGTTTGGCCATGATAGGTATTGCTTGATGGGCCATGATGTTTTCATCATTGCGCAGACATTTACGCGGTCACTCGTGTAAAACCTGACCGATTGGTTTCTTGGTTAGACACCATAACTGCAGAACCAAAGGTTGCGAGTTTGATTCCCCCCGGGACAAATATTTGTGTGCAAGTATGTATATCAATTGTCTAGTGCCCATGATACAAGCTCTGCTTATTTTAGGACTAGGTGGTCGTGTGTGAAATGTCCCAGGTATTGTAATTATTTTATTATTATGTTTTCTTAACATTAAATATTCTTGGGGTTCTGCATCTAAAGGGTGCCAACGGAACTCTATTACCAAGGCTCCGCTGTCCATCCGCCGGTCCCTCCATCTGTCACAGGGCTGTATCTTTTGAACCTTAATAAATAGACAATTAAAATTTTTACAGATAGTATATAACTATGGCCGCTATGACAAAAAATAATAGAAATAAAATAAAGTTACAAATTGAAGGGGGTCCCCATACAAGAAATGTGGTTTTTTTTTAATTTGACATGCGTTTTTGTGACATAGAGCAATGAATACGTTAAAACACGTTATACTCGTATAACAGTACGAAATCCTCATGGCCCGACTCACACTTGGCCGGTTTTTTTTTTTTTTTTTATATCAAAACACAGTTAAGAAACTCCAAGGATCACCGAGAAAATATATCATCTTTGAGACTCGAAGTATTAAGTTTGATCGTCCTAACTTGTATTGCTAGCGGCGCGGTGACGTAATACTAAAAGTTTTACGTATATTTAGATAGTTATTCTTTGAAGGCAGATCCACGTCACGCGTTAATCATAACGTTCATCACAATAATTGCAATGTAAAAAATAAAAAATAGTGTTTAATGAAAAATAACACTAAAAAATAAGCAAAATATAATTATTTATGTATCGCATGCAAGCGAGACAAGGGTGTGAGACAATATCACATTGCGTACAATACGCGCCACCGATGTAAAAGACCGCCGGGTGTACCCACACGCCGATCGGAAGCGAGCGCCCACCAGAGACAGCGCTATGAGATGCCTTCTCTTTTACCCGCATAGCACAGCCTCTGGCGCTCGCCCCCAATCGGCGAGTGTGTACAGTCGGCGGCCTTTTACATCGGTGGCGCGTATTGTACTTAGAGAACACAACGTAATCGACCTACACATTTTTTAAAATTTATTTTCATTTAAAATGTAATTTGAATCGAGTTAATCAAATAGTAAAGGGATGGATAGTATGTGTATTCGTCAGATCTTTTCGTAATTCTATAAACTTAGTATTTTAGCAATAATTTCCGATAGGGTTTTTATAGTAGTATTTTCGTGTTTTTTTTTTATTGTAAAAAATAAACGAAAACGCGTTTTGTAAATAACCATTGAACATAGAATCGTCTAAACTTTGTGTCCCTCAAAATGAGCGCGTCTTGTCATTTTTGCATTCTATAGAAGTATATTATATTTATTAAGAAAAACAGTGAAAGGATTTTATTGATACCTACAAAAATGCCGAATATAACAATTTTTTTAAGTAAATCATAGGCTAGCGTGGATAATTTCTACGTAGTGGCACCGAGTGACGTCACGAGCAGATCGTAAAAATACAAACTTTGATTTGTTATATTTCCGGTAATAATCGGTATTTTCCCGAAATCCAAAAAGTATGGTAATCGGTTTGCTATAATCTAGCCTGTGCAATAACGTATGATACATAATTTTGTTGAAGAGGACGCGCTCATTATTGAAGCAATATTTTAAGAAATATCTTTGCACAAAAACTCATTTCAAGTCTTTCCGGCTCTAAACATTGTGTTAAACGAACTTCTTAATTTTGTACAGGTGTTCAAACTGAAAGGCGCAGACCGTAAACACAAACAAGACCGCGAGAAGGTGCTCCGTCGGCCACGCACCGACCTAGATAAATATCAGCCAGGTTGCGAAGCCACCGTCCTCACCACGGTAATTATATCAGTTGAAGAAACATGATGTTATTAATCCGTCTTAACCACAGAACATCAGAAGACGTGTGAACGGATGCCTGGACTACTAGATACATACGCCTTGCTCAAACATCGAGCGCGTCCTCTATATAGGCATGTACCGGTCACGCCAAACATCTTGATCGATCGGAATGTTAACGTGGGTACTGGTTTGTACAAGTGCGTGATCCGCTCGTCTCGCTTTAGATGGATCGAGAAGTTTGGCACTAGCTGTAAAGATGGTAATCTAAATAAACTGAATGATAAGAAGCACCCAACCGATATTCCAATTTTATTACGTTTGTAAAAGATGAGATAATGAAAATGATAGCAATAATGATCGAGTGCCTAGTTGTAACTAAATCAATTGTGTTGTTAACAGCTGTCAAACGATGCGTTGCTGCTTCCGCCATCTTTGGTCACCACCTCCTCGCCATCGTATTCACCTGAATTATGGTAAGTTTTCGAATAACAGATTATTCTAGAATAGATGTACACCAATCCGTATAAACGGGCATGTATAGTGTTGTAGTTATAGAATTACTATAGCAGTCATAGAGGGACGAAATTGACAGCGACGTCTATTACAGCAGAGGTAGCAATTCGGTTGTTTAAACGCGCATTCACTTGCCGTTGGTCAAAAACGTTTATGTCCTTAACCGAACAAACCTTTTCTCTTGCCTGTGCAAAATCAGTATTAAAACGAATCTGTCGTAAACCTAATCTGTCCTAAACCGAACAATCGCACTTTCAAACACTTAAACTATAGTTATCTGATGTACTATACGTTGCCAGTTTTGTATGAGAAACAGCTAACGACCATCTTAGGACATCGCGCACCTGCCTTACCATTAAGGTTCACGTTTGATCTATAGTTCAAACTGTCGATTCTCTTACTCTAAGGTGATAGTACAAGGTAAGTACAATTAACGCAGTGGAGATGCGATATCTGTGTAAAGTCACAGAATATGTAATACAGGTACAGAAGATTATCTTCATAAAAGTATTTAAATAAAGCGACTGTATCGGCACGGCGCAATTCACCAACAACAAAACAAAATTGTTTTTATTCAACATAGGATTACAAGGATCGCATCTTGAACGTGAATTCCTAAACCTTCAAAATACAACCAAAATCAATTGAACAACCAAACAAAAGCATACCTACATTATTAATCATCAGCGCACGCAAAACAACAAAAGGAAAACATACCAAACTAAGGTTATTAAACTGCATCTACATGTGTCATTCATTCTAAGGGTGCATTCTCTCGACACCGCCCTCCAAAGACCAGGCCGTGATATCTTCAAAATATTCTATGAGCTTATAATATGCTTGAGCGCAAAGGAACTGCCTACATGTGGCCTTTCTTTCTCATCATCTCCCATCTCATAACTCTATTTCTTTCTGCGCCACTAAATAACCGACCCGGATCGGCTCTCCATTATACTTGTAGCTTCTTACTGAACGTGCGGAGTGCACCAGGCCTGGTAAAGTAGAGTATCTTTCGAAGATAGTTGGAAGAATAGTGATGTAGTTTGAAAGAAAATCTACTTTTTGGAAACAGTGACGAAAGGTGACTTATAAAAAGTTAAGCCGGCCGCGATAATGTAGGCGATAGACGCCTATTGCGATGGTCTATTCTAATGTTTAGGGTTTCTTAGCATATAAACGTTAGAATAAACCTTCATAAACCGTGTCAACCTTGTAACCTTGCAAAGGTTATGGCGGCCGGCTTTCTTTTTTATAAGTCACCCTTCGCCACTAGATATACTTGTGACGACTGACTGTCTAAAAACACCGCCTTTGATACAAACGTCGTGGGTTCGATTCCCTCCAAAAGCTTA
Source organism: Luffia ferchaultella (assembly GCA_949709985.1). NCBI lineage: Eukaryota > Metazoa > Arthropoda > Insecta > Lepidoptera > Psychidae > Luffia > Luffia ferchaultella. The sequence goes on from OX453269.1 coordinate 6,412,089, forward strand.
TTAGCCATTGAGTTTTAATTTAAAAAAAAAGACGTGTGGCACTCGAGGACTGCCGCGGTAAAGCTATTGCATACATTTTGTATCAACTTATGCAATTATAATTATTTATTTATTTTATTTATGCAGTATTTCTTTTTCTTTGTTTTTGAAGTAAAACTTCTTTAGGCGCGACTAGGAGTAACTCAGATTTAATACTGCATAAATAAAATAAATAAATAATTATAATTGCATAAGTTGATACAAAATGCTATGCAATAGCTTTACCGCGGCAGTCCTCGAGTGCCACACGTCTTTTTAAGCTATTGCATAGCTTCTATCGCGGGCCTTTGAGCGCGGGCATTGAATCGAGATATTCCGTAACGAAAAACCTCACGCTCATAATCAGTGCAAGAAAATAGGAGTGCATAAATCGTTAAGAGTGATTACTGATCACTGCACGTCGACCGAACTACCTCTAATTTATGCGATCCTGGTACTGCGCTTATAATACCCTTACGCACTGAATCGCGCCATTGTCGCGCTGGACCACAGACAAAATTGTCTGTGACTGGGACCCACATAATTTATTAACGTCATATTTGACGTTTGATTCAGACAAAGACTTATTCATACTGCCACCTTGTACTAGGAGAACAACAAGCACGTGGAGATTATAGTCAAGTATTGTACTTACTGTACTGTACTGTAAGTAAGTACTTGACTATAATCTCTACGTGCTTGTTGTTCTCCTAGTACAAGGTGGCAATATGAATAAGTCTTTGTCCGAATCAAACTTGAACGACTCGATTATGCTTGAACCCAACTATTACCCCACCAAACTCTGTCTTCGTTCGTGCGAAAAAGAGAAAAGAACACGACAGTCCCTCTGATTCATCGCAGCCTAGCACTAGTACTGGTAACAATGAGTTGTCCGCATTTAAGGAAGAAATGCGTGGGATGTTTGCATCGTTACTTTTTTAAATATTTTGAATGAATCGTAATAAAAATAAGTAAATTTAGAAAAAGCCTGTTTAATGTCTTTTTTTGAAATGGTTTTAATAGTAGAGCTAGTTTGAATTGGCATTAATTGACCAGGAGGACAGACATTTAGTGTTTTGATTTATTAGAACTTTATATCTCAAGCCAATCCTGAGTTCCTGGTTTATTTAGTCGGACAACGAAAATTGGTCGGACAACGAAATGTCTTCTTTGGTTCCGTTTTTTTTTTAATTTGGAGTCGTAACAGTAATTTTTAGTAAGTATTTTATTTTATAGTAAGTACTTTTGAAATAGTTTGAATTGGTATTAAATGACCAGGAGGACAGACATATAAATGTCTGTTGAGGTTAATTAGAACTTTATACTTCAAGCCATTCCTGAGTTCCTGGTTTTTGATGTACAGATAGTTAGACAACGAAAATCTTTTAGGCCGTTTTTTTTAATATTTTGAATGAAGTACGAAATCGTAATAAAAATAAATAAATTTAGTATTTTTTTAGTTGATTTTTTTTTTAATGGTATACTATAGTTTGAATTGGCATTAAATGACCAGGAGGACAGACATTTAGTGTTAAGATTTATTAGAACTTTATACCTCAAGCCATTCCTGAGTTCCTGGTTTTTTATTTAGTCGGACAACGAAAATTGGTCGGACAACGTCTTTTTAGGGTTCCGTTTTTTCTTTTAATTTGAATGAAATCTTAACAAAATTTATTTTTAGTAAGCCTATAAGTACTTTTGAAATAGTTTGAATTAGTATTAAATGACCAGGAGGACAGACAATTAGTGTTTTGATTAATTACAACTTTATACCTCAAGCTATTCCTGAGTTTCTGGTTTTTGATGCACAGATAGTTCGACAACGAAATCAACCTTTTAGGGCTTTGTTTTTATTTATTTTATTTTATTTTTTTCATTTTGAAGTACAGAAAGAATCATAAAATAAGTTTAGAAAAAGACTTGTTAAGTTTTTAGTTAGACTTTTTTTGAAAGCCTTGTTTTTATTACATTGAGCTAGTTTGAACTGGTATTAAATGACCAGGAGGACAGACATTTAGTGTTTTAATTTATTAGATCTTTATACCTCAAGCCATTCCTGAGTTCCTGGTTTTTGATGTAGTCGGACAACGAAAATTGGTCGGACAACGAAATGTCTTTTAGGGTTCCGTTTGTTTTTTAATTTGAAGTCGTAACAGTAATTTTTAGTAAGTATTTTATTTTATAGTAAGTACTTTTGAAATAGTTTGAATTGGTATTAAATGACCAGGAGGACAGACATATAAATGTCTGTTGAGGTTAATTAGAACTTTATACTTCAAGCCATTCCTGAGTTCCTGGTTTTTGATGTACAGATAGTTAGACAACGAAAATCTTTTAGGCCGTTTTTTTTAATATTTTCAATGAAGTATGAAATCGTAATATAAATAAATAAATTTAGTATTTTTTTAGTTGATTTTTTTTTAATGGTTTTATACTAGCTAGTTTGAATTGGCATTAAATGACCAGGAGGACAGACATTTAGTGTTAAGATTTATTAGAACTTTATACCTCAAGCCATTCCTGAGTTCCTGGTTTTTTATTTAGTCGGACAACGAAAATTGGTCGGACAACGTCTTTTCAGGGTTCCGTTTTTTCTTTTAATTTGAATGAAATCTTAACAAAATTTATTTTTAGTAAGCCTATAAGTACTTTTGAAATAGTTTGAATTAGTATTAAATGACCAGGAGGACAGACAATTAGTGTTTTGATTAATTACAACTTTATACCTTAAGCTATTCCTGAGTTTCTGGTTTTTGATGCACCGATAGTTTGACAACGAAATCAACCTTTTAGGGCTTTGTTTTTATTTATTTCATTTTATTTTTTTTCATTTTGAAGTACAGAATCATAACAAAATAAGTTTAGAAAAAGACTAGTTAAGTTTTTAGTTAGACTTTTTTTGAAAGCCTTGTTTTTATTACATTGAGCTAGTTTGAACTGGTATAAAATGACAAGGAGGACAGACATTTAGTGTTTTGATTTATTAGAACTTTATACCTCAAGCCATTCCTGAGTTCCTGGTTTTTGATGTAGTCGGACAACGAAAATTGGTCGGACAACGAATTAGGGTTCCGGTTTTTTTTTTAAATTTGAAGTCGTAACAAAATGTAATTTTTAGTAAGCTTAAATAAATAGTTTGAAGTTTGAATTAGTATTAAATGACCAGGAGGACAGACACTTAGTGTTTTGATCAATTAGAACTTTATGCCTCAAGCCATTCCTGATGTCCTGGTTTTGATTCACAGATAGTCTGACAACGAAGTCAACCTTTTAGGGCTTCGTTTTTATTTATTCTATTTTTTTTTTTCATTTTGAAGTACAGAATCATAACAAAATATTAAAAAAAGCCTAGTTTTAGTTAAACTTTTTTTGAAAGCCTTGTTTTTTATTATTGAGCTAGTTTGAATGGTATTACATGACCAGGAGGACAGACATTTATTGTTTAGATTAATTAGAACTTTATACTTTAAGCCATTCCTGAGTTCCTGGTTTTTGATGTGCAGATAGACAACGAAAATCTTTTAAGGGTTCCGTTTTTTTTTTTCATTTTGAACGAATCGTAACAAAATAGGTTATTTAGAAAAGCCTAGTTAAGTTTTTATAGGCTTAAAGCCATTTTTTATGCTAGTTTGAATTGGTATTAAATGACCAAGAGGACAGACATCTAAATGTCTGTTGAGGTTAATTAGAACTTTATACTTCAAGCCATTCCTGAGTTCCTGGTTTTTGTTGTACAAATAGGCCTATTTTTTTTAGTTAATAATTCCTTTTTTTAAGCTATTGCATAGCTTCTTCTATCGCGGGCCTTTGAGCGCGGGGACCGAAACGAGAAATTCCGTAACGAAAAAAACCTCACGCTCATAATCAGTGCAAGAAAATAGGAGTGCATAAATCGTTAAGAGTGATTACGTCACTTCGTACTCGGTGCGTGTGCATACGCCTATCGCCGCCTCGTCGTTGTGTACGTCTCCTACTTCCGTGAGTGTGCTTCGACCGAACTACCTCTAATTTATGCGATCCTGGTACTGCGCTTATAATACCACTACGCACGGAATCGCGCCATTGTCGCGCTGGACCACAGACAAAATTGTCTGTGACTGGGACCCACATAATTTATTAACGTCAAATAGTAAACTTCCATTGTGACCTACTTGACTATAATCTCCACGTGCTTGTTGTTCTCCTAGTACAAGGTGTCAATATGAATAAGTCTTTGTCCGAATCAAACTTGAACGACTCGATTATGCTTGAACAACTATTACCCCACCAAACTCTGTCTTTGTTCGTGCGAAAAAGAGAAAAGAACACGACAGTCCCTCTGATTTATCGCAGCCTAGGACTAACAATGAGTTGTCCGCATTTAAGGAAGAAATGCGTGGGATGTTTGCATCGTTACTTGCTGCCCAACGACAAGAATTTAATAAAAAAAAGACGTGTGGCACTCGAGGACTGCCGCGGTAAAGCTATTGCATACATTTTGTATCAACTTATGCAATTATAATTATTTATTTATTTTATTTATGCAGTATTTCTTTTTCTTTGTTTTTGAAGTAAAACTTCTTTAGGCGCGACTAGGAGTAACTCAGATTTAATACTGCATAAATAAAATAAATAAATAATTATAATTGCATAAGTTGATACAAAATGCTATGCAATAGCTTTACCGCGGCAGTCCTCGAGTGCCACACGTCTTTTTAAGCTATTGCATAGCTTCTATCGCGGGCCTTTGAGCGCGGGCACCGAATCGAGATATTCCGTAACGAAAAAAACCTCACGCTCATAATCAGTGCAAGAAAATAGGAGTGCAAAAATCGTTAAGAGTGATTACTGATCACTGCACGTCGACCGAACTACCTCTAATTTATGCGATCCTGGTACTGCGCTTATAATACCCTTACGCACTGAATCGCGCCATTGTCGCGCTGGACCACAGACAAAATTGTCTGTGACTGGGACCCACATAATTTATTGACATCATATTTGACGTTTGATTCAGACAAAGACTTATTCATACTGCCACCTTGTACTAGGAGAACAACAAGCACGTGGAGATTATAGTCAAGTATTGTACTTACTGTACTGTACTGTAAGTAAGTACTTAACTATAATCTCTACGTGCTTGTTGTTCTCCTAGTACAAGGTGGCAATATGAATAAGTCTTTGTCCGAATCAAACTTGAACGACTCGATTATGCTTGAACCCAACAACTATTACCCCACCAAACTCTGTCTTCGTTCGTGCGAAAAAGAGAAAAGAACACGACAGTCCCTCTGATTCATCGCAGCCTAGCACTAGTACTGGTAACAATGAGTTGTCCGCATTTAAGGAAGAAATGCGTGGGATGTTTGCATCGTTACTTTTTTAAATATTTTGAATGAATCGTAATAAAAATAAGTAAATTTAGAAAAAGCCTGTTATTGTCTTTTTTTGAAATGGTTTTAATAGTAGAGCTAGTTTGAATTGGCATTAATTGACCAGGAGGACAGACATTTAGTGTTTTGATTTATTAGAACTTTATATCTCAAGCCAATCCTGAGTTCCTGGTTTATTTAGTCGGACAACGAAAATTGGTCGGACAACGAAATGTCTTTGGTTCCGTTTTTTTTTTAATTTGAAGTCGTAACAGTAATTTGTAGTATTTTATTTTATAGTAAGTACTTTTGAAATAGTTTGAATTGGTATTAAATGACCAGGAGGACAGACATATAAATGTCTGTTGAGGTTAATTAGAACTTTATACTTCAAGCCATTCCTGAGTTCCTGGTTTTTGTTGTACAAATAGGCCTATTTTTTTTAGTTAATAATTCCTTTTTTTAAGCTATTGCATAGCTTCTTCTATCGCGGGCCTTTGAGCGCGGGGACCGAAACGAGAAATTCCGTAACGAAAAAAACCTCACGCTCATAATCAGTGCAAGAAAATAGGAGTGCATAAATCGTTAAGAGTGATTACGTCACTTCGTACTCGGTGCGTGTGCATACGCCTATCGCCGCCTCGTCGTTGTGTACGTCTCCTACTTCCGTGAGTGTGCTTCGACCGAACTACCTCTAATTTATGCGATCCTGGTACTGCGCTTATAATACCACTACGCACGGAATCGCGCCATTGTCGCGCTGGACCACAGACAAAATTGTCTGTGACTGGGACCCACATAATTTATTAACGTCAAATAGTAAACTTCCATTGTGACCTACTTGACTATAATCTCCACGTGCTTGTTGTTCTCCTAGTACAAGGTGTCAATATGAATAAGTCTTTGTCCGAATCAAACTTGAACGACTCGATTATGCTTGAACAACTATTACCCCACCAAACTCTGTCTTTGTTCGTGCGAAAAAGAGAAAAGAACACGACAGTCCCTCTGATTTATCGCAGCCTAGGACTAACAATGAGTTGTCCGCATTTAAGGAAGAAATGCGTGGGATGTTTGCATCGTTACTTGCTGCCCAACGACAAGAATTTAATAAAAAAAAGACGTGTGGCACTCGAGGACTGCCGCGGTAAAGCTATTGCATACATTTTGTATCAACTTATGCAATTATAATTATTTATTTATTTTATTTATGCAGTATTTCTTTTTCTTTGTTTTTGAAGTAAAACTTCTTTAGGCGCGACTAGGAGTAACTCAGATTTAATACTGCATAAATAAAATAAATAAATAATTATAATTGCATAAGTTGATACAAAATGCTATGCAATAGCTTTACCGCGGCAGTCCTCGAGTGCCACACGTCTTTTTAAGCTATTGCATAGCTTCTATCGCGGGCCTTTGAGCGCGGGCACCGAATCGAGATATTCCGTAACGAAAAAAACCTCACGCTCATAATCAGTGCAAGAAAATAGGAGTGCAAAAATCGTTAAGAGTGATTACTGATCACTGCACGTCGACCGAACTACCTCTAATTTATGCGATCCTGGTACTGCGCTTATAATACCCTTACGCACTGAATCGCGCCATTGTCGCGCTGGACCACAGACAAAATTGTCTGTGACTGGGACCCACATAATTTATTGACATCATATTTGACGTTTGATTCAGACAAAGACTTATTCATACTGCCACCTTGTACTAGGAGAACAACAAGCACGTGGAGATTATAGTCAAGTATTGTACTTACTGTACTGTACTGTAAGTAAGTACTTAACTATAATCTCTACGTGCTTGTTGTTCTCCTAGTACAAGGTGGCAATATGAATAAGTCTTTGTCCGAATCAAACTTGAACGACTCGATTATGCTTGAACCCAACAACTATTACCCCACCAAACTCTGTCTTCGTTCGTGCGAAAAAGAGAAAAGAACACGACAGTCCCTCTGATTCATCGCAGCCTAGCACTAGTACTGGTAACAATGAGTTGTCCGCATTTAAGGAAGAAATGCGTGGGATGTTTGCATCGTTACTTTTTTAAATATTTTGAATGAATCGTAATAAAAATAAGTAAATTTAGAAAAAGCCTGTTATTGTCTTTTTTTGAAATGGTTTTAATAGTAGAGCTAGTTTGAATTGGCATTAATTGACCAGGAGGACAGACATTTAGTGTTTTGATTTATTAGAACTTTATATCTCAAGCCAATCCTGAGTTCCTGGTTTATTTAGTCGGACAACGAAAATTGGTCGGACAACGAAATGTCTTTGGTTCCGTTTTTTTTTTAATTTGAAGTCGTAACAGTAATTTGTAGTATTTTATTTTATAGTAAGTACTTTTGAAATAGTTTGAATTGGTATTAAATGACCAGGAGGACAGACATATAAATGTCTGTTGAGGTTAATTAGAACTTTATACTTCAAGCCATTCCTGAGTTCCTGGTTTTTGATGTACAGATAGTTAGACAACGAAAATCTTTTAGGCCGTTTTTTTTAATATTTTCAATGAAGTATGAAATCGTAATATAAATAAATAAATTTAGTATTTTTTTAGTTGATTTTTTTTTTAATGGTTTTATACTAGCTAGTTTGAATTGGCATTAAATGACCAGGAGGACAGACATTTAGTGTTAAGATTTATTAGAACTTTATACCTCAAGCCATTCCTGAGTTCCTGGTTTTTTATTTAGTCGGACAACGAAAATTGGTCGGACAACGTCTTTTTAGGGTTCCGTTTTTTCTTTTAATTTGAATGAAATCTTAACAAAATTTATTTTTAGTAAGCCTTTAAGTACTTTTGAAATAGTTTGAATTAGTATTAAATGACCAGGAGGACAGACAATTAGTGTTTTGATTAATTACAACTTTATACCTCAAGCTATTCCTGAGTTTCTGGTTTTTAATGCACAGATAGTTCGACAACGAAATCAACCTTTTAGGGCTTTGTTTTTATTTATTTTATTTTATTTTTTTCATTTTGAAGTACAGAATCATAAAATAAGTTTAGAAAAAGACTTGTTAAGTTTTTAGTTAGACTTTTTTTGAAAGCCTTGTTTTTATTACATTGAGCTAGTTTGAACTGGTATTAAATGACCAGGAGGACAGATATTTAGTGTTTTGATTTATTAGAACTTTATACCTCAAGCCATTCCTGAGTTCCTGGTTTTTGATGTAGTCGGACAACGAAAATTGGTCGGACAACGAAATGTCTTTTAGGGTTCCGTTTTTTTTTTAATTTGAAGTCGTAACAGTAATTTTTAGTAAGTATTTTATTTTATAGTAAGTACTTTTGAAATAGTTTGAATTGGTATTAAATGACCAGGGAGGACAGACATATAAATGTATGTTGAGATTAATTAGAACTTTATACTTCAAGCCATTCCTGAGTTCCTGGTTTTTGATGTACAGATAGTTAGACAATGAAAATCTTTTAGGCCGTTTTTTTAATATTTTGAATGAAGTACGAAATCGTAATAAAAATAAGTAAATTTAGTAGTATTTTTATAGTTAATTTTTTTTTTAATGGTTTATACTAGCTAGTTTTAATTGGCATTAAATGACCAGGAGGACAGACATTTAGTGTTAAGATTTATTAGAACTTTATACCTTAAGCCATTCCTGAGTTCCTGGTTTTTTATTTAGTCAGACAACGAAAATTGGTCGGACAACGTCTTTTTAGGGTTCCGTTTTTTCTTTTAATTAGAAATCTTAACAAAATTTATTTTTAGTAAGCCTATATTAGTAAGTACTTTTGAAATAGTTTGAATTAGTATTAAATGACCAGGAGGACAGACAATTAGTGTTTTGATTAATTAGAACTTTATACCTCAAGCCATTCCTGAGGTCCTGGTTTTTGATGTAGTCGGACAACGAAAATTGGTCGGACAACGAAATGTCTTTTAGGGTTCCGGTTTTTTTTTTTAAAATTTGAATTCGTAACAAAATGTAATTTTTAGTAAGCCTTTAAATAGTTTGAATTAGTATTAAATGACCAGGAGGACAGACACTTAGTGTTTTGATTAATTAGAACTTTATGCCTCAAGCCATTCCTGATGTCCTGGTTTTGATTCACAGATAGTCTGACAACGAAGTCAACCTTTTAGGGCTTCGTTTTTATTTATTCTATTTTTTTTTTCATTTTGAAGTACAGAATCATAACAAAATATTAAAAAAAAGCCTAGTTTTAGTTAAACTTTTTTTGAAAGCCTTGTTTTTTATTATTGAGCTAGTTTGAATGGTATTACATGACCAGGAGGACAGACATTTATTGTTTAGATTAATTAGAACTTTATACTTTAAGCCATTCCTGAGTTCCTGGTTTTTGATGTGCAGATAGACAACGAAAATCTTTTAAGGGTTCCGTTTTTTTTTTTCATTTTGAACGAATCGTAACAAAATAGGTTATTTAGAAAAGCCTAGTTAAGTTTTTATAGGCTTAAAGCCATTTTTTATGCTAGTTTGAATTGGTATTAAATGACCAAGAGGACAGACATGTAAATGTCTGTTGAGGTTAATTAGAACTTTATACTTCAAGCCATTCCTGAGTTCCTGGTTTTTGTTGTACAAATAGGCCTATTTTTTTTAGTTAATAATTCCCTTTTTTAAGCTATTGCATAGCTTCTTCTATCGCGGGCCTTTGAGCGCGGGGACCGAAACGAGAAATTCCGTAACGAAAAAAACCTCACGCTCATAATCAGTGCAAGAAAATAGGAGTGCATAAATCGTTAAGAGTGATTACGTCACTTCGTACTCGGTGCGTGTGCATACGCCTATCGCCGCCTCGTCGTTGTGTACGTCTCCTACTTCCGTGAGTGTGCTTCGACCGAACTACCTCTAATTTATGCGATCCTGGTACTGCGCTTATAATACCACTACGCACGGAATCGCGCCATTGTCGCGCTGGACCACAGACAAAATTGTCTGTGACTGGGACCCACATAATTTATTAACGTCAAATAGTAAACTTCCATTGTGACCTACTTGACTATAATCTCCACGTGCTTGTTGTTCTCCTAGTACAAGGTGTCAATATGAATAAGTCTTTGTCCGAATCAAACTTGAACGACTCGATTATGCTTGAACAACTATTACCCCACCAAACTCTGTCTTTGTTCGTGCGAAAAAAAGAAAAGAACACGACAGTCCCTCTGATTTATCGCAGCCTAGCACTAACAATGAGTTGTCCGCATTTAAGGAAGAAATGCGTGGGATGTTTGCATCGTTACTTGCTGCCCAACGACAAGAATTTAATAAAAAAAAAGACGTGTGGCACTCGAGGACTGCCGCGGTAAAGCTATTGCATACATTTTGTATCAACTTATGCAATTATAATTATTTATTTATTTCATTTATGCAGTATTTCTTTTTCTTTGTTTTTGAAGTAAAACTTCTTTAGGACTAGGAGTAACTCAGATTTAATACTGCATAAATAAAATAAATAAATAATTATAATTGCATAAATTGATACAAAATGCTATGATGCAATAGCTTTACCGCAGCAGTCCTCGAGTGCCACACGTCTTTTTAAGCTATTGCATAGCTTCTATCGCGGGCCTTTGAGCGCGGGCACCGAATCGAGATATTCCGTAACGAAAAAAACCTCACGCTCATAATCAGTGCAAGAAAATAGGAGTGCATAAATCGTTAAGAGTGATTACTGATCACTGCACGTCGACCGAACTACCTCTAATTTATGCGATCCTGGTACTGCGCTTATAATACCCTTACGCACTGAATCGCGCCATTGTCGCGCTGGACTACAGACAAAATTGTCTGTGACTGGGACCCACATAATTTATTGACGTCATATTTGACGTTTGATTCAGACAAAGACTTATTCATACTGCCACCTTGTACTAGGAGAACAACAAGCACGTGGAGATTATAGTCAAGTATTGTACTTACTGTACTGTACTGTAAGTAAGTACTTAACTATAATCTCTACGTGCTTGTTGTTCTCCTAGTACAAGGTGGCAATATGAATAAGTCTTTGTCCGAATCAAACTTGAACGACTCGATTATGCTTGAACCCAACTATTACCCCACCAAACTCTGTCTTCGTTCGTGCGAAAAAGAGAAAAGAACACGACAGTCCCTCTGATTCATCGCAGCCTAGCACTAGTACTGGTAACAATGAGTTGTCCGCATTTAAGGAAGAAATGCGTGGGATGTTTGCATCGTTACTTTTTTAAATATTTTGAATGAATCGTAATAAAAATAAGTAAATTTAGAAAAAGCCTGTTATTGTCTTTTTTTGAAATGGTTTTAATAGTAGAGCTAGTTTGAATTGGCATTAATTGACCAGGAGGACAGACATTTAGTGTTTTGATTTATTAGAACTTTATATCTCAAGCCAATCCTGAGTTCCTGGTTTATTTAGTCGGACAACGAAAATTGGTCGGACAACGAAATGTCTTTGGTTCCGTTTTTTTTTTAATTTGAAGTCGTAACAGTAATTTGTAGTATTTTATTTTATAGTAAGTACTTTTGAAATAGTTTGAATTGGTATTAAATGACCAGGAGGACAGACATATAAATGTCTGTTGAGGTTAATTAGAACTTTATACTTCAAGCCATTCCTGAGTTCCTGGTTTTTGATGTACAGATAGTTAGACAACGAAAATCTTTTAGGCCGTTTTTTTTAATATTTTGAATGAAGTATGAAATCGTAATATAAATAAATAAATTTAGTATTTTTTTAGTTGATTTTTTTTTAATGGTTTTATACTAGCTAGTTTGAATTGGCATTAAATGACCAGGAGGACAGACATTTAGTGTTAAGATTTATTAGAACTTTATACCTCAAGCCATTCCTGAGTTCCTGGTTTTTTATTTAGTCGGACAACGAAAATTGGTCGGACAACGTCTTTTTAGGGTTCCGTTTTTTCTTTTAATTTGAATGAAATCTTAACAAAATTTATTTTTAGTAAGCCTATAAGTACTTTTGAAATAGTTTGAATTAGTATTAAATGACCAGGAGGACAGACAATTAGTGTTTTGATTAATTACAACTTTATACCTCAAGCTATTCCTGAGTTTCTGGTTTTTGATGCACAGATAGTTCGACAACGAAATCAACCTTTTAGGGCTTTGTTTTTATTTATTTTATTTTATTTTTTTCATTTTGAAGTACAGAATCATAAAATAAGTTTAGAAAAAGACTTGTTAAGTTTTTAGTTAGACTTTTTTTGAAAGCCTTGTTTTTATTACATTGAGCTAGTTTGAACTGGTATTAAATGACCAGGAGGACAGATATTTAGTGTTTTGATTTATTAGAACTTTATACCTCAAGCCATTCCTGAGTTCCTGGTTTTTGATGTAGTCGGACAACGAAAATTGGTCGGACAACGAAATGTCTTTTAGGGTTCCGTTTTTTTTTTAATTTGAAGTCGTAACAGTAATTTTTAGTAAGTATTTTATTTTATAGTAAGTACTTTTGAAATAGTTTGAATTGGTATTAAATGACCAGGGAGGACAGACATATAAATGTATGTTGAGATTAATTAGAACTTTATACTTCAAGCCATTCCTGAGTTCCTGGTTTTTGATGTACAGATAGTTAGACAACGAAAATCTTTTAGGCCGTTTTTTTAATATTTTGAATGAAGTACGAAATCGTAATAAAAATAAGTAAATTTAGACTGTATTTTTATAGTTAATTTTTTTTTTAATGGTTTATACTAGCTAGTTTTAATTGGCATTAAATGACCAGGAGGACAGACATTTAGTGTTAAGATTTATTAGAACTTTATACCTTAAGCCATTCCTGAGTTCCTGGTTTTTTATTTAGTCAGACAACGAAAATTGGTCGGACAACGTCTTTTTAGGGTTCCGTTTTTTCTTTTAATTAGAAATCTTAACAAAATTTATTTTTAGTAAGCCTATATTAGTAAGTACTTTTGAAATAGTTTGAATTAGTATTAAATGACCAGGAGGACAGACAATTAGTGTTTTGATTAATTAGAACTTTATACCTCAAGCCATTCCTGAGGTCCTGGTTTTTGATGTAGTCGGACAACGAAAATTGGTCGGACAACGAAATGTCTTTTAGGGTTCCGGTTTTTTTTTTTAAATTTGAATTCGTAACAAAATGTAATTTTTAGTAAGCCTTTAAATAGTTTGAATTAGTATTAAATGACCAGGAGGACAGACACTTAGTGTTTTGATTAATTAGAACTTTATGCCTCAAGCCATTCCTGATGTCCTGGTTTTGATTCACAGATAGTCTGACAACGAAGTCAACCTTTTAGGGCTTCGTTTTTATTTATTCTATTTTTTTTTTCATTTTGAAGTACAGAATCATAACAAAATATTAAAAAAAAGCCTAGTTTTAGTTAAACTTTTTTTGAAAGCCTTGTTTTTTATTATTGAGCTAGTTTGAATGGTATTACATGACCAGGAGGACAGACATTTATTGTTTAGATTAATTAGAACTTTATACTTTAAGCCATTCCTGAGTTCCTGGTTTTTGATGTGCAGATAGACAACGAAAATCTTTTAAGGGTTCCGTTTTTTTTTTTCATTTTGAACGAATCGTAACAAAATAGGTTATTTAGAAAAGCCTAGTTAAGTTTTTATAGGCTTAAAGCCATTTTTTATGCTAGTTTGAATTGGTATTAAATGACCAAGAGGACAGACATGTAAATGTCTGTTGAGGTTAATTAGAACTTTATACTTCAAGCCATTCCTGAGTTCCTGGTTTTTGTTGTACAAATAGGCCTATTTTTTTTAGTTAATAATTCCTTTTTTTAAGCTATTGCATAGCTTCTTCTATCGCGGGCCTTTGAGCGCGGGGACCGAAACGAGAAATTCCGTAACGAAAAAAACCTCACGCTCATAATCAGTGCAAGAAAATAGGAGTGCATAAATCGTTAAGAGTGATTACGTCACTTCGTACTCGGTGCGTGTGCATACGCCTATCGCCGCCTCGTCGTTGTGTACGTCTCCTACTTCCGTGAGTGTGCTTCGACCGAACTACCTCTAATTTATGCGATCCTGGTACTGCGCTTATAATACCACTACGCACGGAATCGCGCCATTGTCGCGCTGGACCACAGACAAAATTGTCTGTGACTGGGACCCACATAATTTATTAACGTCAAATAGTAAACTTCCATTGTGACCTACTTGACTATAATCTCCACGTGCTTGTTGTTCTCCTAGTACAAGGTGTCAATATGAATAAGTCTTTGTCCGAATCAAACTTGAACGACTCGATTATGCTTGAACAACTATTACCCCACCAAACTCTGTCTTTGTTCGTGCGAAAAAAAGAAAAGAACACGACAGTCCCTCTGATTTATCGCAGCCTAGCACTAACAATGAGTTGTCCGCATTTAAGGAAGAAATGCGTGGGATGTTTGCATCGTTACTTGCTGCCCAACGACAAGAATTTAATAAAAAAAAAGACGTGTGGCACTCGAGGACTGCCGCGGTAAAGCTATTGCATACATTTTGTATCAACTTATGCAATTATAATTATTTATTTATTTCATTTATGCAGTATTTCTTTTTCTTTGTTTTTGAAGTAAAACTTCTTTAGGACTAGGAGTAACTCAGATTTAATACTGCATAAATAAAATAAATAAATAATTATAATTGCATAAATTGATACAAAATGCTATGATGCAATAGCTTTACCGCGGCAGTCCTCGAGTGCCACACGTCTTTTTAAGCTATTGCATAGCTTCTATCGCGGGCCTTTGAGCGCGGGCACCGAATCGAGATATTCCGTAACGAAAAAAACCTCACGCTCATAATCAGTGCAAGAAAATAGGAGTGCATAAATCGTTAAGAGTGATTACTGATCACTGCACGTCGACCGAACTACCTCTAATTTATGCGATCCTGGTACTGCGCTTATAATACCCTTACGCACTGAATCGCGCCATTGTCGCGCTGGACTACAGACAAAATTGTCTGTGACTGGGACCCACATAATTTATTGACGTCATATTTGACGTTTGATTCAGACAAAGACTTATTCATACTGCCACCTTGTACTAGGAGAACAACAAGCACGTGGAGATTATAGTCAAGTATTGTACTTACTGTACTGTACTGTAAGTAAGTACTTAACTATAATCTCTACGTGCTTGTTGTTCTCCTAGTACAAGGTGGCAATATGAATAAGTCTTTGTCCGAATCAAACTTGAACGACTCGATTATGCTTGAACCCAACTATTACCCCACCAAACTCTGTCTTCGTTCGTGCGAAAAAGAGAAAAGAACACGACAGTCCCTCTGATTCATCGCAGCCTAGCACTAGTACTGGTAACAATGAGTTGTCCGCATTTAAGGAAGAAATGCGTGGGATGTTTGCATCGTTACTTTTTTAAATATTTTGAATGAATCGTAATAAAAATAAGTAAATTTAGAAAAAGCCTGTTATTGTCTTTTTTTGAAATGGTTTTAATAGTAGAGCTAGTTTGAATTGGCATTAATTGACCAGGAGGACAGACATTTAGTGTTTTGATTTATTAGAACTTTATATCTCAAGCCAATCCTGAGTTCCTGGTTTATTTAGTCGGACAACGAAAATTGGTCGGACAACGAAATGTCTTTGGTTCCGTTTTTTTTTTTAATTTGAAGTCGTAACAGTAATTTGTAGTATTTTATTTTATAGTAAGTACTTTTGAAATAGTTTGAATTGGTATTAAATGACCAGGAGGACAGACATATAAAATGTCTGTTGAGGTTAATTAGAACTTTATACTTCAAGCCATTCCTGAGTTCCTGGTTTTTGATGTACAGATAGTTAGACAACGAAAATCTTTTAGGCCGTTTTTTTTAATATTTTGAATGAAGTATGAAATCGTAATATAAATAAATAAATTTAGTATTTTTTTAGTTGATTTTTTTTTAATGGTTTTATACTAGCTAGTTTGAATTGGCATTAAATGACCAGGAGGACAGACATTTAGTGTTAAGATTTATTAGAACTTTATACCTCAAGCCATTCCTGAGTTCCTGGTTTTTTATTTAGTCGGACAACGAAAATTGGTCGGACAACGTCTTTTTAGGGTTCCGTTTTTTCTTTTAATTTGAATGAAATCTTAACAAAATTTATTTTTAGTAAGCCTATAAGTACTTTTGAAATAGTTTGAATTAGTATTAAATGACCAGGAGGACAGACAATTAGTGTTTTGATTAATTACAACTTTATACCTCAAGCTATTCCTGAGTTTCTGGTTTTTGATGCACAGATAGTTCGACAACGAAATCAACCTTTTAGGGCTTTGTTTTTATTTATTTTATTTTATTTTTTTCATTTTGAAGTACAGAATCATAAAATAAGTTTAGAAAAAGACTTGTTAAGTTTTTAGTTAGACTTTTTTTGAAAGCCTTGTTTTTATTACATTGAGCTAGTTTGAACTGGTATTAAATGACCAGGAGGACAGATATTTAGTGTTTTGATTTATTAGAACTTTATACCTCAAGCCATTCCTGAGTTCCTGGTTTTTGATGTAGTCGGACAACGAAAATTGGTCGGACAACGAAATGTCTTTTAGGGTTCCGTTTTTTTTTTAATTTGAAGTCGTAACAGTAATTTTTAGTAAGTATTTTATTTTATAGTAAGTACTTTTGAAATAGTTTGAATTGGTATTAAATGACCAGGGAGGACAGACATATAAATGTATGTTGAGATTAATTAGAACTTTATACTTCAAGCCATTCCTGAGTTCCTGGTTTTTGATGTACAGATAGTTAGACAACGAAAATCTTTTAGGCCGTTTTTTTAATATTTTGAATGAAGTACGAAATCGTAATAAAAATAAGTAAATTTAGACTGTATTTTTATAGTTAATTTTTTTTTTAATGGTTTATACTAGCTAGTTTTAATTGGCATTAAATGACCAGGAGGACAGACATTTAGTGTTAAGATTTATTAGAACTTTATACCTTAAGCCATTCCTGAGTTCCTGGTTTTTTATTTAGTCAGACAACGAAAATTGGTCGGACAACGTCTTTTTAGGGTTCCGTTTTTTCTTTTAATTAGAAATCTTAACAAAATTTATTTTTAGTAAGCCTATATTAGTAAGTACTTTTGAAATAGTTTGAATTAGTATTAAATGACCAGGAGGACAGACAATTAGTGTTTTGATTAATTAGAACTTTATACCTCAAGCCATTCCTGAGGTCCTGGTTTTTGATGTAGTCGGACAACGAAAATTGGTCGGACAACGAAATGTCTTTTAGGGTTCCGGTTTTTTTTTTTTAAATTTGAATTCGTAACAAAATGTAATTTTTAGTAAGCCTTTAAATAGTTTGAATTAGTATTAAATGACCAGGAGGACAGACACTTAGTGTTTTGATTAATTAGAACTTTATGCCTCAAGCCATTCCTGATGTCCTGGTTTTGATTCACAGATAGTCTGACAACGAAGTCAACCTTTTAGGGCTTCGTTTTTATTTATTCTATTTTTTTTTTCATTTTGAAGTACAGAATCATAACAAAATATTAAAAAAAAGCCTAGTTTTAGTTAAACTTTTTTTGAAAGCCTTGTTTTTTATTATTGAGCTAGTTTGAATGGTATTACATGACCAGGAGGACAGACATTTATTGTTTAGATTAATTAGAACTTTATACTTTAAGCCATTCCTGAGTTCCTGGTTTTTGATGTGCAGATAGACAACGAAAATCTTTTAAGGGTTCCGTTTTTTTTTTTCATTTTGAACGAATCGTAACAAAATAGGTTATTTAGAAAAGCCTAGTTAAGTTTTTATAGGCTTAAAGCCATTTTTTATGCTAGTTTGAATTGGTATTAAATGACCAAGAGGACAGACATGTAAATGTCTGTTGAGGTTAATTAGAACTTTATACTTCAAGCCATTCCTGAGTTCCTGGTTTTTGTTGTACAAATAGGCCTATTTTTTTTAGTTAATAATTCCTTTTTTTAAGCTATTGCATAGCTTCTTCTATCGCGGGCCTTTGAGCGCGGGGACCGAAACGAGAAATTCCGTAACGAAAAAAACCTCACGCTCATAATCAGTGCAAGAAAATAGGAGTGCATAAATCGTTAAGAGTGATTACGTCACTTCGTACTCGGTGCGTGTGCATACGCCTATCGCCGCCTCGTCGTTGTGTACGTCTCCTACTTCCGTGAGTGTGCTTCGACCGAACTACCTCTAATTTATGCGATCCTGGTACTGCGCTTATAATACCACTACGCACGGAATCGCGCCATTGTCGCGCTGGACCACAGACAAAATTGTCTGTGACTGGGACCCACATAATTTATTAACGTCAAATAGTAAACTTCCATTGTGACCTACTTGACTATAATCTCCACGTGCTTGTTGTTCTCCTAGTACAAGGTGTCAATATGAATAAGTCTTTGTCCGAATCAAACTTGAACGACTCGATTATGCTTGAACAACTATTACCCCACCAAACTCTGTCTTTGTTCGTGCGAAAAAAAGAAAAGAACACGACAGTCCCTCTGATTTATCGCAGCCTAGCACTAACAATGAGTTGTCCGCATTTAAGGAAGAAATGCGTGGGATGTTTGCATCGTTACTTGCTGCCCAACGACAAGAATTTAATAAAAAAAAAAGACGTGTGGCACTCGAGGACTGCCGCGGTAAAGCTATTGCATACATTTTGTATCAACTTATGCAATTATAATTATTTATTTATTTCATTTATGCAGTATTTCTTTTTCTTTGTTTTTGAAGTAAAACTTCTTTAGGACTAGGAGTAACTCAGATTTAATACTGCATAAATAAAATAAATAAATAATTATAATTGCATAAATTGATACAAAATGCTATGATGCAATAGCTTTACCGCGGCAGTCCTCGAGTGCCACACGTCTTTTTAAGCTATTGCATAGCTTCTATCGCGGGCCTTTGAGCGCGGGCATTGAATCGAGATATTCCGTAACGAAAAACCTCACGCTCATAATCAGTGCAAGAAAATAGGAGTGCATAAATCGTTAAGAGTGATTACTGATCACTGCACGTCGACCGAACTACCTCTAATTTATGCGATCCTGGTACTGCGCTTATAATACCCTTACGCACTGAATCGCGCCATTGTCGCGCTGGACCACAGACAAAATTGTCTGTGACTGGGACCCACATAATTTATTAACGTCATATTTGACGTTTGATTCAGACAAAGACTTATTCATACTGCCACCTTGTACTAGGAGAACAACAAGCACGTGGAGATTATAGTCAAGTATTGTACTTACTGTACTGTACTGTAAGTAAGTACTTGACTATAATCTCTACGTGCTTGTTGTTCTCCTAGTACAAGGTGGCAATATGAATAAGTCTTTGTCCGAATCAAACTTGAACGACTCGATTATGCTTGAACCCAACTATTACCCCACCAAACTCTGTCTTCGTTCGTGCGAAAAAGAGAAAAGAACACGACAGTCCCTCTGATTCATCGCAGCCTAGCACTAGTACTGGTAACAATGAGTTGTCCGCATTTAAGGAAGAAATGCGTGGGATGTTTGCATCGTTACTTTTTTAAATATTTTGAATGAATCGTAATAAAAATAAGTAAATTTAGAAAAAGCCTGTTTAATGTCTTTTTTTGAAATGGTTTTAATAGTAGAGCTAGTTTGAATTGGCATTAATTGACCAGGAGGACAGACATTTAGTGTTTTGATTTATTAGAACTTTATATCTCAAGCCAATCCTGAGTTCCTGGTTTATTTAGTCGGACAACGAAAATTGGTCGGACAACGAAATGTCTTCTTTGGTTCCGTTTTTTTTTTAATTTGGAGTCGTAACAGTAATTTTTAGTAAGTATTTTATTTTATAGTAAGTACTTTTGAAATAGTTTGAATTGGTATTAAATGACCAGGAGGACAGACATATAAATGTCTGTTGAGGTTAATTAGAACTTTATACTTCAAGCCATTCCTGAGTTCCTGGTTTTTGATGTACAGATAGTTAGACAACGAAAATCTTTTAGACCGTTTTTTTTAATATTTTGAATGAAGTACGAAATCGTAATAAAAATAAATAAATTTAGTATTTTTTTAGTTGATTTTTTTTTTAATGGTATACTATAGTTTGAATTGGCATTAAATGACCAGGAGGACAGACATTTAGTGTTAAGATTTATTAGAACTTTATACCTCAAGCCATTCCTGAGTTCCTGGTTTTTTATTTAGTCGGACAACGAAAATTGGTCGGACAACGTCTTTTTAGGGTTCCGTTTTTTCTTTTAATTTGAATGAAATCTTAACAAAATTTATTTTTAGTAAGCCTATAAGTACTTTTGAAATAGTTTGAATTAGTATTAAATGACCAGGAGGACAGACAATTAGTGTTTTGATTAATTACAACTTTATACCTCAAGCTATTCCTGAGTTTCTGGTTTTTGATGCACAGATAGTTCGACAACGAAATCAACCTTTTAGGGCTTTGTTTTTATTTATTTTATTTTATTTTTTTCATTTTGAAGTACAGAAAGAATCATAAAATAAGTTTAGAAAAAGACTTGTTAAGTTTTTAGTTAGACTTTTTTTGAAAGCCTTGTTTTTATTACATTGAGCTAGTTTGAACTGGTATTAAATGACCAGGAGGACAGACATTTAGTGTTTTAATTTATTAGATCTTTATACCTCAAGCCATTCCTGAGTTCCTGGTTTTTGATGTAGTCGGACAACGAAAATTGGTCGGACAACGAAATGTCTTTTAGGGTTCCGTTTGTTTTTTAATTTGAAGTCGTAACAGTAATTTTTAGTAAGTATTTTATTTTATAGTAAGTACTTTTGAAATAGTTTGAATTGGTATTAAATGACCAGGGAGGACAGACATATAAATGTATGTTGAGATTAATTAGAACTTTATACTTCAAGCCATTCCTGAGTTCCTGGTTTTTGATGTACAGATAGTTAGACAACGAAAATCTTTTAGACCGTTTTTTTTAATATTTTGAATGAAGTACGAAATCGTAATAAAAATAAATAAATTTAGTATTTTTTTAGTTGATTTTTTTTTTAATGGTATACTATAGTTTGAATTGGCATTAAATGACCAGGAGGACAGACATTTAGTGTTAAGATTTATTAGAACTTTATACCTCAAGCCATTCCTGAGTTCCTGGTTTTTTATTTAGTCGGACAACGAAAATTGGTCGGACAACGTCTTTTCAGGGTTCCGTTTTTTCTTTTAATTTGAATGAAATCTTAACAAAATTTATTTTTAGTAAGCCTATAAGTACTTTTGAAATAGTTTGAATTAGTATTAAATGACCAGGAGGACAGACAATTAGTGTTTTGATTAATTACAACTTTATACCTTAAGCTATTCCTGAGTTTCTGGTTTTTGATGCACCGATAGTTTGACAACGAAATCAACCTTTTAGGGCTTTGTTTTTATTTATTTCATTTTATTTTTTTTCATTTTGAAGTACAGAATCATAACAAAATAAGTTTAGAAAAAGACTAGTTAAGTTTTTAGTTAGACTTTTTTTGAAAGCCTTGTTTTTATTACATTGAGCTAGTTTGAACTGGTATAAAATGACAAGGAGGACAGACATTTAGTGTTTTGATTTATTAGAACTTTATACCTCAAGCCATTCCTGAGTTCCTGGTTTTTGATGTAGTCGGACAACGAAAATTGGTCGGACAACGAATTAGGGTTCCGGTTTTTTTTTTAAATTTGAAGTCGTAACAAAATGTAATTTTTAGTAAGCTTAAATAAATAGTTTGAAGTTTGAATTAGTATTAAATGACCAGGAGGACAGACACTTAGTGTTTTGATCAATTAGAACTTTATGCCTCAAGCCATTCCTGATGTCCTGGTTTTGATTCACAGATAGTCTGACAACGAAGTCAACCTTTTAGGGCTTCGTTTTTATTTATTCTATTTTTTTTTTTCATTTTGAAGTACAGAATCATAACAAAATATTAAAAAAAGCCTAGTTTTAGTTAAACTTTTTTTGAAAGCTTTGTTTTTTATTATTGAGCTAGTTTGAATGGTATTACATGACCAGGAGGACAGACATTTATTGTTTAGATTAATTAGAACTTTATACTTTAAGCCATTCCTGAGTTCCTGGTTTTTGATGTGCAGATAGACAACGAAAATCTTTTAAGGGTTCCGTTTTTTTTTTTTCATTTTGAACGAATCGTAACAAAATAGGTTATTTAGAAAAGCCTAGTTAAGTTTTTATAGGCTTAAAGCCATTTTTTATGCTAGTTTGAATTGGTATTAAATGACCAAGAGGACAGACATCTAAATGTCTGTTGAGGTTAATTAGAACTTTATACTTCAAGCCATTCCTGAGTTCCTGGTTTTTGTTGTACAAATAGGCCTATTTTTTTTAGTTAATAATTCCTTTTTTTAAGCTATTGCATAGCTTCTTCTATCGCGGGCCTTTGAGCGCGGGGACCGAAACGAGAAATTCCGTAACGAAAAAAACCTCACGCTCATAATCAGTGCAAGAAAATAGGAGTGCATAAATCGTTAAGAGTGATTACGTCACTTCGTACTCGGTGCGTGTGCATACGCCTATCGCCGCCTCGTCGTTGTGTACGTCTCCTACTTCCGTGAGTGTGCTTCGACCGAACTACCTCTAATTTATGCGATCCTGGTACTGCGCTTATAATACCACTACGCACGGAATCGCGCCATTGTCGCGCTGGACCACAGACAAAATTGTCTGTGACTGGGACCCACATAATTTATTAACGTCAAATAGTAAACTTCCATTGTGACCTACTTGACTATAATCTCCACGTGCTTGTTGTTCTCCTAGTACAAGGTGTCAATATGAATAAGTCTTTGTCCGAATCAAACTTGAACGACTCGATTATGCTTGAACAACTATTACCCCACCAAACTCTGTCTTTGTTCGTGCGAAAAAGAGAAAAGAACACGACAGTCCCTCTGATTTATCGCAGCCTAGGACTAACAATGAGTTGTCCGCATTTAAGGAAGAAATGCGTGGGATGTTTGCATCGTTACTTGCTGCCCAACGACAAGAATTTAATAAAAAAAAGACGTGTGGCACTCGAGGACTGCCGCGGTAAAGCTATTGCATACATTTTGTATCAACTTATGCAATTATAATTATTTATTTATTTTATTTATGCAGTATTTCTTTTTCTTTGTTTTTGAAGTAAAACTTCTTTAGGCGCGACTAGGAGTAACTCAGATTTAATACTGCATAAATAAAATAAATAAATAATTATAATTGCATAAGTTGATACAAAATGCTATGCAATAGCTTTACCGCGGCAGTCCTCGAGTGCCACACGTCTTTTTAAGCTATTGCATAGCTTCTATCGCGGGCCTTTGAGCGCGGGCACCGAATCGAGATATTCCGTAACGAAAAAAACCTCACGCTCATAATCAGTGCAAGAAAATAGGAGTGCAAAAATCGTTAAGAGTGATTACTGATCACTGCACGTCGACCGAACTACCTCTAATTTATGCGATCCTGGTACTGCGCTTATAATACCCTTACGCACTGAATCGCGCCATTGTCGCGCTGGACCACAGACAAAATTGTCTGTGACTGGGACCCACATAATTTATTGACATCATATTTGACGTTTGATTCAGACAAAGACTTATTCATACTGCCACCTTGTACTAGGAGAACAACAAGCACGTGGAGATTATAGTCAAGTATTGTACTTACTGTACTGTACTGTAAGTAAGTACTTAACTATAATCTCTACGTGCTTGTTGTTCTCCTAGTACAAGGTGGCAATATGAATAAGTCTTTGTCCGAATCAAACTTGAACGACTCGATTATGCTTGAACCCAACAACTATTACCCCACCAAACTCTGTCTTCGTTCGTGCGAAAAAGAGAAAAGAACACGACAGTCCCTCTGATTCATCGCAGCCTAGCACTAGTACTGGTAACAATGAGTTGTCCGCATTTAAGGAAGAAATGCGTGGGATGTTTGCATCGTTACTTTTTTAAATATTTTGAATGAATCGTAATAAAAATAAGTAAATTTAGAAAAAGCCTGTTATTGTCTTTTTTTGAAATGGTTTTAATAGTAGAGCTAGTTTGAATTGGCATTAATTGACCAGGAGGACAGACATTTAGTGTTTTGATTTATTAGAACTTTATATCTCAAGCCAATCCTGAGTTCCTGGTTTATTTAGTCGGACAACGAAAATTGGTCGGACAACGAAATGTCTTTGGTTCCGTTTTTTTTTTAATTTGAAGTCGTAACAGTAATTTGTAGTATTTTATTTTATAGTAAGTACTTTTGAAATAGTTTGAATTGGTATTAAATGACCAGGAGGACAGACATATAAATGTCTGTTGAGGTTAATTAGAACTTTATACTTCAAGCCATTCCTGAGTTCCTGGTTTTTGATGTACAGATAGTTAGACAACGAAAATCTTTTAGGCCGTTTTTTTTAATATTTTCAATGAAGTATGAAATCGTAATATAAATAAATAAATTTAGTATTTTTTTAGTTGATTTTTTTTTTAATGGTTTTATACTAGCTAGTTTGAATTGGCATTAAATGACCAGGAGGACAGACATTTAGTGTTAAGATTTATTAGAACTTTATACCTCAAGCCATTCCTGAGTTCCTGGTTTTTTATTTAGTCGGACAACGAAAATTGGTCGGACAACGTCTTTTTAGGGTTCCGTTTTTTCTTTTAATTTGAATGAAATCTTAACAAAATTTATTTTTAGTAAGCCTTTAAGTACTTTTGAAATAGTTTGAATTAGTATTAAATGACCAGGAGGACAGACAATTAGTGTTTTGATTAATTACAACTTTATACCTCAAGCTATTCCTGAGTTTCTGGTTTTTAATGCACAGATAGTTCGACAACGAAATCAACCTTTTAGGGCTTTGTTTTTATTTATTTTATTTTATTTTTTTCATTTTGAAGTACAGAATCATAAAATAAGTTTAGAAAAAGACTTGTTAAGTTTTTAGTTAGACTTTTTTTGAAAGCCTTGTTTTTATTACATTGAGCTAGTTTGAACTGGTATTAAATGACCAGGAGGACAGATATTTAGTGTTTTGATTTATTAGAACTTTATACCTCAAGCCATTCCTGAGTTCCTGGTTTTTGATGTAGTCGGACAACGAAAATTGGTCGGACAACGAAATGTCTTTTAGGGTTCCGTTTTTTTTTTAATTTGAAGTCGTAACAGTAATTTTTAGTAAGTATTTTATTTTATAGTAAGTACTTTTGAAATAGTTTGAATTGGTATTAAATGACCAGGGAGGACAGACATATAAATGTATGTTGAGATTAATTAGAACTTTATACTTCAAGCCATTCCTGAGTTCCTGGTTTTTGATGTACAGATAGTTAGACAATGAAAATCTTTTAGGCCGTTTTTTTAATATTTTGAATGAAGTACGAAATCGTAATAAAAATAAGTAAATTTAGTAGTATTTTTATAGTTAATTTTTTTTTTAATGGTTTATACTAGCTAGTTTTAATTGGCATTAAATGACCAGGAGGACAGACATTTAGTGTTAAGATTTATTAGAACTTTATACCTTAAGCCATTCCTGAGTTCCTGGTTTTTTATTTAGTCAGACAACGAAAATTGGTCGGACAACGTCTTTTTAGGGTTCCGTTTTTTCTTTTAATTAGAAATCTTAACAAAATTTATTTTTAGTAAGCCTATATTAGTAAGTACTTTTGAAATAGTTTGAATTAGTATTAAATGACCAGGAGGACAGACAATTAGTGTTTTGATTAATTAGAACTTTATACCTCAAGCCATTCCTGAGGTCCTGGTTTTTGATGTAGTCGGACAACGAAAATTGGTCGGACAACGAAATGTCTTTTAGGGTTCCGGTTTTTTTTTTTAAAATTTGAATTCGTAACAAAATGTAATTTTTAGTAAGCCTTTAAATAGTTTGAATTAGTATTAAATGACCAGGAGGACAGACACTTAGTGTTTTGATTAATTAGAACTTTATGCCTCAAGCCATTCCTGATGTCCTGGTTTTGATTCACAGATAGTCTGACAACGAAGTCAACCTTTTAGGGCTTCGTTTTTATTTATTCTATTTTTTTTTTCATTTTGAAGTACAGAATCATAACAAAATATTAAAAAAAAGCCTAGTTTTAGTTAAACTTTTTTTGAAAGCCTTGTTTTTTATTATTGAGCTAGTTTGAATGGTATTACATGACCAGGAGGACAGACATTTATTGTTTAGATTAATTAGAACTTTATACTTTAAGCCATTCCTGAGTTCCTGGTTTTTGATGTGCAGATAGACAACGAAAATCTTTTAAGGGTTCCGTTTTTTTTTTTTCATTTTGAACGAATCGTAACAAAATAGGTTATTTAGAAAAGCCTAGTTAAGTTTTTATAGGCTTAAAGCCATTTTTTATGCTAGTTTGAATTGGTATTAAATGACCAAGAGGACAGACATGTAAATGTCTGTTGAGGTTAATTAGAACTTTATACTTCAAGCCATTCCTGAGTTCCTGGTTTTTGTTGTACAAATAGGCCTATTTTTTTTAGTTAATAATTCCCTTTTTTAAGCTATTGCATAGCTTCTTCTATCGCGGGCCTTTGAGCGCGGGGACCGAAACGAGAAATTCCGTAACGAAAAAAACCTCACGCTCATAATCAGTGCAAGAAAATAGGAGTGCATAAATCGTTAAGAGTGATTACGTCACTTCGTACTCGGTGCGTGTGCATACGCCTATCGCCGCCTCGTCGTTGTGTACGTCTCCTACTTCCGTGAGTGTGCTTCGACCGAACTACCTCTAATTTATGCGATCCTGGTACTGCGCTTATAATACCACTACGCACGGAATCGCGCCATTGTCGCGCTGGACCACAGACAAAATTGTCTGTGACTGGGACCCACATAATTTATTAACGTCAAATAGTAAACTTCCATTGTGACCTACTTGACTATAATCTCCACGTGCTTGTTGTTCTCCTAGTACAAGGTGTCAATATGAATAAGTCTTTGTCCGAATCAAACTTGAACGACTCGATTATGCTTGAACAACTATTACCCCACCAAACTCTGTCTTTGTTCGTGCGAAAAAAAGAAAAGAACACGACAGTCCCTCTGATTTATCGCAGCCTAGCACTAACAATGAGTTGTCCGCATTTAAGGAAGAAATGCGTGGGATGTTTGCATCGTTACTTGCTGCCCAACGACAAGAATTTAATAAAAAAAAAGACGTGTGGCACTCGAGGACTGCCGCGGTAAAGCTATTGCATACATTTTGTATCAACTTATGCAATTATAATTATTTATTTATTTCATTTATGCAGTATTTCTTTTTCTTTGTTTTTGAAGTAAAACTTCTTTAGGACTAGGAGTAACTCAGATTTAATACTGCATAAATAAAATAAATAAATAATTATAATTGCATAAATTGATACAAAATGCTATGATGCAATAGCTTTACCGCGGCAGTCCTCGAGTGCCACACGTCTTTTTAAGCTATTGCATAGCTTCTATCGCGGGCCTTTGAGCGCGGGCACCGAATCGAGATATTCCGTAACGAAAAAAACCTCACGCTCATAATCAGTGCAAGAAAATAGGAGTGCATAAATCGTTAAGAGTGATTACTGATCACTGCACGTCGACCGAACTACCTCTAATTTATGCGATCCTGGTACTGCGCTTATAATACCCTTACGCACTGAATCGCGCCATTGTCGCGCTGGACTACAGACAAAATTGTCTGTGACTGGGACCCACATAATTTATTGACGTCATATTTGACGTTTGATTCAGACAAAGACTTATTCATACTGCCACCTTGTACTAGGAGAACAACAAGCACGTGGAGATTATAGTCAAGTATTGTACTTACTGTACTGTACTGTAAGTAAGTACTTAACTATAATCTCTACGTGCTTGTTGTTCTCCTAGTACAAGGTGGCAATATGAATAAGTCTTTGTCCGAATCAAACTTGAACGACTCGATTATGCTTGAACCCAACTATTACCCCACCAAACTCTGTCTTCGTTCGTGCGAAAAAGAGAAAAGAACACGACAGTCCCTCTGATTCATCGCAGCCTAGCACTAGTACTGGTAACAATGAGTTGTCCGCATTTAAGGAAGAAATGCGTGGGATGTTTGCATCGTTACTTTTTTAAATATTTTGAATGAATCGTAATAAAAATAAGTAAATTTAGAAAAAGCCTGTTATTGTCTTTTTTTGAAATGGTTTTAATAGTAGAGCTAGTTTGAATTGGCATTAATTGACCAGGAGGACAGACATTTAGTGTTTTGATTTATTAGAACTTTATATCTCAAGCCAATCCTGAGTTCCTGGTTTATTTAGTCGGACAACGAAAATTGGTCGGACAACGAAATGTCTTTGGTTCCGTTTTTTTTTTAATTTGAAGTCGTAACAGTAATTTGTAGTATTTTATTTTATAGTAAGTACTTTTGAAATAGTTTGAATTGGTATTAAATGACCAGGAGGACAGACATATAAATGTCTGTTGAGGTTAATTAGAACTTTATACTTCAAGCCATTCCTGAGTTCCTGGTTTTTGATGTACAGATAGTTAGACAACGAAAATCTTTTAGGCCGTTTTTTTTAATATTTTGAATGAAGTATGAAATCGTAATATAAATAAATAAATTTAGTATTTTTTTAGTTGATTTTTTTTTAATGGTTTTATACTAGCTAGTTTGAATTGGCATTAAATGACCAGGAGGACAGACATTTAGTGTTAAGATTTATTAGAACTTTATACCTCAAGCCATTCCTGAGTTCCTGGTTTTTTATTTAGTCGGACAACGAAAATTGGTCGGACAACGTCTTTTTAGGGTTCCGTTTTTTCTTTTAATTTGAATGAAATCTTAACAAAATTTATTTTTAGTAAGCCTATAAGTACTTTTGAAATAGTTTGAATTAGTATTAAATGACCAGGAGGACAGACAATTAGTGTTTTGATTAATTACAACTTTATACCTCAAGCTATTCCTGAGTTTCTGGTTTTTGATGCACAGATAGTTCGACAACGAAATCAACCTTTTAGGGCTTTGTTTTTATTTATTTTATTTTATTTTTTTCATTTTGAAGTACAGAATCATAAAATAAGTTTAGAAAAAGACTTGTTAAGTTTTTAGTTAGACTTTTTTTGAAAGCCTTGTTTTTATTACATTGAGCTAGTTTGAACTGGTATTAAATGACCAGGAGGACAGATATTTAGTGTTTTGATTTATTAGAACTTTATACCTCAAGCCATTCCTGAGTTCCTGGTTTTTGATGTAGTCGGACAACGAAAATTGGTCGGACAACGAAATGTCTTTTAGGGTTCCGTTTTTTTTTTAATTTGAAGTCGTAACAGTAATTTTTAGTAAGTATTTTATTTTATAGTAAGTACTTTTGAAATAGTTTGAATTGGTATTAAATGACCAGGGAGGACAGACATATAAATGTATGTTGAGATTAATTAGAACTTTATACTTCAAGCCATTCCTGAGTTCCTGGTTTTTGATGTACAGATAGTTAGACAACGAAAATCTTTTAGGCCGTTTTTTTAATATTTTGAATGAAGTACGAAATCGTAATAAAAATAAGTAAATTTAGACTGTATTTTTATAGTTAATTTTTTTTTTAATGGTTTATACTAGCTAGTTTTAATTGGCATTAAATGACCAGGAGGACAGACATTTAGTGTTAAGATTTATTAGAACTTTATACCTTAAGCCATTCCTGAGTTCCTGGTTTTTTATTTAGTCAGACAACGAAAATTGGTCGGACAACGTCTTTTTAGGGTTCCGTTTTTTCTTTTAATTAGAAATCTTAACAAAATTTATTTTTAGTAAGCCTATATTAGTAAGTACTTTTGAAATAGTTTGAATTAGTATTAAATGACCAGGAGGACAGACAATTAGTGTTTTGATTAATTAGAACTTTATACCTCAAGCCATTCCTGAGGTCCTGGTTTTTGATGTAGTCGGACAACGAAAATTGGTCGGACAACGAAATGTCTTTTAGGGTTCCGGTTTTTTTTTTTAAATTTGAATTCGTAACAAAATGTAATTTTTAGTAAGCCTTTAAATAGTTTGAATTAGTATTAAATGACCAGGAGGACAGACACTTAGTGTTTTGATTAATTAGAACTTTATGCCTCAAGCCATTCCTGATGTCCTGGTTTTGATTCACAGATAGTCTGACAACGAAGTCAACCTTTTAGGGCTTCGTTTTTATTTATTCTATTTTTTTTTTCATTTTGAAGTACAGAATCATAACAAAATATTAAAAAAAAGCCTAGTTTTAGTTAAACTTTTTTTGAAAGCCTTGTTTTTTATTATTGAGCTAGTTTGAATGGTATTACATGACCAGGAGGACAGACATTTATTGTTTAGATTAATTAGAACTTTATACTTTAAGCCATTCCTGAGTTCCTGGTTTTTGATGTGCAGATAGACAACGAAAATCTTTTAAGGGTTCCGTTTTTTTTTTTCATTTTGAACGAATCGTAACAAAATAGGTTATTTAGAAAAGCCTAGTTAAGTTTTTATAGGCTTAAAGCCATTTTTTATGCTAGTTTGAATTGGTATTAAATGACCAAGAGGACAGACATGTAAATGTCTGTTGAGGTTAATTAGAACTTTATACTTCAAGCCATTCCTGAGTTCCTGGTTTTTGTTGTACAAATAGGCCTATTTTTTTTAGTTAATAATTCCTTTTTTTAAGCTATTGCATAGCTTCTTCTATCGCGGGCCTTTGAGCGCGGGGACCGAAACGAGAAATTCCGTAACGAAAAAAACCTCACGCTCATAATCAGTGCAAGAAAATAGGAGTGCATAAATCGTTAAGAGTGATTACGTCACTTCGTACTCGGTGCGTGTGCATACGCCTATCGCCGCCTCGTCGTTGTGTACGTCTCCTACTTCCGTGAGTGTGCTTCGACCGAACTACCTCTAATTTATGCGATCCTGGTACTGCGCTTATAATACCACTACGCACGGAATCGCGCCATTGTCGCGCTGGACCACAGACAAAATTGTCTGTGACTGGGACCCACATAATTTATTAACGTCAAATAGTAAACTTCCATTGTGACCTACTTGACTATAATCTCCACGTGCTTGTTGTTCTCCTAGTACAAGGTGTCAATATGAATAAGTCTTTGTCCGAATCAAACTTGAACGACTCGATTATGCTTGAACAACTATTACCCCACCAAACTCTGTCTTTGTTCGTGCGAAAAAAAGAAAAGAACACGACAGTCCCTCTGATTTATCGCAGCCTAGCACTAACAATGAGTTGTCCGCATTTAAGGAAGAAATGCGTGGGATGTTTGCATCGTTACTTGCTGCCCAACGACAAGAATTTAATAAAAAAAAAGACGTGTGGCACTCGAGGACTGCCGCGGTAAAGCTATTGCATACATTTTGTATCAACTTATGCAATTATAATTATTTATTTATTTCATTTATGCAGTATTTCTTTTTCTTTGTTTTTGAAGTAAAACTTCTTTAGGACTAGGAGTAACTCAGATTTAATACTGCATAAATAAAATAAATAAATAATTATAATTGCATAAATTGATACAAAATGCTATGATGCAATAGCTTTACCGCGGCAGTCCTCGAGTGCCACACGTCTTTTTAAGCTATTGCATAGCTTCTATCGCGGGCCTTTGAGCGCGGGCACCGAATCGAGATATTCCGTAACGAAAAAAACCTCACGCTCATAATCAGTGCAAGAAAATAGGAGTGCATAAATCGTTAAGAGTGATTACTGATCACTGCACGTCGACCGAACTACCTCTAATTTATGCGATCCTGGTACTGCGCTTATAATACCCTTACGCACTGAATCGCGCCATTGTCGCGCTGGACTACAGACAAAATTGTCTGTGACTGGGACCCACATAATTTATTGACGTCATATTTGACGTTTGATTCAGACAAAGACTTATTCATACTGCCACCTTGTACTAGGAGAACAACAAGCACGTGGAGATTATAGTCAAGTATTGTACTTACTGTACTGTACTGTAAGTAAGTACTTAACTATAATCTCTACGTGCTTGTTGTTCTCCTAGTACAAGGTGGCAATATGAATAAGTCTTTGTCCGAATCAAACTTGAACGACTCGATTATGCTTGAACCCAACTATTACCCCACCAAACTCTGTCTTCGTTCGTGCGAAAAAGAGAAAAGAACACGACAGTCCCTCTGATTCATCGCAGCCTAGCACTAGTACTGGTAACAATGAGTTGTCCGCATTTAAGGAAGAAATGCGTGGGATGTTTGCATCGTTACTTTTTTAAATATTTTGAATGAATCGTAATAAAAATAAGTAAATTTAGAAAAAGCCTGTTATTGTCTTTTTTTGAAATGGTTTTAATAGTAGAGCTAGTTTGAATTGGCATTAATTGACCAGGAGGACAGACATTTAGTGTTTTGATTTATTAGAACTTTATATCTCAAGCCAATCCTGAGTTCCTGGTTTATTTAGTCGGACAACGAAAATTGGTCGGACAACGAAATGTCTTTGGTTCCGTTTTTTTTTTTAATTTGAAGTCGTAACAGTAATTTGTAGTATTTTATTTTATAGTAAGTACTTTTGAAATAGTTTGAATTGGTATTAAATGACCAGGAGGACAGACATATAAATGTCTGTTGAGGTTAATTAGAACTTTATACTTCAAGCCATTCCTGAGTTCCTGGTTTTTGATGTACAGATAGTTAGACAACGAAAATCTTTTAGGCCGTTTTTTTTAATATTTTGAATGAAGTATGAAATCGTAATATAAATAAATAAATTTAGTATTTTTTTAGTTGATTTTTTTTTAATGGTTTTATACTAGCTAGTTTGAATTGGCATTAAATGACCAGGAGGACAGACATTTAGTGTTAAGATTTATTAGAACTTTATACCTCAAGCCATTCCTGAGTTCCTGGTTTTTTATTTAGTCGGACAACGAAAATTGGTCGGACAACGTCTTTTTAGGGTTCCGTTTTTTCTTTTAATTTGAATGAAATCTTAACAAAATTTATTTTTAGTAAGCCTATAAGTACTTTTGAAATAGTTTGAATTAGTATTAAATGACCAGGAGGACAGACAATTAGTGTTTTGATTAATTACAACTTTATACCTCAAGCTATTCCTGAGTTTCTGGTTTTTGATGCACAGATAGTTCGACAACGAAATCAACCTTTTAGGGCTTTGTTTTTATTTATTTTATTTTATTTTTTTCATTTTGAAGTACAGAATCATAAAATAAGTTTAGAAAAAGACTTGTTAAGTTTTTAGTTAGACTTTTTTTGAAAGCCTTGTTTTTATTACATTGAGCTAGTTTGAACTGGTATTAAATGACCAGGAGGACAGATATTTAGTGTTTTGATTTATTAGAACTTTATACCTCAAGCCATTCCTGAGTTCCTGGTTTTTGATGTAGTCGGACAACGAAAATTGGTCGGACAACGAAATGTCTTTTAGGGTTCCGTTTTTTTTTTAATTTGAAGTCGTAACAGTAATTTTTAGTAAGTATTTTATTTTATAGTAAGTACTTTTGAAATAGTTTGAATTGGTATTAAATGACCAGGGAGGACAGACATATAAATGTATGTTGAGATTAATTAGAACTTTATACTTCAAGCCATTCCTGAGTTCCTGGTTTTTGATGTACAGATAGTTAGACAACGAAAATCTTTTAGGCCGTTTTTTTAATATTTTGAATGAAGTACGAAATCGTAATAAAAATAAGTAAATTTAGACTGTATTTTTATAGTTAATTTTTTTTTTAATGGTTTATACTAGCTAGTTTTAATTGGCATTAAATGACCAGGAGGACAGACATTTAGTGTTAAGATTTATTAGAACTTTATACCTTAAGCCATTCCTGAGTTCCTGGTTTTTTATTTAGTCAGACAACGAAAATTGGTCGGACAACGTCTTTTTAGGGTTCCGTTTTTTCTTTTAATTAGAAATCTTAACAAAATTTATTTTTAGTAAGCCTATATTAGTAAGTACTTTTGAAATAGTTTGAATTAGTATTAAATGACCAGGAGGACAGACAATTAGTGTTTTGATTAATTAGAACTTTATACCTCAAGCCATTCCTGAGGTCCTGGTTTTTGATGTAGTCGGACAACGAAAATTGGTCGGACAACGAAATGTCTTTTAGGGTTCCGGTTTTTTTTTTTTAAATTTGAATTCGTAACAAAATGTAATTTTTAGTAAGCCTTTAAATAGTTTGAATTAGTATTAAATGACCAGGAGGACAGACACTTAGTGTTTTGATTAATTAGAACTTTATGCCTCAAGCCATTCCTGATGTCCTGGTTTTGATTCACAGATAGTCTGACAACGAAGTCAACCTTTTAGGGCTTCGTTTTTATTTATTCTATTTTTTTTTTCATTTTGAAGTACAGAATCATAACAAAATATTAAAAAAAAGCCTAGTTTTAGTTAAACTTTTTTTGAAAGCCTTGTTTTTTATTATTGAGCTAGTTTGAATGGTATTACATGACCAGGAGGACAGACATTTATTGTTTAGATTAATTAGAACTTTATACTTTAAGCCATTCCTGAGTTCCTGGTTTTTGATGTGCAGATAGACAACGAAAATCTTTTAAGGGTTCCGTTTTTTTTTTTCATTTTGAACGAATCGTAACAAAATAGGTTATTTAGAAAAGCCTAGTTAAGTTTTTATAGGCTTAAAGCCATTTTTTATGCTAGTTTGAATTGGTATTAAATGACCAAGAGGACAGACATGTAAATGTCTGTTGAGGTTAATTAGAACTTTATACTTCAAGCCATTCCTGAGTTCCTGGTTTTTGTTGTACAAATAGGCCTATTTTTTTTAGTTAATAATTCCTTTTTTTAAGCTATTGCATAGCTTCTTCTATCGCGGGCCTTTGAGCGCGGGGACCGAAACGAGAAATTCCGTAACGAAAAAAACCTCACGCTCATAATCAGTGCAAGAAAATAGGAGTGCATAAATCGTTAAGAGTGATTACGTCACTTCGTACTCGGTGCGTGTGCATACGCCTATCGCCGCCTCGTCGTTGTGTACGTCTCCTACTTCCGTGAGTGTGCTTCGACCGAACTACCTCTAATTTATGCGATCCTGGTACTGCGCTTATAATACCACTACGCACGGAATCGCGCCATTGTCGCGCTGGACCACAGACAAAATTGTCTGTGACTGGGACCCACATAATTTATTAACGTCAAATAGTAAACTTCCATTGTGACCTACTTGACTATAATCTCCACGTGCTTGTTGTTCTCCTAGTACAAGGTGTCAATATGAATAAGTCTTTGTCCGAATCAAACTTGAACGACTCGATTATGCTTGAACAACTATTACCCCACCAAACTCTGTCTTTGTTCGTGCGAAAAAAAGAAAAGAACACGACAGTCCCTCTGATTTATCGCAGCCTAGCACTAACAATGAGTTGTCCGCATTTAAGGAAGAAATGCGTGGGATGTTTGCATCGTTACTTGCTGCCCAACGACAAGAATTTAATAAAAAAAAAAGACGTGTGGCACTCGAGGACTGCCGCGGTAAAGCTATTGCATACATTTTGTATCAACTTATGCAATTATAATTATTTATTTATTTCATTTATGCAGTATTTCTTTTTCTTTGTTTTTGAAGTAAAACTTCTTTAGGACTAGGAGTAACTCAGATTTAATACTGCATAAATAAAATAAATAAATAATTATAATTGCATAAATTGATACAAAATGCTATGATGCAATAGCTTTACCGCGGCAGTCCTCGAGTGCCACACGTCTTTTTAAGCTATTGCATAGCTTCTATCGCGGGCCTTTGAGCGCGGGCATTGAATCGAGATATTCCGTAACGAAAAACCTCACGCTCATAATCAGTGCAAGAAAATAGGAGTGCATAAATCGTTAAGAGTGATTACTGATCACTGCACGTCGACCGAACTACCTCTAATTTATGCGATCCTGGTACTGCGCTTATAATACCCTTACGCACTGAATCGCGCCATTGTCGCGCTGGACCACAGACAAAATTGTCTGTGACTGGGACCCACATAATTTATTAACGTCATATTTGACGTTTGATTCAGACAAAGACTTATTCATACTGCCACCTTGTACTAGGAGAACAACAAGCACGTGGAGATTATAGTCAAGTATTGTACTTACTGTACTGTACTGTAAGTAAGTACTTGACTATAATCTCTACGTGCTTGTTGTTCTCCTAGTACAAGGTGGCAATATGAATAAGTCTTTGTCCGAATCAAACTTGAACGACTCGATTATGCTTGAACCCAACTATTACCCCACCAAACTCTGTCTTCGTTCGTGCGAAAAAGAGAAAAGAACACGACAGTCCCTCTGATTCATCGCAGCCTAGCACTAGTACTGGTAACAATGAGTTGTCCGCATTTAAGGAAGAAATGCGTGGGATGTTTGCATCGTTACTTTTTTAAATATTTTGAATGAATCGTAATAAAAATAAGTAAATTTAGAAAAAGCCTGTTTAATGTCTTTTTTTGAAATGGTTTTAATAGTAGAGCTAGTTTGAATTGGCATTAATTGACCAGGAGGACAGACATTTAGTGTTTTGATTTATTAGAACTTTATATCTCAAGCCAATCCTGAGTTCCTGGTTTATTTAGTCGGACAACGAAAATTGGTCGGACAACGAAATGTCTTCTTTGGTTCCGTTTTTTTTTTAATTTGGAGTCGTAACAGTAATTTTTAGTAAGTATTTTATTTTATAGTAAGTACTTTTGAA
Source organism: Luffia ferchaultella (assembly GCA_949709985.1). Classification (NCBI taxonomy): domain Eukaryota; kingdom Metazoa; phylum Arthropoda; class Insecta; order Lepidoptera; family Psychidae; genus Luffia; species Luffia ferchaultella. The sequence goes on from OX453269.1 coordinate 6,449,124, forward strand.
ATAGTTTGAATTGGTATTAAATGACCAGGAGGACAGACATATAAATGTCTGTTGAGGTTAATTAGAACTTTATACTTCAAGCCATTCCTGAGTTCCTGGTTTTTGATGTACAGATAGTTAGACAACGAAAATCTTTTAGACCGTTTTTTTTAATATTTTGAATGAAGTACGAAATCGTAATAAAAATAAATAAATTTAGTATTTTTTTAGTTGATTTTTTTTTTAATGGTATACTATAGTTTGAATTGGCATTAAATGACCAGGAGGACAGACATTTAGTGTTAAGATTTATTAGAACTTTATACCTCAAGCCATTCCTGAGTTCCTGGTTTTTTATTTAGTCGGACAACGAAAATTGGTCGGACAACGTCTTTTTAGGGTTCCGTTTTTTCTTTTAATTTGAATGAAATCTTAACAAAATTTATTTTTAGTAAGCCTATAAGTACTTTTGAAATAGTTTGAATTAGTATTAAATGACCAGGAGGACAGACAATTAGTGTTTTGATTAATTACAACTTTATACCTCAAGCTATTCCTGAGTTTCTGGTTTTTGATGCACAGATAGTTCGACAACGAAATCAACCTTTTAGGGCTTTGTTTTTATTTATTTTATTTTATTTTTTTCATTTTGAAGTACAGAAAGAATCATAAAATAAGTTTAGAAAAAGACTTGTTAAGTTTTTAGTTAGACTTTTTTTGAAAGCCTTGTTTTTATTACATTGAGCTAGTTTGAACTGGTATTAAATGACCAGGAGGACAGACATTTAGTGTTTTAATTTATTAGATCTTTATACCTCAAGCCATTCCTGAGTTCCTGGTTTTTGATGTAGTCGGACAACGAAAATTGGTCGGACAACGAAATGTCTTTTAGGGTTCCGTTTGTTTTTTAATTTGAAGTCGTAACAGTAATTTTTAGTAAGTATTTTATTTTATAGTAAGTACTTTTGAAATAGTTTGAATTGGTATTAAATGACCAGGGAGGACAGACATATAAATGTATGTTGAGATTAATTAGAACTTTATACTTCAAGCCATTCCTGAGTTCCTGGTTTTTGATGTACAGATAGTTAGACAACGAAAATCTTTTAGGCCGTTTTTTTAATATTTTGAATGAAGTACGAAATCGTAATAAAAATAAGTAAATTTAGTAGTATTTTTATAGTTAATTTTTTTTTTAATGGTTTATACTAGCTAGTTTTAATTGGCATTAAATGACCAGGAGGACAGACATTTAGTGTTAAGATTTATTAGAACTTTATACCTTAAGCCATTCCTGAGTTCCTGGTTTTTTATTTAGTCAGACAACGAAAATTGGTCGGACAACGTCTTTTTAGGGTTCCGTTTTTTCTTTTAATTAGAAATCTTAACAAAATTTATTTTTAGTAAGCCTATATTAGTAAGTACTTTTGAAATAGTTTGAATTAGTATTAAATGACCAGGAGGACAGACAATTAGTGTTTTGATTAATTAGAACTTTATACCTCAAGCCATTCCTGAGGTCCTGGTTTTTGATGTAGTCGGACAACGAAATGTCTTTTAGGGTTCCGGTTTTTTTTTTTTAAATTTGAATTCGTAACAAAATGTAATTTTTAGTAAGCCTTTAAATAGTTTGAATTAGTATTAAATGACCAGGAGGACAGACACTTAGTGTTTTGATTAATTAGAACTTTATGCCTCAAGCCATTCCTGATGTCCTGGTTTTGATTCACAGATAGTCTGACAACGAAGTCAACCTTTTAGGGCTTCGTTTTTATTTATTCTATTTTTTTTTTCATTTTGAAGTACAGAATCATAACAAAATATTAAAAAAAAGCCTAGTTTTAGTTAAACTTTTTTTGAAAGCCTTGTTTTTTATTATTGAGCTAGTTTGAATGGTATTACATGACCAGGAGGACAGACATTTATTGTTTAGATTAATTAGAACTTTATACTTCAAGCCATTCCTGAGTTCCTGGTTTTTGATGTACAGATAGTTAGACAACGAAAATCTTTTAGGCCGTTTTTTTTAATATTTTGAATGAAGTATGAAATCGTAATATAAATAAATAAATTTAGTATTTTTTTAGTTGATTTTTTTTTAATGGTTTTATACTAGCTAGTTTGAATTGGCATTAAATGACCAGGAGGACAGACATTTAGTGTTAAGATTTATTAGAACTTTATACCTCAAGCCATTCCTGAGTTCCTGGTTTTTTATTTAGTCGGACAACGAAAATTGGTCGGACAACGTCTTTTTAGGGTTCCGTTTTTTCTTTTAATTTGAATGAAATCTTAACAAAATTTATTTTTAGTAAGCCTATAAGTACTTTTGAAATAGTTTGAATTAGTATTAAATGACCAGGAGGACAGACAATTAGTGTTTTGATTAATTACAACTTTATACCTCAAGCTATTCCTGAGTTTCTGGTTTTTGATGCACAGATAGTTCGACAACGAAATCAACCTTTTAGGGCTTTGTTTTTATTTATTTTATTTTATTTTTTTCATTTTGAAGTACAGAATCATAAAATAAGTTTAGAAAAAGACTTGTTAAGTTTTTAGTTAGACTTTTTTTGAAAGCCTTGTTTTTATTACATTGAGCTAGTTTGAACTGGTATTAAATGACCAGGAGGACAGATATTTAGTGTTTTGATTTATTAGAACTTTATACCTCAAGCCATTCCTGAGTTCCTGGTTTTTGATGTAGTCGGACAACGAAAATTGGTCGGACAACGAAATGTCTTTTAGGGTTCCGTTTTTTTTTTAATTTGAAGTCGTAACAGTAATTTTTAGTAAGTATTTTATTTTATAGTAAGTACTTTTGAAATAGTTTGAATTGGTATTAAATGACCAGGGAGGACAGACATATAAATGTATGTTGAGATTAATTAGAACTTTATACTTCAAGCCATTCCTGAGTTCCTGGTTTTTGATGTACAGATAGTTAGACAACGAAAATCTTTTAGGCCGTTTTTTTAATATTTTGAATGAAGTACGAAATCGTAATAAAAATAAGTAAATTTAGTAGTATTTTTATAGTTAATTTTTTTTTAATGGTTTATACTAGCTAGTTTTAATTGGCATTAAATGACCAGGAGGACAGACATTTAGTGTTAAGATTTATTAGAACTTTATACCTTAAGCCATTCCTGAGTTCCTGGTTTTTTATTTAGTCAGACAACGAAAATTGGTCGGACAACGTCTTTTTAGGGTTCCGTTTTTTCTTTTAATTAGAAATCTTAACAAAATTTATTTTTAGTAAGCCTATATTAGTAAGTACTTTTGAAAAAATTTGAATTAGTATTAAATGACCAGGAGGACAGACAATTAGTGTTTTGATTAATTAGAACTTTATACCTCAAGCCATTCCTGAGGTCCTGGTTTTTGATGTAGTCGGACAACGAAAATTGGTCGGACAACGAAATGTCTTTTAGGGTTCCGGTTTTTTTTTTTTAAATTTGAATTCGTAACAAAATGTAATTTTTAGTAAGCCTTTAAATAGTTTGAATTAGTATTAAATGACCAGGAGGACAGACACTTAGTGTTTTGATTAATTAGAACTTTATGCCTCAAGCCATTCCTGATGTCCTGGTTTTGATTCACAGATAGTCTGACAACGAAGTCAACCTTTTAGGGCTTCGTTTTTATTTATTCTATTTTTTTTTTCATTTTGAAGTACAGAATCATAACAAAATATTAAAAAAAAGCCTAGTTTTAGTTAAACTTTTTTTGAAAGCCTTGTTTTTTATTATTGAGCTAGTTTGAATGGTATTACATGACCAGGAGGACAGACATTTATTGTTTAGATTAATTAGAACTTTATACTTTAAGCCATTCCTGAGTTCCTGGTTTTTGATGTGCAGATAGACAACGAAAATCTTTTAAGGGTTCCGTTTTTTTTTTTCATTTTGAACGAATCGTAACAAAATAGGTTATTTAGAAAAGCCTAGTTAAGTTTTTATAGGCTTAAAGCCATTTTTTATGCTAGTTTGAATTGGTATTAAATGACCAAGAGGACAGACATGTAAATGTCTGTTGAGGTTAATTAGAACTTTATACTTCAAGCCATTCCTGAGTTCCTGGTTTTTGTTGTACAAATAGGCCTATTTTTTTTAGTTAATAATTCCTTTTTTTAAGCTATTGCATAGCTTCTTCTATCGCGGGCCTTTGAGCGCGGGGACCGAAACGAGAAATTCCGTAACGAAAAAAACCTCACGCTCATAATCAGTGCAAGAAAATAGGAGTGCATAAATCGTTAAGAGTGATTACGTCACTTCGTACTCGGTGCGTGTGCATACGCCTATCGCCGCCTCGTCGTTGTGTACGTCTCCTACTTCCGTGAGTGTGCTTCGACCGAACTACCTCTAATTTATGCGATCCTGGTACTGCGCTTATAATACCACTACGCACGGAATCGCGCCATTGTCGCGCTGGACCACAGACAAAATTGTCTGTGACTGGGACCCACATAATTTATTAACGTCAAATAGTAAACTTCCATTGTGACCTACTTGACTATAATCTCCACGTGCTTGTTGTTCTCCTAGTACAAGGTGTCAATATGAATAAGTCTTTGTCCGAATCAAACTTGAACGACTCGATTATGCTTGAACAACTATTACCCCACCAAACTCTGTCTTTGTACGTGCGAAAAAAAGAAAAGAACACGACAGTCCCTCTGATTTATCGCAGCCTAGCACTAACAATGAGTTGTCCGCATTTAAGGAAGAAATGCGTGGGATGTTTGCATCGTTACTTGCTGCCCAACGACAAGAATTTAATAAAAAAAAAAGACGTGTGGCACTCGAGGACTGCCGCGGTAAAGCTATTGCATACATTTTGTATCAACTTATGCAATTATAATTATTTATTTATTTCATTTATGCAGTATTTCTTTTTCTTTGTTTTTGAAGTAAAACTTCTTTAGGACTAGGAGTAACTCAGATTTAATACTGCATAAATAAAATAAATAAATAATTATAATTGCATAAATTGATACAAAATGCTATGATGCAATAGCTTTACCGCGGCAGTCCTCGAGTGCCACACGTCTTTTTAAGCTATTGCATAGCTTCTATCGCGGGCCTTTGAGCGCGGGCATTGAATCGAGATATTCCGTAACGAAAAACCTCACGCTCATAATCAGTGCAAGAAAATAGGAGTGCATAAATCGTTAAGAGTGATTACTGATCACTGCACGTCGACCGAACTACCTCTAATTTATGCGATCCTGGTACTGCGCTTATAATACCCTTACGCACTGAATCGCGCCATTGTCGCGCTGGACCACAGACAAAATTGTCTGTGACTGGGACCCACATAATTTATTAACGTCATATTTGACGTTTGATTCAGACAAAGACTTATTCATACTGCCACCTTGTACTAGGAGAACAACAAGCACGTGGAGATTATAGTCAAGTATTGTACTTACTGTACTGTACTGTAAGTAAGTACTTGACTATAATCTCTACGTGCTTGTTGTTCTCCTAGTACAAGGTGGCAATATGAATAAGTCTTTGTCCGAATCAAACTTGAACGACTCGATTATGCTTGAACCCAACTATTACCCCACCAAACTCTGTCTTCGTTCGTGCGAAAAAGAGAAAAGAACACGACAGTCCCTCTGATTCATCGCAGCCTAGCACTAGTACTGGTAACAATGAGTTGTCCGCATTTAAGGAAGAAATGCGTGGGATGTTTGCATCGTTACTTTTTTAAATATTTTGAATGAATCGTAATAAAAATAAGTAAATTTAGAAAAAGCCTGTTTAATGTCTTTTTTTGAAATGGTTTTAATAGTAGAGCTAGTTTGAATTGGCATTAATTGACCAGGAGGACAGACATTTAGTGTTTTGATTTATTAGAACTTTATATCTCAAGCCAATCCTGAGTTCCTGGTTTATTTAGTCGGACAACGAAAATTGGTCGGACAACGAAATGTCTTCTTTGGTTCCGTTTTTTTTTTAATTTGGAGTCGTAACAGTAATTTTTAGTAAGTATTTTATTTTATAGTAAGTACTTTTGAAATAGTTTGAATTGGTATTAAATGACCAGGAGGACAGACATATAAATGTCTGTTGAGGTTAATTAGAACTTTATACTTCAAGCCATTCCTGAGTTCCTGGTTTTTGATGTACAGATAGTTAGACAACGAAAATCTTTTAGACCGTTTTTTTTAATATTTTGAATGAAGTACGAAATCGTAATAAAAATAAATAAATTTAGTATTTTTTTAGTTGATTTTTTTTTTAATGGTATACTATAGTTTGAATTGGCATTAAATGACCAGGAGGACAGACATTTAGTGTTAAGATTTATTAGAACTTTATACCTCAAGCCATTCCTGAGTTCCTGGTTTTTTATTTAGTCGGACAACGAAAATTGGTCGGACAACGTCTTTTTAGGGTTCCGTTTTTTCTTTTAATTTGAATGAAATCTTAACAAAATTTATTTTTAGTAAGCCTATAAGTACTTTTGAAATAGTTTGAATTAGTATTAAATGACCAGGAGGACAGACAATTAGTGTTTTGATTAATTACAACTTTATACCTCAAGCTATTCCTGAGTTTCTGGTTTTTGATGCACAGATAGTTCGACAACGAAATCAACCTTTTAGGGCTTTGTTTTTATTTATTTTATTTTATTTTTTTCATTTTGAAGTACAGAAAGAATCATAAAATAAGTTTAGAAAAAGACTTGTTAAGTTTTTAGTTAGACTTTTTTTGAAAGCCTTGTTTTTATTACATTGAGCTAGTTTGAACTGGTATTAAATGACCAGGAGGACAGACATTTAGTGTTTTAATTTATTAGATCTTTATACCTCAAGCCATTCCTGAGTTCCTGGTTTTTGATGTAGTCGGACAACGAAAATTGGTCGGACAACGAAATGTCTTTTAGGGTTCCGTTTGTTTTTTAATTTGAAGTCGTAACAGTAATTTTTAGTAAGTATTTTATTTTATAGTAAGTACTTTTGAAATAGTTTGAATTGGTATTAAATGACCAGGAGGACAGACATATAAATGTCTGTTGAGGTTAATTAGAACTTTATACTTCAAGCCATTCCTGAGTTCCTGGTTTTTGATGTACAGATAGTTAGACAACGAAAATCTTTTAGGCCGTTTTTTTTAATATTTTCAATGAAGTATGAAATCGTAATATAAATAAATAAATTTAGTATTTTTATAGTTAATTTTTTTTTAATGGTTTTATACTAGCTAGTTTGAATTGGCATTAAATGACCAGGAGGACAGACATTTAGTGTTAAGATTTATTAGAACTTTATACCTCAAGCCATTCCTGAGTTCCTGGTTTTTTATTTAGTCGGACAACGAAAATTGGTCGGACAACGTCTTTTTAGGGTTCCGTTTTTTCTTTTAATTTGAATGAAATCTTAACAAAATTTATTTTTAGTAAGCCTATAAGTACTTTTGAAATAGTTTGAATTAGTATTAAATGACCAGGAGGACAGACAATTAGTGTTTTGATTAATTACAACTTTATACCTCAAGCTATTCCTGAGTTTCTGGTTTTTGATGCACAGATAGTTCGACAACGAAATCAACCTTTTAGGGCTTTGTTTTTATTTATTTTATTTTATTTTTTTCATTTTGAAGTACAGAAAGAATCATAAAATAAGTTTAGAAAAAGACTTGTTAAGTTTTTAGTTAGACTTTTTTTGAAAGCCTTGTTTTTATTACATTGAGCTAGTTTGAACTGGTATTAAATGACCAGGAGGACAGACATTTAGTGTTTTAATTTATTAGATCTTTATACCTCAAGCCATTCCTGAGTTCCTGGTTTTTGATGTAGTCGGACAACGAAAATTGGTCGGACAACGAAATGTCTTTTAGGGTTCCGTTTGTTTTTTAATTTGAAGTCGTAACAGTAATTTTTAGTAAGTATTTTATTTTATAGTAAGTACTTTTGAAATAGTTTGAATTGGTATTAAATGACCAGGAGGACAGACATATAAATGTCTGTTGAGGTTAATTAGAACTTTATACTTCAAGCCATTCCTGAGTTCCTGGTTTTTGATGTACAGATAGTTAGACAACGAAAATCTTTTAGGCCGTTTTTTTTAATATTTTGAATGAAGTATGAAATCGTAATATAAATAAATAAATTTAGTATTTTTTTAGTTGATTTTTTTTTAATGGTTTTATACTAGCTAGTTTGAATTGGCATTAAATGACCAGGAGGACAGGCATTTAGTGTTAAGATTTATTAGAACTTTATACCTCAAGCCATTCCTGAGTTCCTGGTTTTTTATTTAGTCGGACAACGAAAATTGGTCGGACAACGTCTTTTTAGGGTTCCGTTTTTTCTTTTAATTTGAATGAAATCTTAACAAAATTTATTTTTAGTAAGCCTATAAGTACTTTTGAAATAGTTTGAATTAGTATTAAATGACCAGGAGGACAGACAATTAGTGTTTTGATTAATTACAACTTTATACCTCAAGCTATTCCTGAGTTTCTGGTTTTTGATGCACAGATAGTTCGACAACGAAATCAACCTTTTAGGGCTTTGTTTTTATTTATTTTATTTTATTTTTTTCATTTTGAAGTACAGAATCATAAAATAAGTTTAGAAAAAGACTTGTTAAGTTTTTAGTTAGACTTTTTTTGAAAGCCTTGTTTTTATTACATTGAGCTAGTTTGAACTGGTATTAAATGACCAGGAGGACAGATATTTAGTGTTTTGATTTATTAGAACTTTATACCTCAAGCCATTCCTGAGTTCCTGGTTTTTGATGTAGTCGGACAACGAAAATTGGTCGGACAACGAAATGTCTTTTAGGGTTCCGTTTTTTTTTTAATTTGAAGTCGTAACAGTAATTTTTAGTAAGTATTTTATTTTATAGTAAGTACTTTTGAAATAGTTTGAATTGGTATTAAATGACCAGGGAGGACAGACATATAAATGTATGTTGAGATTAATTAGAACTTTATACTTCAAGCCATTCCTGAGTTCCTGGTTTTTGATGTACAGATAGTTAGACAACGAAAATCTTTTAGGCCGTTTTTTTAATATTTTGAATGAAGTACGAAATCGTAATAAAAATAAGTAAATTTAGTAGTATTTTTATAGTTAATTTTTTTTTTAATGGTTTATACTAGCTAGTTTTAATTGGCATTAAATGACCAGGAGGACAGACATTTAGTGTTAAGATTTATTAGAACTTTATACCTTAAGCCATTCCTGAGTTCCTGGTTTTTTATTTAGTCAGACAACGAAAATTGGTCGGACAACGTCTTTTTAGGGTTCCGTTTTTTCTTTTAATTAGAAATCTTAACAAAATTTATTTTTAGTAAGCCTATATTAGTAAGTACTTTTGAAATAGTTTGAATTAGTATTAAATGACCAGGAGGACAGACAATTAGTGTTTTGATTAATTAGAACTTTATACCTCAAGCCATTCCTGAGGTCCTGGTTTTTGATGTAGTCGGACAACGAAAATTGGTCGGACAACGAAATGTCTTTTAGGGTTCCGGTTTTTTTTTTTTAAATTTGAATTCGTAACAAAATGTAATTTTTAGTAAGCCTTTAAATAGTTTGAATTAGTATTAAATGACCAGGAGGACAGACACTTAGTGTTTTGATTAATTAGAACTTTATGCCTCAAGCCATTCCTGATGTCCTGGTTTTGATTCACAGATAGTCTGACAACGAAGTCAACCTTTTAGGGCTTCGTTTTTATTTATTCTATTTTTTTTTTCATTTTGAAGTACAGAATCATAACAAAATATTAAAAAAAAGCCTAGTTTTAGTTAAACTTTTTTTGAAAGCCTTGTTTTTTATTATTGAGCTAGTTTGAATGGTATTACATGACCAGGAGGACAGACATTTATTGTTTAGATTAATTAGAACTTTATACTTTAAGCCATTCCTGAGTTCCTGGTTTTTGATGTGCAGATAGACAACGAAAATCTTTTAAGGGTTCCGTTTTTTTTTTTCATTTTGAACGAATCGTAACAAAATAGGTTATTTAGAAAAGCCTAGTTAAGTTTTTATAGGCTTAAAGCCATTTTTTATGCTAGTTTGAATTGGTATTAAATGACCAAGAGGACAGACATGTAAATGTCTGTTGAGGTTAATTAGAACTTTATACTTCAAGCCATTCCTGAGTTCCTGGTTTTTGTTGTACAAATAGGCCTATTTTTTTTAGTTAATAATTCCTTTTTTTAAGCTATTGCATAGCTTCTTCTATCGCGGGCCTTTGAGCGCGGGGACCGAAACGAGAAATTCCGTAACGAAAAAAACCTCACGCTCATAATCAGTGCAAGAAAATAGGAGTGCATAAATCGTTAAGAGTGATTACGTCACTTCGTACTCGGTGCGTGTGCATACGCCTATCGCCGCCTCGTCGTTGTGTACGTCTCCTACTTCCGTGAGTGTGCTTCGACCGAACTACCTCTAATTTATGCGATCCTGGTACTGCGCTTATAATACCACTACGCACGGAATCGCGCCATTGTCGCGCTGGACCACAGACAAAATTGTCTGTGACTGGGACCCACATAATTTATTAACGTCAAATAGTAAACTTCCATTGTGACCTACTTGACTATAATCTCCACGTGCTTGTTGTTCTCCTAGTACAAGGTGTCAATATGAATAAGTCTTTGTCCGAATCAAACTTGAACGACTCGATTATGCTTGAACAACTATTACCCCACCAAACTCTGTCTTTGTTCGTGCGAAAAAAAGAAAAGAACACGACAGTCCCTCTGATTTATCGCAGCCTAGCACTAACAATGAGTTGTCCGCATTTAAGGAAGAAATGCGTGGGATGTTCGCATCGTTACTTGCTGCCCAACGACAAGAATTTAATAAAAAAAAAGACGTGTGGCACTCGAGGACTGCCGCGGTAAAGCTATTGCATACATTTTGTATCAACTTATGCAATTATAATTATTTATTTATTTCATTTATGCAGTATTTCTTTTTCTTTGTTTTTGAAGTAAAACTTCTTTAGGACTAGGAGTAACTCAGATTTAATACTGCATAAATAAAATAAATAAATAATTATAATTGCATAAATTGATACAAAATGCTATGATGCAATAGCTTTACCGCGGCAGTCCTCGAGTGCCACACGTCTTTTTAAGCTATTGCATAGCTTCTATCGCGGGCCTTTGAGCGCGGGCACCGAATCGAGATATTCCGTAACGAAAAAAACCTCACGCTCATAATCAGTGCAAGAAAATAGGAGTGCATAAATCGTTAAGAGTGATTACTGATCACTGCACGTCGACCGAACTACCTCTAATTTATGCGATCCTGGTACTGCGCTTATAATACCCTTACGCACTGAATCGCGCCATTGTCGCGCTGGACCACAGACAAAATTGTCTGTGACTGGGACCCACATAATTTATTGACGTCATATTTGACGTTTGATTCAGACAAAGACTTATTCATACTGCCACCTTGTACTAGGAGAACAACAAGCACGTGGAGATTATAGTCAAGTATTGTACTTACTGTACTGTACTGTAAGTACTTAACTATAATCTCTACGTGCTTGTTGTTCTCCTAGTACAAGGTGGCAATATGAATAAGTCTTTGTCCGAATCAAACTTGAACGACTCGATTATGCTTGAACCCAACTATTACCCCACCAAACTCTGTCTTCGTTCGTGCGAAAAAGAGAAAAGAACACGACAGTCCCTCTGATTCATCGCAGCCTAGCACTAGTACTGGTAACAATGAGTTGTCCGCATTTAAGGAAGAAATGCGTGGGATGTTTGCATCGTTACTTTTTTAAATATTTTGAATGAATCGTAATAAAAATAAGTAAATTTAGAAAAAGCCTGTTAATGTCTTTTTTTGAAATGGTTTTAATAGTAGAGCTAGTTTGAATTGGCATTAATTGACCAGGAGGACAGACATTTAGTGTTTTGATTTATTAGAACTTTATATCTCAAGCCAATCCTGAGTTCCTGGTTTATTTAGTCGGACAACGAAAATTGGTCGGACAACGAAATGTCTTTGGTTCCGTTTTTTTTTTTAATTTGAAGTCGTAACAGTAATTTGTAGTATTTTATTTTATAGTAAGTACTTTTGAAATAGTTTGAATTGGTATTAAATGACCAGGAGGACAGACATATAAATGTCTGTTGAGGTTAATTAGAACTTTATACTTCAAGCCATTCCTGAGTTCCTGGTTTTTGATGTACAGATAGTTAGACAACGAAAATCTTTTAGGCCGTTTTTTTTAATATTTTGAATGAAGTATGAAATCGTAATATAAATAAATAAATTTAGTATTTTTTTAGTTGATTTTTTTTTAATGGTTTTATACTAGCTAGTTTGAATTGGCATTAAATGACCAGGAGGACAGACATTTAGTGTTAAGATTTATTAGAACTTTATACCTCAAGCCATTCCTGAGTTCCTGGTTTTTTATTTAGTCGGACAACGAAAATTGGTCGGACAACGTCTTTTTAGGGTTCCGTTTTTTCTTTTAATTTGAATGAAATCTTAACAAAATTTATTTTTAGTAAGCCTATAAGTACTTTTGAAATAGTTTGAATTAGTATTAAATGACCAGGAGGACAGACAATTAGTGTTTTGATTAATTACAACTTTATACCTCAAGCTATTCCTGAGTTTCTGGTTTTTGATGCACAGATAGTTCGACAACGAAATCAACCTTTTAGGGCTTTGTTTTTATTTATTTTATTTTATTTTTTTCATTTTGAAGTACAGAATCATAAAATAAGTTTAGAAAAAGACTTGTTAAGTTTTTAGTTAGACTTTTTTTGAAAGCCTTGTTTTTATTACATTGAGCTAGTTTGAACTGGTATTAAATGACCAGGAGGACAGATATTTAGTGTTTTGATTTATTAGAACTTTATACCTCAAGCCATTCCTGAGTTCCTGGTTTTTGATGTAGTCGGACAACGAAAATTGGTCGGACAACGAAATGTCTTTTAGGGTTCCGTTTTTTTTTTAATTTGAAGTCGTAACAGTAATTTTTAGTAAGTATTTTATTTTATAGTAAGTACTTTTGAAATAGTTTGAATTGGTATTAAATGACCAGGGAGGACAGACATATAAATGTATGTTGAGATTAATTAGAACTTTATACTTCAAGCCATTCCTGAGTTCCTGGTTTTTGATGTACAGATAGTTAGACAACGAAAATCTTTTAGGCCGTTTTTTTAATATTTTGAATGAAGTACGAAATCGTAATAAAAATAAGTAAATTTAGTAGTATTTTTATAGTTAATTTTTTTTTTAATGGTTTATACTAGCTAGTTTTAATTGGCATTAAATGACCAGGAGGACAGACATTTAGTGTTAAGATTTATTAGAACTTTATACCTTAAGCCATTCCTGAGTTCCTGGTTTTTTATTTAGTCAGACAACGAAAATTGGTCGGACAACGTCTTTTTAGGGTTCCGTTTTTTCTTTTAATTAGAAATCTTAACAAAATTTATTTTTAGTAAGCCTATATTAGTAAGTACTTTTGAAATAGTTTGAATTAGTATTAAATGACCAGGAGGACAGACAATTAGTGTTTTGATTAATTAGAACTTTATACCTCAAGCCATTCCTGAGTTCCTGGTTTTTGTTGTACAAATAGGCCTATTTTTTTTAGTTAATAATTCCTTTTTTTAAGCTATTGCATAGCTTCTTCTATCGCGAGCCTTTGAGCGCGGGGACCGAAACGAGAAATTCCGTAACGAAAAAAACCTCACGCTCATAATCAGTGCAAGAAAATAGGAGTGCATAAATCGTTAAGAGTGATTACGTCACTTCGTACTCGGTGCGTGTGCATACGCCTATCGCCGCCTCGTCGTTGTGTACGTCTCCTACTTCCGTGAGTGTGCTTCGACCGAACTACCTCTAATTTATGCGATCCTGGTACTGCGCTTATAATACCACTACGCACGGAATCGCGCCATTGTCGCGCTGGACCACAGACAAAATTGTCTGTGACTGGGACCCACATAATTTATTAACGTCAAATAGTAAACTTCCATTGTGACCTACTTGACTATAATCTCCACGTGCTTGTTGTTCTCCTAGTACAAGGTGTCAATATGAATAAGTCTTTGTCCGAATCAAACTTGAACGACTCGATTATGCTTGAACAACTATTACCCCACCAAACTCTGTCTTTGTTCGTGCGAAAAAAAGAAAAGAACACGACAGTCCCTCTAATTTATCGCAGCCTGGCACTAACAATGAGTTGTCCGCATTTAAGGAAGAAATGCGTGGGATGTTTGCATCGTTACTTGCTGCCCAACGACAAGAATTTAATAAAAAAAAAGACGTGTGGCACTCGAGGACTGCCGCGGTAAAGCTATTGCATACATTTTGTATCAACTTATGCAATTATAATTATTTATTTATTTCATTTATGCAGTATTTCTTTTTCTTTGTTTTTGAAGTAAAACTTCTTTAGGACTAGGAGTAACTCAGATTTAATACTGCATAAATAAAATAAATAAATAATTATAATTGCATAAGTTGATACAAAATGCTATGCAATAGCTTTACCGCGGCAGTCCTCGAGTGCCACACGTCTTTTTAAGCTATTGCATAGCTTCTATCGCGGGCCTTTGAGCGCGGGCATTGAATCGAGATATTCCGTAACGAAAAACCTCACGCTCATAATCAGTGCAAGAAAATAGGAGTGCATAAATCGTTAAGAGTGATTACTGATCACTGCACGTCGACCGAACTACCTCTAATTTATGCGATCCTGGTACTGCGCTTATAATACCCTTACGCACTGAATCGCGCCATTGTCGCGCTGGACCACAGACAAAATTGTCTGTGACTGGGACCCACATAATTTATTGACGTCATATTTGACGTTTGATTCAGACAAAGACTTATTCATACTGCCACCTTGTACTAGGAGAACAACAAGCACGTGGAGATTATAGTCAAGTATTGTACTTACTGTACTGTACTGTAAGTAAGTACTTAACTATAATATCTACGTGCTTGTTGTTCTCCTAGTACAAGGTGGCAATATGAATAAGTCTTTGTCCGAATCAAACTTGAACGACTCGATTATGCTTGAACCCAACTATTACCCCACCAAACTCTGTCTTCGTTCGTGCGAAAAAGAGAAAAGAACACGACAGTCCCTCTGATTCATCGCAGCCTAGCACTAGTACTGGTAACAATGAGTTGTCCGCATTTAAGGAAGAAATGCGTGGGATGTTTGCATCGTTACTTTTTTAAATATTTTGAATGAATCGTAATAAAAATAAGTAAATTTAGAAAAAGCCTGTTATTGTCTTTTTTTGAAATGGTTTTAATAGTAGAGCTAGTTTGAATTGGCATTAATTGACCAGGAGGACAGACATTTAGTGTTTTGATTTATTAGAACTTTATATCTCAAGCCAATCCTGAGTTCCTGGTTTATTTAGTCGGACAACGAAAATTGGTCGGACAACGAAATGTCTTTGGTTCCGTTTTTTTTTTAATTTGAAGTCGTAACAGTAATTTGTAGTATTTTATTTTATAGTAAGTACTTTTGAAATAGTTTGAATTGGTATTAAATGACCAGGAGGACAGACATATAAATGTCTGTTGAGGTTAATTAGAACTTTATACTTCAAGCCATTCCTGAGTTCCTGGTTTTTAATGTACAGATAGTTAGACAACGAAAATCTTTTAGGCCGTTTTTTTTAATATTTTGAATGAAGTATGAAATCGTAATATAAATAAATAAATTTAGTATTTTTTTAGTTGATTTTTTTTTTAATGGTTTTATACTAGCTAGTTTGAATTGGCATTAAATGACCAGGAGGACAGACATTTAGTGTTAAGATTTATTAGAACTTTATACCTCAAGCTATTCCTGAGTTTCTGGTTTTTGATGCACAGATAGTTCGACAACGAAATCAACCTTTTAGGGCTTTGTTTTTATTTATTTTTTTTTTTTTTTTCATTTTGAAGTACAGAATCATAAAATAAGTTTAGAAAAAGACTTGTTAAGTTTTTAGTTAGACTTTTTTTGAAAGCCTTGTTTTTATTACATTGAGCTAGTTTGAACTGGTATTAAATGACCAGGAGGACAGACAATTAGTGTTTTGATTAATTACAACTTTATACCTTAAGCTATTCCTGAGTTTCTGGTTTTTGATGCACCGATAGTTTGACAACGAAATCAACCTTTTAGGGCTTTGTTTTTATTTATTTCATTTTATTTTTTTTCATTTTGAAGTACAGAATCATAACAAAATAAGTTTAGAAAAAGACTAGTTAAGTTTTTAGTTAGACTTTTTTTGAAAGCCTTGTTTTTATTACATTGAGCTAGTTTGAACTGGTATAAAATGACAAGGAGGACAGACATTTAGTGTTTTGATTTATTAGAACTTTATACCTCAAGCCATTCCTGAGTTCCTGGTTTTTGATGTAGTCGGACAACGAAAATTGGTCGGACAACGAAATGTCTTTTAGGGTTCCGTTTTTTTTTTAATTTGAAGTCGTAACAGTAATTTTTAGTAAGTATTTTATTTTATAGTAAGTAGTTTTGAAATAGTTTGAATTGGTATTAAATGACCAGGGAGGACAGACATATAAATGTATGTTGAGATTAATTAGAACTTTATACTTCAAGCCATTCCTGAGTTCCTGGTTTTTGATGTACAGATAGTTAGACAACGAAAATCTTTTAGGCCGTTTTTTTAATATTTTGAATGAAGTACGAAATCGTAATAAAAATAAGTAAATTTAGTAGTATTTTTATAGTTAATTTTTTTTTAATGGTTTATACTAGCTAGTTTTAATTGGCATTAAATGACCAGGAGGACAGACATTTAGTGTTAAGATTTATTAGAACTTTATACCTTAAGCCATTCCTGAGTTCCTGGTTTTTTATTTAGTCAGACAACGAAAATTGGTCGGACAACGTCTTTTTAGGGTTCCGTTTTTTCTTTTAATTTGAAATCTTAACAAAATTTATTTTTAGTAAGCCTATATAATAATGTAAGTACTTTTGAAATAGTTTGAATTAGTATTAAATGACCAGGAGGACAGACAATTAGTGTTTTGATTAATTAGAACTTTATACCTCAAGCCATTCCTGAGTTCCTGGTTTTTGATGTAGTCGGACAACGAAAATTGGTCGGACAACGAAATGTCTTTTAGGGTTCCGGTTTTTTTTTTAAATTTGAAGTCGTAACAAAATGTAATTTTTAGTAAGCCTTTAAATAGTTTGAATTAGTATTAAATGACCAGGAGGACAGACACTTAGTGTTTTGATTAATTAGAACTTTATGTCTCAAGCCATTCCTGATGTCCTGGTTTTGATTCACAGATAGTCTGACAACGAAGTGAACCTTTTAGGGCTTCGTTTTTATTTATTCTATTTTTTTTTTCATTTTGAAGTACAGAATCATAACAAAATATTAAAAAAAGCCTAGTTTTAGTTAAACTTTTTTTGAAAGCCTTGTTTTTTATTATTGAGCTAGTTTGAATGGTATTACATGACCAGGAGGACAGACATTTATTGTTTAGATTAATTAGAACTTTATACTTTAAGCCATTCCTGAGTTCCTGGTTTTTGATGTGCAGATAGACAACGAAAATCTTTTAAGGGTTCCGTTTTTTTTTTTTTCATTTTGAACGAATCGTAACAAAATAGGTTATTTAGAAAAGCCTAGTTAAGTTTTTATAGGCTTAAAGCCATTTTTTATGCTAGTTTGAATTGGTATTAAATGACCAAGAGGACAGACATGTAAATGTCTGTTGAGGTTAATTAGAACTTTATACTTCAAGCCATTCCTGAGTTCCTGGTTTTTGTTGTACAAATAGGCCTATTTTTTTTAGTTAATAATTCCTTTTTTTAAGCTATTGCATAGCTTCTTCTATCGCGGGCCTTTGAGCGCGGGGACCGAAACGAGAAATTCCGTAACGAAAAAAACCTCACGCTCATAATCAGTGCAAGAAAATAGGAGTGCATAAATCGTTAAGAGTGATTACGTCACTTCGTACTCGGTGCGTGTGCATACGCCTATCGCCGCCTCGTCGTTGTGTACGTCTCCTACTTCCGTGAGTGTGCTTCGACCGAACTACCTCTAATTTATGCGATCCTGGTACTGCGCTTATAATACCACTACGCACGGAATCGCGCCATTATCGCGCTGGACCACAGACAAAATTGTCTGTGACTGGGACCCACATAATTTATTAACGTCAAATAGTAAACTTCCATTGTGACCTACTTGACTATTATCTCCACGTGCTTGTTGTTCTCCTAGTACAAGGTGTCAATATGAATAAGTCTTTGTCCGAATCAAACTTGAACGACTCGATTATGCTTGAACAACTATTACCCCACCAAACTCTGTCTTTGTTCGTGCGAAAAAGAGAAAAGAACACGACAGTCCCTCTGATTTATCGCAGCCTAGCACTAACAATGAGTTGTCCGCATTTAAGGAAGAAATGCGTGGGATGTTTGCATCGTTACTTGCTGCCCAACGACAAGAATTTAATAAAAAAAAAAAGACGTGTGGCACTCGAGGACTGCCGCGGTAAAGCTATTGCATACATTTTGTATCAACTTATGCAATTATAATTATTTATTTATTTTATTTATGCAGTATTTCTTTTTCTTTGTTTTTGAAGTAAAACTTCTTTAGGCGCGACTAGGAGTAACTCAGATTTAATACTGCATAAATAAAATAAAAACTTATGCAATTATAATTATTTATTTATTTTATTAATGCAGTATTTCTTTTTCATTGTTTTTGAAGTAAAACTTCTTTAGGCGCGACTAGGAGTAACTCAGATTTAAAATAAATAAAAACAAAGCCCTAAAAGGTTGATTTCGTTGTCGAACTATCTGTGCATCAAAAACCAGAAACTCAGGAATAGCTTGAGGTATAAAGTTGTAATTAATCAAAACACTAATTGTCTGTCCTCCTGGTCATTTAATACTAATTCAAACTATTTCAAAAGTACTTACAATAATAGGCTTACTAAAAATTAATTTTGTTCAGATTTCAAATTAAAAGAAAAAATGGAACCCTTAAAAGACGTTGTCCGACCAATTTTCGTTGTCCGACTAAATAAAAAACCAGGAACTCAGGAATGGCTTGAGGTATAAAGTTCTAATAAATCTTAACACTAAATGTCTGTCCTCCTGGTCATTTAATGCCAATTCAAACTAGCTAGTATAAAACCATTAAAAAAAAAATCAACTAAAAAAATCTCGTCTCTCAAATTCTACCTTCTCAAGGAGACTTTATCCACTTGCCTTATGTTCGTGAAGCCTCGCAAGCCTGGAAGCTCTTATGCCCCAATGATGATCCTCCTGAAAAACCTAACGTTCAGAGACTGTGGGATGATTTAAACTGTTCCAATATTATTAAAAATTTAATTGCCAGTTCTTTTACAGTCGACTTAGCTAGGCTCAGAGCAGCTTCACAATTGGAGTCTGGGGCATGGCTACACGCTCTACCGTCACCCCACTTGGGTACACTCTTGGACGGTGACTCCCTGAGAATCGCAGTTGCACTTAGATTAGGGAGCGATGTGTGTCAGCCCCACAAGTGCATCTGCGGTTCTTGGGTGGAAGCCAATGGGCATCACGGTCTAAGTTGCTTAACTATATCGGCGAGGTTCTCTCGACACCATGCTCTCAATGACCTGATCAGAAGAGCCTTGGTCTCGGCAAACGTTCCGTGCCTGCTTGAGCCACCAGCTTTAAGTCGCACAGACGGCAGACACCCAGATGGGCTTACCCTCGTACCGTGGTGTAAGGGTCGCTGCTTGGTGTGGGATGCGACATGCGTGTGCACTTTTGCTCCCTCATATTTAAATACAACCATTCGGGCCCCAGGCGCGGCCGCCGAGACAGCGGCACGGCGGAAACACCAAAAATATACCTCATTAGAAGCCACTTATTTTCGTTCCATTTGCGGTTGAAACAGGAGGGCCTTGGTGCTCCGAAGCCAAGAGCTTTATGTCCGCTCTGGGCCGCCGCCTAAGGGATGCTGGTTGCGACGCTCGTTCCCGAACATACCTGGTCCAGCGCATTTCACTGGCAATCCAACGCGGAAACGCGGCCAGTGTGATGGCTACATTTGGGCCAGGTGTTTTCGGGCACGGCCTTCTGTAGTTTGTGTTATTCACATATTCAAGATTAGATTTTTTCAATTATATCTAATATCTTAAAAATTAACGGAGTTATTCAAAATAAATATCTTTTTTACCGAAAAAAAAAAAAAAACTAAATTAATTTTTATTACGATTTCGTACTTCATTCAAAATATTAAAAAAAACGGCCTAAAAGATTTTCGTTGTCTAACTATCTGTACATCAAAAACCAGGAACTCAGGAATGGCTTGAAGTATAAAGTTCTAATTAACCTCAACAGACATTTATATGTCTGTCCTCCTATTCATTTAATACCAATTCAAACTATTTCAAAAGTACTTACTTTAAAATAACAAATTAAAAAAAAAAAACGGAACCAAAGACATTTCGTTGTCCGACCAATTTTCGTTGTCCGACTACATAAACCAGGAACTCAGGATTGGCTTGAGATATAAAGTTCTAATAAATCAAAACACTAAATGTCTGTCCTCCTGGTCAATTAATGCCAATTCAAACTAGCTCTACTATTAAAACCATTTCAAAAAAAGACATTAAATTAACAGGTTTTTTCTAAATTTATTTATTTTTATTACGATTCATTTAAAATATTTAAAAAAGTAACGATGCAAACATCCCACGCATTTCTTACTTAAATGCGGACAACTCATTGTTACCAGTACTAGTGCTAGGCTGCGATGAATCAGAGGGACTGTCGTGTTCTTTTCTCTTTTTCGCACGAACGAAGACAGAGTTTGGTGGGGTAAAGTTGGGTTCAAGCATAATCGAGTCGTTCAAGTTTGATTCGGACAAAGACTTATTCATATTGCCACCTTGTACTAGGAGAACAACAAGCACGTAGAGATTATAGTCAAGTACTTACTTACAGTACAGTACAGTAAGTACAATACTTGACTATAATCTCCACGTGCTTGTTGTTCTCCTAGTACAAGGTGGCAGTATGAATAAGTCTTTGTCTGAATAAAACGTCAAAATGACGTTAATAAATTATGTGGGTCCCAGTCACAGACAATTTTGTCTGTGGTCCAGCGCGACAATGGCGCGATTCAGTGCGGAAGGGTATTATAAGCGCAGTACCAGGATCGCATAAATTAGAGGTAGTTCGGTCGACGTGCAGTGATCAGTAATCACTCTTAACGATTTATGCACTCCTATTTTCTTGCACTGATTATGAGCGTGAGGTTTTTTTCGTTACGGAATATCTCGATTCGGTGCCCGCGCTCAAAGGCCCGCGATAGAAGCTATGCAATAGCTTAAAAACTTAAGTCAAATAATAGACATCACAAGTTCCACCAGCAGCATAGTCACTTATGTGACGGTGTAGTTTGATACGCTGCAACCTGCACTAGATCAACGTGGTCAGCTTATGGTCTAAACTGCTTATCTCAGTGTTTAGGAGGAGGCGTAACGGCTGGTGATGATTAACTGGATTGGAATAAGCAATGTTGAGATGGTTTGGTTAGACAAAAAGGATGAATGAAAGTTAAGTGACAAAAGAAATACATATGTTGAGCAGATGTGTGTGATGAAGATCAACAAGGGGAGCCCTATAAACTCTTATGTTATGATTTGATTGGTGAATTTTATCCAGTGGTTAGAGACCCTAATTGCGGAACCAAAGGTTGCAGGTTCGATTCCCGCCCGGGAAATGTAGTAGTAACAAGATTATTAGAATTATTTTCAAAGAACTTTCATTGAAAATGTATTCTTTTTTTTTAATTCTTTGCCTGGTACCGAAAAAGTAAACTTTGTTGTTCATTTGTGTACTATCTGATGAAACTGCTGTTTTTTTTCCATAGAAATAATATAACTAGATTAATTAATGTATTAGTATTATATTGTATTAGTATAATTAATGTATCTTCTTTGTTTTATATCCCTCTAAATTATTATATGTTGTTTTATGGTTTTTCTCTTTCTTTGTAATTGTAATCGTATAATTTTTTTGACATTAATTTTTTATGTTGTATGTTAATTTGTCTGTTATTTTCCTTGATCATGTTTATTGTTTAGTGTGCATCGAATAAAGCATTTTCTTTCTAGATTAGGCAAGCTCCATAAAGTCCTGTATGTAACGATTGGGTATCGGCTGGGCATGGGAGAAAAAAGGATGGAAAATAACTCACTGTACCATAGTATAAATCCTCACATATAAATCAAAGTAGTATTATTCTTTGTCTCTTTCTGTTGAGGCCCGCATTTCGGACTGGCCTGCTTACTCTATCCTATTATCTCCAAGGTTTTTTCATTCGCGCCGTGTCGCTATTACGCCTTCAGAGCATCTAGCATAAACAAAATAACTATGTCAACAGATCGTTCGCTAAGTGCCGTTTGACCTTTCCCGTTCGTTTTCGTAATGGATGATAAATGTCATGTCACGTGACAGCCCCTAAATGGTCTCCATTTGTTCACGTTACATGACATAACCCCAATAACCCTAAATTAGATCTGACGCTACGAACGGTCCTTGTTTAATATATACGGTTTTGTTATTGAGTATGATATATCTCCAATAAATTGAATATTCGTCTCGATAACAAACTGAAAGTCAGTCAATATCCTATGGAAAGAGCTATGCTTGAAGTTTCTCCAGGTGACAAAATATGTAACGAAGAAATCTGTAGGATAACTGGAGCGATCGATGTAGCTCACAGAATCAGCAGGTTAAAGTAGCAATGAGTAGGCGAAATCGCTCGTAGAACGGATTATTACTAGAGTAGGAAGGTTCTCCTGTGGCCACCACGAACCGAACGTCTTCTAGTGGGACCTGCCCCACCAAATACACAAACGGTTTGCCAAAGTTCGCTGATCGCCATTGTTTTCAGGTGGTGGAAAGTTTGTTGTAAAGATCTAAGGGGGTTGCCTATGTCCTATGTCCAATGGCTGAAACGAAGAGACGATGTCGCAATTGTTTTGTATTTGACACGTCACTTTGACAGTGACGTTTAACCTAACTTAACCCAAAAACAGTGTCCATATCGTCAGCTAATAGCAATCAGCGATTTCTTTTTATTACTTATGCGACACGGCTCTTAGCTATAGAGTAAATAAATTTTACAGCAGCGTTTGGTTTTAATAGAGTCATAAATGTCACTTCATAGTGTCGAAAATGTCAAACGCAATTTCGCGAGGGTCAAACCGGTGCTTGGGAATTTCGTGGGGGTGAAGCCCGGCACGCGGGGACCTCGCGGACTGAAACTCACCATCTTGCACCAGCTAGCTAGAGTATGAGTGGTTAGACGGTAAACGCAGAAGAGAGCTTCTAGTCAATTCGTACTTTTTTATGCTCTTAGCATGCGCTTTTTTTGTCAATAAATAGGTATTTATTTGCTCATGTTTTGATTTTGTAGTTAAAATTTACGTCTTGTGATGATAATTACTGCACGTTTTTTTCTAATATAGGCAAGTAATATGTACTTACTTGCCAATCGTGTATGAATGATAACATTTATTTTATTCCACGATTTTCGAAAAGCTAATGCGTGGTTCGTTATAAGTGCTAACTGTATATAGTTCGCCTCAAACTTTATGGCGGATCGGAATACAACGCTATAAGCGTGCTTGCGCAGGTACAGTCATATATCCCTAGCTCCACTGCGTCCCGCTACACCTAACTATGTTCGGATCCGCCATAAAGTTTGATTGGAACTGTACCTACCTAGGTATATGTTCCATTTTTCACTTGTAAAGTCTTGAAATTACCATACCAAATTTCCACCAGACCTGATTTGGTCGGGCCAATCTTATCAAATCTTACCTGATAAGATTCATGAATGTTATCACCTTGTAGAGAAGATAGTATCTAAGTATTCTAAAAAATATAGGATTGCCATATATCTACCTATATTCTGGAACTTCTGGAAGGTACTCCATGGTGCTTGAAAATGCACCCCCATTTTTAGTCGTTTTTAACATTAAATACACGAATGAAACTTCAATGTAGCGGTATAGGTTAATTAAGAGAAGAAAAACCGGCCAAGTACGAGTCGTCGGGCTCGCACACGAAGGGTTCCATAGCACCGCACAATATTAAATCTAGTACCTAATACAATGTAGTTTTCATCATAAAATGTTGTTTTATCTTTTATAATAACATAACAAAGATAAAATGCATCTAGTTTTCGCTTATTGGCTAAACGCTGTCATTTTCTATGGAATTTTTACAAAAATTTTACTTATAAAAGTACATTTTATAAGTTAATCTATTACTCGTTATATAATAAAGTCTAGTTAGCTGTGATAGTTTTCCTTTTAACTACGTTATACATACTCCTGTCATAAATTTTTTCCACATATCCAAAAATAACGGTTTAGCTGGTAGAGGGCAGGTGGGGAGGGGGGGGAGGACTTACTTTAACAAAAATTAGGACTTTAGGAGTGCATATCTCAAGAACTGTTGACTTAAATGAAAAACATTGTTTGAAATCTTTATATTTTTTTAAGACCTATCATTTGGTACGTCTCGTGCTAAATATATGACGATTTTTTTTCGTTCTTCAGTTACATGTATGGCGACCTATCCCAAATAATTTTTTTTTAATAACACTACGTCGTTGTGTACTCATACGTCGGTTCATAGATTACACCTACCTTCCAAATTTCATCTATATACTGCCAATAGTTTCCGAGGAAATCCCCAGACAGACAGACGGACGGACGGACATGGCGAAACTATAAGGGTTCCTTTTTTGCCATTTGGCTACGGAACCCTAAAAACTAGGCTAGGTAGGTAAACTAATGCCTCCTCTTGACAGTTGACACGTCCATCAGTCAGCCGCCGCGTTACTCATACTACTGCTTATAATAATATCAAATAGTGTTGAGTAAATGATTTTCTAGATCTCTAATAGAAACTAGGTCGGTACTGTTTTCTCGTTTTTAGGATTCCGTACCCAAAGGGTACCAACGGGATCCCTATTACTAAGCCTCTGCTGTCCGTCCGTCTGTCACAGAGCTGTATCTTCTGAACCGTAATAAGTGGACACTTGTTCACAGACATTGTATTACCATGGCCGCTACAACAACAAAAAATAAAAATAAAATAAGTACCTAAAGTTAAAAATTAAAAGCGGTCCTCGTACGAGAAACGTTTTTTTAACGTTTTTGGTGATTGGGTGGTATTGAGATCATTGCTTGTACTTGAAATTTTTATGAAGTAGGTAGTTATGTAATGCTGTGACCCATGATGGCCGCTATGATAAAAAATAAGCAAAATAAAATAAAGTTTAAATCAAAGAGAGTCCCCATACAAGAAACGTGTTTTTGTCGACGTTATTGGTGCTTGTGAAATCATTGCTGGCTTTTTAAATTTTCATGGAGTGTGCACTACTATGGGCACTATAATAACAATTAAAATAAAATAAAGTTATAAATGATGGGAGGGGGGGAGACATACAAGAAACTTTTTTTAAAATGTTGTACCTACGATGGTACGGAACCCTTCATGTGTGAGTCCGACTCCCTCTCAGCCGGTTTTTTATTTGCTTATATCAACTAAACGAAATTAATCAAGTTTTATTGAGCCCCTGCCGCCCCGTTAATTTGCTATTGTTTGTTGGAAGTGAACAGAAGTGAATTTAATATTAGTATGTTTTCAGTACCGCAGCGCCAATAGTCTATTTTTAGGAATCGCACTAATAATGTGGAGCTTTTAGATATCGATGTTCTTTTTATTAGTCGTTTATTTTTCAAATTGTTTATTATAAATAGTGAATTTGTTTTCATTTGCCATATTTTAATGTTATGCCAATTAATAGTAATGGTACCTATATTTAAAATGTCATCTATTTTAAGCAGTCACAAAACACTGTTATAGATGTAATATATTAAATTTACCATTTCTATCAACTGGCATACCAAGCACAAATACTATGCCCACCAAAAACTATTTTTATACATAGTTACAGAATTGTTACAATTAGTAAACCTACTGACATGAGTAAACCCGATTCACAGCACTATCTAGTGCAATAATTAAAACTTATTATTCATATCTGAGGGTTCTGTTTATATTCATAATAATTTTATTAAATTTGATGGTATAATAGAAATATCAATCTGATTTTTTTTCTTTTACTACGCGGCGCCACTTACAACTCAGGTAGAGGTATCCGTCAAATTCATATTGTTGTTAGTTTTTCGTTATTCTTTCTTTTTCTCATTTTCATGTGTATTCTGAGAAAAATAGATAATAGAAATCACGAATCAGTGCACTTAAGCAATCTGAAGAAGGAATTTGTTTTGTCTATTAGTTTTTCGCCATTATTTACTTGACGAGCAGATACGAACAAAACAGCATTGAAGCGTTGTTGTTTCTAATATAAATGAGAAATTAATCAGAAAATAATCTTTTCTTGCTTAAAGCATTTCATGAAATGTCAATAAATAATTTAAAAAGTATACTTGTAAACTAATTAGGTAGCCCTTAATAATAGAAGTGTTGACGTTTTCACTAACGAAGACTACGAAGTAAAGTACAAAGAAAAAAAACATTATTTTTTTTAACAAAAAAACACAAATATTTTATAATTTTTTGATTACTTTAGTCAAATATATCAAATGGCAAGATTTTAATCTAATGCTTTGATGCCAGAATTTTTTATACGTCTCGCACTTTTGAAATCATCTAACAGAAAAATAATAGAGTCTGTGATATTATATTATAAAAATTTTATGCCTGTATAACCCAGCAAACCGGCCACGCTGTACAAGTTAGTTGACTCATTTCTAGTAACGATTTGTTCCATTGATAACATAGTTGAGTGATTGTGCGTAGTTATCCATTCTGTGCGACAATATTAATGAAAAATACCGTGTTGTGGGATGCCAAAGTATAATTCATATGTGCGCGTGAATACATTATTTTGTTAGTGAAGTGCGAATGTAACACATCTATATACAGATAAACATCATTGATTAAAGGTTAAACATTATACATTAATAAAATGTAGATCACATAGTGCTAATGTAGTATTGGTGTACTCCAATTTGAACTAAGTAGCTATCTATATATGTCACAGGTTGCACATCAGAGAGAGTGGGTCGTCTATAATCATTTGCTTTATAATCGTTCGTTTCTTTCGGGTTATAACATTGAAATAATTAGTATATTGAATGAATTTTAGTAACCATGAAGTTCTGGATGTGTTCTATTATGACAATATCCAAAACGTCTTAAAAGTCACTGAAATATATAATTCTAAATTATTATTAATAATTTTTATTTAGTTAATTACTTCAACATTTCTCAATTTCAATTAAGTAGTTAAGGAGTTACTCAGATTTAGTAACAGGCTCATTATTTCAGTGCACAACTACCTATTTATTGTACACCGAATATGATAAAAAGTATATAGGTATTATTACAAATTATATTACTTAGTGATCATAAAATTATTATTGTGAAGATGTTGTAGACATGCATTGCTTTAAAACCATTAGTAAATAAAATAAATAAATAAAAATTCAATCGATTTAAATGAAACACAATACAATAACATTATTTACAAGCGAATATGCACCACCTGATTTTTTACACTTATTTAGCCTGAAACTTAAATTTTTAATCTCGCTGGAACGTCGCTTTTGTAATAGCGTTGATTTCGTTTGTGATGCTTTGTTCTAAAACGTTCAAATTGGGTGGTAATTGTTGAAAACTATACTTTTTAACTAGCCTCATAAGATAAAAATCCTTAAAAGATTTAAAGGGCCTTAAATCTGGACTCCTCGCATGCCTGTTTATGTCTCCTCGCCGACTTATAACTTTTTCAGGAAATACGATAAATCGTAAGAACTTGATCAATCTTGGTGGAAAAATGTGTTGCGGTTGTAGATAGTCAATTCAGTTTTGTATTGTTAGAGCCAAAAAAGTTTAGTCTGGAAAAAATATGGGTCAATAATGCCTTACTTGTTAAGACAGCCTGAACGGCATTATGATTCTAGTCCCTTCAAACTAATGCACCTAATGCTTTATTAAATTAAGCACTTGGCTTATTTCTTATGGTCATAAAATTAAAATGTGTGTGGATATCTCGAACGACCATATACGGATCGTTGTTTTTATAAGATGCTTGTACGCAAAATGTGCGCAGTGATCCCCAATTCATCACTATCAAACTAAACAGCCTTGTTTGTTTAATATCACTCTTTTTCCAGCGTTTTTTGTGTTTGGCTCGTAACGGCCTAAACGAAAACCATTCTGAGGTACCCCATATTATTATCGCATTTGTTTAGAGCAATACATATTTTATTTAAGTCTTTCAAAACTACTTAAAATCTTGTGATTCATTTTTGTATAGTATTGTACTTATTGATAAAGATTTTTATATACCGACATAAACCAAAAAAAACCTTGCAGTAGGTATAAATAACGTGTACTGTAAATTACTTTAAACTATTTCGCGAAATAACCGCATTAAAAAATATTAACAAAAAAAAACTCCATACTGGAAAATAGTAAGTATGTCTTGTTTAAAATTACATCGTTTTGTTTGATAGTCGTATCTAGTTCGTAGCCGTTTTAATTCAAAGTCTTCAAACCGGTCAATTTAATTCAATTTAATACGACGCGTACTTCTAACGTGGTTGTCAGATGAAAATCTGACTTATTAACATCATTTCATCACAACAAACGTCAATGCCGTATCGAATTCTTATTGAAAACGATAGGTACATAAGATTTCACTGAGTGAGTGACTGATATTACTCTGTAACATGGTATAAGTACTATGAAGGTTAGAGGAAGAAATAAAGGTTAATTATGGAGATAATATTTAATAAGTTCCTAGGAGCATGAAACAAAGCATTAAAAAAATTTAGTAGTATATATATATATATATATATATATATATATTTCTAAATCTCCAAGAACTTACAAACGAAAGAAGACAATGGCGCAAAAAAAGATTTTATTATTTCGGACAATATTAGAGGAAATCCACTGAAGCCGGCTATAACCAAAGTTATTTTTTTTTTTAATTAGAACTACGTTTTTGATAGAAACATAAAAACAATATGTAGAAAAAATGGTCATACGGAATTTAATAACAATTTTTCCGTGTATTTTCACTTAAAACAGTACTTATTTCTTGTTTTGCGACCATGAAAAAAATATTATTTCGATAACACTATCGATAAAGTTAGCAACACATCACTATAAGTGAACGCGCGTTGTTCCGGATGTACTGACGCGACGCTTACCGGCCCCTTCTGTATTCAACCCAATTCAACCGCTTTTAACCAGTTACGCACAATGAATGAGAGAGTTGACGATATCGTTTTCGCGTTCTGCTTAGATTCGTTAGTGTTGTTCGATTCCACTATATCCTGTGACTATATCTACGATACTATACCTCCTAGTACTTGGTATTGGTATTCAATGAATTTATCGGTACCTAATAAAGTACTCAACATATTTCAACGATACTCACAAGTTTTTTTTTTTTAATTTGTTGGTATTTACTTAGATAAAAAATTGAAATAAAATAAAATATGCTCTACAGATATTATACAAAATTATAAGACAATATTAATGAATATTTTCTTTATTTTTCCCTTAGAGAAAATGAAATAAAAAAAGGAAAGACACGTTTGTTTAGTTTATCACAAAGATTTTTCAAACCAAAATTATAAAGATGAACGGTTTGCCAGCACCAAATTCTAAATTCTATCAAGATATTAAAATGATTTTTATTTACTGATACAGTTAAAAAAGGTTTAAGTACTTAAATCTACAAAAAAGTAAAAATCTACTGCAACTGGTCACGCTGGAGCTGTGCTAGGATGTAACTGATGAAGATGAGATAGGAATAACTGATTGAAGATGGCGCCGCCAAACAACCATATAAGTCGACCTTTAGTGTCAACCACTTGTGACTACTCTTTATTCGATACTTGTATTTTATTTCGATACTTTACTCGGTATCGAATAGAATAATACGAAGCCGAAAATAGTAGTATCGAATGAAGAAGTATCGATACCTAGCGAGTATTCATAAGCATCGAACAACACTAGATTCGATTCGATCAGTCGATGTGCAGTCGATCTCCAAACGCCACACAGCGGTGTTGACTGTTGTCATGGTGATGTGTTCTCATCGATTAAACGAAACTACTCTCTAAATTCTGTGCAAGAAACACATATATCACAATACGCTATTTGCCGCCTCTAATTACAGTATAATTAATAATCCATTAGATGTGAAAATGTTGGACAAGTGAATGCATTTATTTCGACGTTAAACTCCATCGTCTTTTGTTTTTGTGGTAACAAAGTGCACCTTTGAAAACAAATGGTTGTGTCGGTGGCCAGTATTTATCACAGTAATACAATGGTGATAGTAATCTCTAATAATGGAAATACTAAGCGTACCGGTCGTGGAGCGTTCCTGTCGGCGAATTTGATTCGCCAAGACCATAGCTGACGAGGGTTGTCATGCTGTTAATCGAACAGCGTTTGTGCGCTCGACATGCAGCCCGCGGCGTTAAAATAAACGCGCGGTTTTTACACGGTGTTGCGGCGAAAGGCTGGCGAATGCGGTTTGAGCTGGTTAAAGCCGAAGTCGAAATCGAGACGCGGGAGCCTGATGTTTATAAGAAATTGGAGAGGAGGTTCCGCGCGGCCAATGTCCATGTCAGACCGGCGCCAACATCGCAGAATAAGTAAGTACGTTCCGTATGTGTGTTCTCAATTCTTCTAAACTATCACTGCTACGGAAAAACACGTTACTCGAGTATAACACACCAAAAAAGTAGATTGACTGTATTGTTTGTTTCATGTGTTTAATCTGTCCACCTAATCAGCACACTAGCTACAGCTTAGTGATCTTTGGTATACAAGCTATACAATACTGTCCGATTTTTATGTGTTCAGCCCAATACAGAAGTTGTAGAAAAAGCTTATATAATATGTACCTATACCTAGCGCACCAAAGAAATAGAGTACCTAACTGTACAATAATATTCCTGGTATGGGTTTCCAAACAGATCTCATTATGTTTATCATTTATAAAACTATTATTCTGTGGCTTCTGTAATTCAAAAAGATAAGTGGGCTTTACCAGAAGACTCAACCACTCCTGGGAAGGTGCAATTTGGAACAAATGGAAATAGAATGCTTGGAAGTTGATCTCACCCTTGATTTGTTTCTAGGACTCAAACAACAATACCTATTTCACAAATATTCTGTTCTGATAACTCTTCGAAAAAGTTTTTGTTGTAAAAATCTTTATTAAATATTAAGAATGAGATAATTACATAAGAAATTTGGGAGCGGTGATATCTTATTAGAAACCTTATCCATGTTTGTAATCTACTTTATTTTTAGCCATTGTTGTTGAACCGATAATAGTAACTGGCCAGAAGTTATGCACTTCATGCTCAAGAAAAAGGCAATCTGCTATTTTCGGCTTTGTAGAGGTGTGTGTCTATTATTTATAAGTACGTGTTTGATATGTTATTGCTGCCTTGTCAGCGTTAGTCGGTGTACAAATATTCTGGGAAAGTACATGATATAGAGTTGATAAAACCCCCAACTTAAAAAGTATGCTAAAGGCTTATTTCTAAAGATTATATTGCAGTGTCAGAATAAAAATGTCTATTTTGAGTTACCAATAATTTTTAAATACATTGTAACACAATTTATTCCGTCCAACAGTCAGTATATTTTAATCTAATCACAAGCATTTACCCAATAGTATGTTACCTGAATGAAGTGATATATGTATTAAAAAATAAAAACTACTGTGGCAATTTTCCTTTAAAAAATATTGTCAAGTGAACTCTATAATATGCATTAATCTTAAATTTCAAAGATAATAATAAAAAATAAAACGAATCCAATAATCCACCCCTCGTCGCCCCGACGCATTTTCCTTTCGAAAATAATACATACTGTTATATTTTTCAACCTCACTGAAATGTAAAAACTCCTGGATTATTTCACCTTGTAGTTACCCACCTATTAATTCAGACTAGTGTAAAACTAAGTAACTTTGTTGAGGCGTTTTCCATCGAGTTATGAACAATTTTCATAATTAAGTTTTGATAACCATAATCTATATAAACTATCTTACTTATTACATTGTTTCACAGATAGGAGAATTGGTGTATGCCTCCAACCCATCTCCAACCCCTTCTTCTGCCTATTGGTGCAGACGTGGAACAATTTTCTTATACTAGTTCAGTGCCATAGATATACATAAAGATATTGCATTACACATTGTGACCACACTGACCACACAAATGTGACCAAAAAATATATGCCCTTTGATGTTTTGAAATATTCATGTGAAAATTGTGTGACTAATATATGAAATTTGTAGTAGACAAGAGAATTTGAAATTATATTTAACGTGTAATTTTACATAACATTTGATTAAAAACAATAATAACTAAGTATGGTCTGTCTAATGCCTTTCTGTTATTTTAGTCATGTTTTTGTTGGTTTCAAAGCATGAGATGCTATGTCGTAATAATCATGCTATCTAGTGCATAACATGAATAACATTACAGTAACCATAGACAACAATAACTTTTGACAGCTGGCCTCTATTGTGGGTGGCACTGTCTGGTGAGCATTGCAACTAGCCCCTATTGACTGTTTATAAAAATTTAGACAGAGGTCCGTTACTAAAGAAGAATGTCAAATGAATTGAACAAAGCTCACATCTGAATAAGTACATGCAAGTCCATTCCCTCTCCTCTTCCCTTTTCTCGTTTCGTTGGTCGTCGTTCGTTTTCTCGTTAATTTACACACAGAAACGGCGTCGTTTCTGTGTGTAAATTGGACGTTGTTACGCAAAAATGAACCAATCCTCAAAATTAGCTTAATGAGAAATCGGCGCCTAAAGTAAAATGAATGATAAAAAAATGACAGTAATTCAAACAACAATAAACTTTAATGCAACTGAACAAATACATAAAAAACATTTTATTTTTATAAAGTTATTGAAAATGAAACATCTAATTCAACAGATTTTCAAAAAAATATTGGATTGGATCATTTTCGCAAATTTACTATGTTACATAAAATAAAATGCAATAGTGTTTCATTCCTTTTTATTTAAACAAAAAATCACTTTTTACTATTCTCAGAACATAGTTACTACAATGGTATGCCTAAAATTAAATGTGATGATTCACTATTGGAAAAATTAATCATTTTTAGGTTCAGAGTTCTCTTCCATGATTACAAGATCAAACTCATCATCCTGTTCAATAATGAAATCTGGAGTAGCCCCAAAACCTTCAAGATAAATATATTTGTATTATACTATTTTTCTTAGTCCAAATAAGCAAAAACGATCCAGTCCGTTTGGATCAAATATGCTAATTCCTTTGCTATGAAGTTCATTCATGACCTAAATAAGCAAAAATGTTCCAAGCAGCTTGAATCATGATTGCATTAAAATATAACTATGGCGAATTGAAATTGTAAATATTGTAATAATGATCCTAACATCTTGGATTAGTTTTGCATTTAGTGTTACTGCCAAATACGAAATGTGGGTTGGATAGAAGTATAAAAACCGTCATTTTTTGTATGAAAACCAGATGGAACATTTTTGCATTATAAAATATAATGCTTTCTGATTAGTTTGGATGAATTATCTCAGTTTATGAGCGTTTGTGGGTTGGATCATTTTTGCGTAACAACGTCCAATTAATAGTATGGCAATTCAGTATTCTTCAACATAGTGATAAATTAAAGTCTTGCATATGTTAACCTATTATTTTGGTTTTCTAAGCAAATAAATTTCATCACAATAATTGTATTTTCACTTTATGAGCCAAACCATAACAGAGTAGACCATAAACATTCTTATTGTTTTCACAACTAGACAGAAACCATAGATTAAGACAAGGTTACCAAACAGACACCTAATTTATCTAACACACATAGTTCACTTAACACATTCAAAACTTTAATTTCGAGGGTATGAACAAATATTTTTGTAACATGTTTAAATCGGCTGTGTTTGCTTAAGTATTAAAACTTTTAATCTATAGAATAACTTGAACACTAAATCATTAATTTGTTTAGATTTGGGAAAAACAAACATAGTGTTACATTAATTAGGACTGATTGGACAAAAGTATTTCCAATAATGAGGTGAATACAGGGTGAGATTTTTATGACCAGCCAAATTTTAATATAATGATCTTTGGTAGAAAACCTATAGCCGTCTTGTTTTCTTTTAGTATCGTTCTATAGAAAAATATTGAGATATGACTACATAAACCTTTCCCGAAAAAACCAAAAACTCTAGTTACCATTCTTGCCCGCTGCATCATTCCGTTTCAAAGGCCTCGGGCGCGTACGTTTACTATAGCGTTAAGAAGGCAACCAAACGTTATAAAATAAACTAGATAAAATAATTTATTTTGAAAATGTAACCCATATTTTTTATTTACGCAATGATGTCTATTGGTGATACCTAACACCTAGAAAAATTTTGGCCGGTTAATAAAATCTCACCTTGTATAATATGCAATTTTTTTTTTTGACAGTTAACAAAATTTTATAAATTTCTTCATACATGCATGATTATTAATCGTCTAAAGCATGCTAGTTGTTTTCAGATATTTAAAGTTTAGCCTTATTTTAAATTGAAATATACCTAAATAAAAAATTCAATAAATTTAATTATCGTGTGTCCATAATACCTAATTTCTACTTTAAGGTACCTAACATAATTAGTATTTCAATACAAAATGAAAAAGAAATAAAGTTAGTGGTCAGTTCTAATGTCAAGATGTCTGTATCACATCTATATCATTTAGTTGTAGGCTTTTGAACTAGTTTATATTTTCATAGTGATACCTGATTGCTACCTGTACATTTTTTCCGATTTGTTTTTAGTAAAAAAAGTTACAATGATTTTTGAATCCTCGTGGTTCCACTTAGGTGGTGGAACCAACAGGCTTAGTTTTATCGAGCAAATTTTCGGGCTTGTGGCCTCACTGTCAGTTTCAACAAAAACCTTGGGTTGGCTTTCCAAAACTGCCACCCTAAGAGTATTAATAATAAGAAAGAGGGGGGCGAGGTGAAGAAATTAAACCAACTTTTAGAATTTTTAGAAATGCGAAAATACGAAAAAAAAGAAATTAAAAATGAGTAATACATACCTGCTACTAAGACATTTTTGATAGCCTTCAAACTCAAAATACTTTAAACTAACACTAAATGGCCAGGCACTCTTTTAATAAGTCTCAACTATCTAGGTTTGGTACATAAAAGAATGTTTAAAAGACAAAAAGTCAAGGTTGCTTTCCCGCCATTTCTCAATCAATAGAATAATTAATAATAGAATATTGTATTTTTTTAACCTAACCTACGTAGGTTAGGTTAAAAAAATACAATAAAAAAACAGAAAATATAGGTGCTCCAACTACTGTTCTAACAATCGATGGTTGCAACCATAGTTGCAACCCAATAGGAATATAAAGGTTATGCAAATCGAATTTTCACTTGTTACTAAAGTTAGGTCAAAAAATTCTTAATATATTTACTTACAGATGTTTTCAATTTATTTTAATGTTGAAATCTGTTCCCTCTTTCAATAGTCGACCTTTTGATTATGTAAATGCAAAGAGCGAATTCATGTCGGTGGTAACGTGTATGTATTTTTAATTTTTGGTTTTTTGCGTATTTCCGCATTTCTAAAAATTTTGAATGTTGGTTCCGTGTCCTCGTCCCACCATCCCTTAAATTATTATTAATACTTCTAGGGTGGTAGTTTTGGAAAGCTGTACCAAAGCCTCTTCTATTGCACATAATTCACAAAAAAAAAATATAGGAAATGGTTAGAATGTGTATGGTCATTGGATGTATGCTTCAAAACTTACATATACGTACACCTAAATAAATGTATACACCATATTTTTTTACGATTTTTGAATGAATTTTTGCTTAAAACTTGTTTTTATTTTTTATTTTATTTGTTGAAAGGGCATTAATTAGAACAATCATCAGCCCAAATACGAAACGAATAAAAAACAAATTATTGGCGGAGTTTTACAAGATGACGCCAGAAAATAGGTCACCCTCACATGCGCCATCTTGTAAAACTTCCTTAAAACTTGTTTTTGTAATTATTACATACCGACCGACGTAGTGGATATGCGTTTAAGATGTGATCTAGAATGTTTGCACGACATTGTTACCATAGAGTAATATGAATAAATGTTGTTAGCGTCTAGCGTCAGAACGGGATGAATGAATTTTGATGAAACCCAAGTTATTCTATGGATCCATATTGGAGGAAGAGTTAGGTTATGTTACTATCTAAGTTTGTTGTAGGAAGAATTAATAAATAATTAAAGTAATAAATTAATAGTACTAGTTAACTGGATAGTAGTTGATTATTTTATTTTATTATTGACATGTTACCAAAAAATTACGTAAAACTACAACTTTCCAATAGTTCCAATCGTGAAATCTATATTAATTGCCGACACTGAGGCAGAATATTACTTAAATTAGAATAAACATAAATTCTTCCAGCTATCCACAATCAAGTTAGGGTTCCTGAGGTTCCTACTATTTGATTTATTTTATACTGCTGATATGACATGGTGCCATCCACCATCATGTGTTTGATAATAAATTATGACAACGACCTATATTTCAAGATCACTGCAATTTTATGGCCAGTATCTTTATTACAACAGAAGTGGGTCCAACAGGATTCACAGGAGCAGTTCCCCGTGGCCCCATTGAGTTGACCCATTAAAGGGTCCACGGGTAATTTTTTTTCCATCCATTTTTTTCCGTCCCATTACCTACACCTGGAAATAAAATATTTTTATCGTTTTTTCGAAAGTAATTATACAGTCGTATTAATTCCATTGTTTTGAAAAATAGAACATGGACAAAAACGGCTTCGTAAAAGTTTATCACCCATTCTCTACCCTTATGTGATAATCCTGCAATAGCTCAAGTTTGTTATTCATTTGCAGTATGACACCAAAAGCTGAAGGGAGCCCTAGGAGCGAGAGCAAACCTACGATGCCCGAGCAAGGTAGGTCATAATATCCTTAAATTAGTTATTTTGGAATAAGAATAAACTAAAGTATTGTTATCTAAGACTAAGTTTAAAAATCTTAAAATGAAAAGATAATTTAAAATAAAAAAAAAATGCTGACAAAAAAATGAATCAGTAAAAAGTCTAAAATAACACTCGCTTGATCCTACGTATGACAACTAAATTCGCTATCTCTGACACCTTTAATAATAGGTATTATTTTAAAAAAAATTTATAGTATTTTTTTAGGGTTTTTTTTTATGGGCATAGAAGTGCATCATTATTAAACAATTTAAATTATTCCAGCACGGCTATCCTCACCTGCAAATCAGATGAACCAGCTGTACTGCCCAGAGTAAGTGAATTATTGATAGTTTAATTGTACCTACCTCCCTAAATATATAGAGATAATATAGGTAACTAGATTAGGTAAGCTTCATAAAACCCTGATTGTATTATTGGGCATGGAGAAAAAAGGATGAAAAATAACTGTACCTATTTATATCCATAGTTTACTTTTATGCTGTATGTGCATTAGGACATCCATTCGATAGTCATAGCGGTCACAGCTATTAACTGCGCATGCTCAAGATAAAAAAAGATAGACTTAATATAATTCTGTATAATTCAAGGTATAATTAATAATAATAATACCTGGGGCATTCCACACAGCGCCATCTAGTCCCAAATTATGCAAAGCTTGTATTATAGGTATCAAACAACTGATATACATACATAATAAAATGATTTTTTATAATATATATATATATATATTACCTCTGTTTCTTTTCTGTTGAGATTCGCATTTCGGACTGGCTTGCCTTCTCTATTATCTCTATGTCTAAATATGCGGTTATTTATACATCCAGTCATAGGATATTGGCATTTCATATAAATAAATTATAAAAAATAAGAATAAAAACAGTTCATATCAACATTTGGGAAATAGACTAGATATTGAATGTCCATTATTATGAAATTGCTTATTATTTATTGTTTATTGTGTGTGTTTCTGTATTTATTTATTTTAATTTTTTTTATTTCCGTATATTGTTTATATCTTCACTCATACTCAGGAAAGCACATGGAAGATTTAAGTGGAATACATATAAATTAAAAAAAAAAAATTATATCCCTATTAATATTATAATATTAATTATTAATATTCTTCATGCTAAACTGGCTAAAAGGGGTTTAGGTTGGTATAGAGATTTTTTAAGGTAGTTTAGTTTCAGAATTTTCACGAAAGTCTTACAATGTCTTGGAACATCGCATCTCTTTAGCGGTTTCAGTATAAGTGTGTAGTCCACGAGTGCGAAATCGCAGGCGGAAAGCTAGTTATATTGTAATTTATATATAATATATTTCTATTAAACTTTACAGTAGGACTTGGCTAATTTCTGGCAAGTAAAAGAATATTGTAAAGGGATGTACGCTAGCTAGCGAAAAGAAAATCGACGAAAATACGTCATGTAGGGGGTCTTCCACCACTTCCAGTTAAAGCGTCAGTTATCCAATCTACCAGTTATCTGGCACATTTCGTTTCCACGACATACGGATACTGTTAACCTCCAGCTAAAGACAATTATCCCGTCAGCCGGTCGAACTGGCGATATACAACTAGATAAATAAAAGCAATATGGAATATAATCCATCGATTTCATGATCGAATCAGCTGGTTGCGTTACCTACCTATTTTCAATTAATACGTTCATTCATCTTTAATATATTATTTCTGTCTTCTTTTCCCGCGTGTATTTACCTGCGACAAAACGCCATCTAGTGGGAGTAATTTGCAGTTTCTCCTCATTGGCGAATCAAGGGTTGCAACTTATAAAAAACAAAATAATATTCACTTACAGATTATAGTTTCAAGAACATTAACTTTAATCACGAAGTCTATTAATAACATATATTGATATTTAAATAAAAATGAATATGTAAATGCACAAAATTACAACAATTGAAACATTTGATTGATATAATTTATGGTACAAGCAACACTGAGCTCTAGTTTACTAACTGCATGGAACTATTATGTACTACGTACAACTGGAAGGAGCTCTCTCTAACATTAGCGTGGTCATATGTAAACTGGTGATTAAAAAAAAAAGTGCGAAAGGGAAGTAACCGGGTGCCTAACTATCTCTTTCTACACCACTTCTGTGTGGCTAGCATAAAATATACCACTACACTGGGAAAAGTACTATGGTGAATTTAGATTTAATTATGAGGGAACCGAGGAATAAAAAACTATGCGTCATGATAATTACGATACAGGATCTATAATTTCCGCTGATGCATTATGTTTTCCTCTTCATATTTCTCGTTTTTTATTATGGGGGTCATCCATTGCTCGACTGTTGAACATTTTTCTTATGGTAGGTAATTAGTAGCCTACAAAAGATAGGTAATGGCATTGCTTCGCAATGCATGATCTCACGTCGCGTTCTAATATCACTTCTTCTGAAAGTTCTGAATCCATTTTGATGATTTTTGTATTTGGTCACTATTTTTCAACATAGGGTAAATACAGTGGAAGAATTGTCGAAATCAGCTGGTCTAATACGTCACTATGGCCGTTCCATATCCGAGCTGCTATTTCACGTCGCTGGTTGTACACAGTCGCCGAGCGGAGGTGAAGTCAGAGACGCATATTTTTTCCTCTTCACATTTCTCGTTTTTATTATGGGGGTCATCCATTGCTCGACTATTGATGAACACTTTTTTTTAGGGTAGGTAATTCACTAATTAGGCCACTGCCTATAAAGGTTACATAATAGCATTGCAAAGCAATGCCATGATTGCTCACATCGCGTTCTAATATCACTTTTTAAAATATTTTGACTTAATTCAATAGGACTTTATACACGATTGGCCGTTAATATTTCTGAAAGTTCTGAATCGATTTTGATAATTTTTGTGTTTAGTCACTATGTTATAACTTAGTGTAGATACTGTGAAAGAATTATAGCAAATCAAAAAAGTCGATTCTTTGTTTTTGCGGAGTTTTTACTAAACAACTTTATTTCTGTTTTCTTTTGCAGTTTTATTTCTATCTATTTTCTTTTCTTTTTAAACATTATTTAGGTACCGTAATTTAGCTTTATTTGGGTATCCGTTAACGCAAAGTTATAGTAGCCCTTGACTAAGCAAGAATTAATAATAAATGAAAAAGAAACGTACCTAAAAAGCATCAACGCAGGATGACAAGCTTTTAGCAAAATATTAATATAACACAGGTCTACAAATTTTTTTTTTCGAATTTTGATTTGATAATATCATCTATTGTTAATGTTTTTTAGTGTGTTGAAACCGAAAATGAGGTCAATTTTTCTCCATAACGTAGGTACAGATTTTGTTCAATCTCGAGTAAGTACAGTAATTACTACAATAAAAGATAACAAAATCGGCTGGTAACTTTGATTTATTTTCATCTTGTTCACAATGTCAAATACATAAATACATATTACAAACATATTATATATTACATAAATACATAGTACATATTTCCGCTTGTCAGAATAAACGATGACTCATACTTAATCATTATTTTTATAAAAACTTTTTGTAACAATGAATATGTTTATAGATCGTTTTCGTGTAGGAGTGTAATAAATTTGCCTATATTTCCAATATTTATGATGATAGACAAAAGACAGTGATGGCAAAAAAATCAAGAGCTTTCGGAGCATTGTAAGATACTAAATTTTCTAAAATCGGTTCGTAACTTTATCGGAAAATCGAAAACGGTGAAAAAGTCGAAATTTCAAAAAAATTTGATTGTTTCAAAAACGGAAGAATTAATATCGAAAAAATAAAAAATCTTCCGAGACTGGTAGATTGTCTACAAGTTTGAAAAATAAAATTTTAAAAACGGTCGAAAACCCTGACTTGAGCATGTGCCCTTTTCATTTAATGATTATCAGATTAGCTACCCTAGAAAGTAAGATTCGGCCTTATTTCAAGAAGTTATAAAGGTAGACGAAAACACTAGCGTCAAAAAATGCAAGAGCTTGCGTGGCTAAGTATGGTAGCACATCGAAAATTGGTCCATAACTTTCTTTGAAAATTTTTTGTCGTACAATTTTGTTCAATTTCCTCCTATAATTGCGAGAAGAGCGAAATCTGTAGATTTTTTTCTAGGAAACTTATTTTTTTTAGACCTAAATTATTAATATATATTTATAGAAATAGATAGTAATACACTATTTTACACTCTATTTTTTGTGACTTCTGGTTTTTAATATATTTTGGTATGCGGATGATAATAGTATTTTTAAAGCTTGTTATGGTATATTTCATATTTGTTAAAAATTTTATTAATATTTAAAACGAAAGTCTTAATTTATGATTTTATGCTGGCAACTGAAACGAGAATTTGGGGAATTTTGACATTTGTCAAAGTTGAAGTTTTTGACGTCATAATACTAAGGTGTCCATAATGTTTAGATTAATAATAATACTTTGGTAGTTGGCTTTTGCCCTCTTTTGCCTATGATGTGGCCGTAATAATAGATTGCCACATATTTCAATGAATATGAAAGGTGGAAACCTATGTATTGTTTTAAAGAGAAACGTTTTTCGTTAAAGTAGGAAAATAATTAAGTTACAGATCTGACGTCATTCTAGTTACAGATCTGACACCATACGAGTAATGAATTTGATGTCATATATGCATTTGAGAGACTTTTATGTGTGATTTCGATAGGGTATTGAATCTGTCCGTATCTCTGGTGCCAATCGAAAGGAAGGAGAGCATCATATTAATATTTGAGATCCTTAGGTCTCGCACCAGCGTTGAATTTTTAAACATTTTGGCCCTAGAAATAATGTTTCGGTGCCTAGAGTCTTTTAAATCCATTTTTATCCGCCGAATGATTGGGAATTTTTGAGATTGTTGGGTTTTTTCGGGAAAGAAAGGAGCTTGGTTGCCTGTACGAACTTATGTTTTCAAGTTCCCATGTGCGCTCAAGGCGGTGAAGGGGCGACAATATATATAAGAAATATATTTCAAACATATATATCTACAGAATCCTTGACCTTTTTAATAACGTGTTTAGGCTCATTGGGATCGTTTCAACGAGTTATTTCTTAAGTAATAGTTCTAAGGGCTTCGGCGTGCAAAAGTATCTACGCAACTTGTCGCGCTTGGAGCTTTACTTCTGTGGGATTTAACTATTTTGTAAATAAAGGCGGTCAGCCATCCAATTATGAATCACATTCTAGGTAGTTTTATGTCTGTAATCAATAGGAGATTTGTTTTCAAAAGGGTATTATACATAAAGGGAGCATGCAGCTAATTTACTAAGGTGATTGAGATATCGATATTTGAAGCTTTGATTTTTAGAGTTACTAACTGCTTCACAATTTATTTCTTAGGTGAGAAGCCTCCGTCGATTGATCATATTTTCTGCGGGTTGACTGCTTTTAGTGACTAGCTCTCTTGAACTTCTGTTTGATTGCTTCTACTTTTCCATCGAGGTGGATAGGAGTCGGGCTACTGCCGTTTATTTTATTTTTTGTAAATTTGATGGTTTAACAGTATTTCGTACAAATCCAACCAGTATTTTTGATGCTATCGCAAGTTGTACTACGCGGTGGCCACGCGAGACCTCATTTTCAGTGCTTACGTTCGTGTTTTATGATCCCTTATAAATATTAAAATTATTTGTTAATAATGAATGTAAATTGATTCCCATCATTCATGTATGTTTTTTTACTCCATAATTATACTGATGTATGTTTGTAGCGTTTTAATTTGAAATCTGCTAAACCAATTTTGACAAATGTTCGAATTAAAGGTTCTAATTTACTAAATTACGAATGGTTTATTGACACGGACATACAGAAATCTTTATACTCATGTAAAAAAAGTTAACTTCAGTGTCACGGGTTAAGATAGGCTTAGAGAGTTTTGTTCGATCTTAGTCGAAAATTAAAAAGTTCCTGTTATGGTCTCATTTATCCT
Organism: Luffia ferchaultella; assembly: GCA_949709985.1. Lineage (NCBI taxonomy): Eukaryota > Metazoa > Arthropoda > Insecta > Lepidoptera > Psychidae > Luffia > Luffia ferchaultella. The sequence goes on from OX453269.1 coordinate 6,492,195, forward strand.
ACGTAACTTTGTCACCCTAATCAGAAAGAGACAATATGGCACCCACTAACATCCTTGTTACTTTTATCTTTGTAATTCGTTTTCAAGGTCAAATTTCTAGGACCTCGAAATTTCTTCGTAGAGCTCATTCCAGTTGTACGTAGTACATATTAGTTCCATGACTAACTGTAAGTTAAATATGACAGTCAGTTATTGGTGGAAGAGCATCGCATCGGAATAAAAGTGACGTTCATCCTTCTGTCAAAGATATCTACAGTTTAGTTAACTAGATGATAACCGATACTTGGTGGAAGACCCCCGTAAAATAGCTGAAACGTCAATAAAATGTGGGTAATATTAAACATCAATAGAATGCGTGAAACGTGTAACGTTTGAATCGTCATTAAAACGTGCTAAACATGACATTTCACGAACGTCAAAGACATTTCTAATATCGTTAAATACGCGTAGATATATGAGTTTTTTTAATGGCGCTCGTAGAGCGATGCCACTCCTTGTTCAATTTCATTACATACATATAAAAATAGTTTAACTTGACACTGGCAAAATTATCTAACCCACAAGATAGTTGCCGAAGTTAAAGAAAAAGAAATAGATACGAAAGTAATGTATATTGTTTTAACAGTAGCAGTGGTGGCGAGGTGGCCAAACTCAGTTCCCCGACGTGCCATTCGCCTGGAACAATCCTGCCAGACTTGCCACAGTCTGACATAGACGCGGACAAGGTAAGGAACCAGTAGGGTAGATGACTATTTCTTTTTAAATTACTTTACGTGAAATACTTTTATAAATATATCATAACCGTGAAATAATTTTAAAAAATAAATCTGTTTCAAATGACCTGTTAGACAGATAGGGCAATACCGCGCGGCATACGTAGCTGTGACGTCACGCCATTTAAAATAATGTTAAAGTTCGTTCTGTAAGAAAGAGACAGAGATACTCGTAAAATATTAATTGCTTATAAGTTCCATATTCAACCAAATAAAATTTTGTTAGTTGTTATGATATTATAAGTTGGCATGGCAATGAATTAAGGTCTTCTTTATATTTTGGTGTAAATTCGTAACGTGCAAACTATAATATAATACTGCTTGACATTTGCCATAATGATGTGGTATCCGGTGTCTGGTACAATCATGGTACAATACAATAGGTACTCAATCGATGGTTTAATTATCCAAGAAATGCCATGGAACGACTTGCTGGAAAGTTTCTGCAAAACACCTTTTAGCGCTCAGTGCATTGATTAAAGTGCCAGACGGTCATCTCTTCACGTCTTCAATGTTCATTATGTATATGAAGAGCTTGAAAGTAAAACACTCAGTTCGTGTATTGACTTGACAATTACTAATCGTTTCCACGATGAAAAAGAGATTGAAAAACAAGAGGAAAATTAACTCATACGAACATAAACTCTTGACAAAAAAAAAACTTACCTTTAAAAAGTGTGAAATAATACAAGTTTGTTCATTGGCTAGTGATTTTTGATTCTTAAAGGCGTCTGGGATCTCTAAGTCAACTTAAATTACCCAATAATTAGCGGTCCCAGATGTCTTTAGGGATCAAAAATCATTAGACAATGAACAAATTTGCATAATTTCACACTTTTTAAAGGTTAATTTTTTTGTGTGGCCGCGTTTTTTAAATTATCAATTTTATTTTTAGTTCAAAATTTTTAAACTTATTTAGTTAAATTAATTCATACATGATCGGACAAAAACTTTTTTAGTTTTCATTTCATTTCATTTCTTTAGTTAATATTCCTCATTTCCTTTCAATATAGTGTACATTATTCTACTAGTCAAGCCCTTTCATTTGCTACCCATATTGAGCGATTTGTGAAAAAAATTTAATCCGCCATTTCGTGGTGGCGCCCATCGTGGATTTGAAATTTGTCATAGTGTACATTCTACTAGTCAAGTCCTTTCATTTGATACCCATATTGATGAAGTAGTGAAAAAATATGAAATTTGCAATTTTTTGATGGCGGCCATCTTGGATTTGAAATTTGTCATAGTGTATAGTATTCTACTAGTAAAGCCCTTTCATTTGATACTCATATTGATGCAGTAGTGAAAAAATATGATATCCACCATTTTGTGGCGGCGGCCATCTTGGACTGATTTTTATGAAACATACCTAAGAACACTCCCGACTAATTCACCTTTCATATAAAAATATCTGCATCCAAATCGGTTCATCCGTTTGGGAGCTACGATGCCACGGACAGATACACACATACACACACACGTCAAACTTATAACACCCCTCTTTTTGCGTCGGAGGTTAATAAACCATATCTGCGAATACTAGGTCCAAATTAATATTTACATTCTCTGAACAACGTAAGTCTTTTCATAACTTCTTTTTTATGTCACAAAACCCTGAGATCTGCACTTTTCTTTTCTTATGTGACACTGTGACTATTTAAATGTTTCTTATGAATGTAAAAGTGATAGGATATGTTTTACAGCTATAACATAGATAAATGATTCTCTGACACGGCTAAAGACGATTTTGTTGTTTTTTTACTTTTTTAAACGAGAAGCTATGTAGTATAAAATGAAACGTTCGAATGCCTAAATAAGGTATTGTTTTACGTTGCTAAAACAATAACATAACCTAAGTACATATTTATAAAAGTATTTTTTTCTTCTGTAAAACCTTGTGCGACAGTATCGATAGTATGTTTAACTATCGATAGTTAGTAACTATCGATAGTATCCTCGTATCGTAGTAGTAGTAGTATTAGTGCTCGGATACTATCGATAGTTACTAACTATCGATAGTATCCGAGCACTAATCACCAAAAGTTGAAATGAATTGTGCTGTGTGCTCCGTTTGGACCCCCTCCCCTGGCTTCAATTTTGTGGACGCCTGTTTGGAGGTTAACTGAAATATCACAGCCGATGCAATTAGTCCATTACCCGAGGCCGAGTACAGTAAAGGCTGGTTTAGACGTTACCAGCGGTTGCCATGCCAGCTGGTGGGTTAACTGGAAGCTGACTGGCAATCGGCGACTGGAATGCCAATTGACTGACGCGTTTCGTTTAGACCTTAACAGATGCCACGCCAATTGGCAGGTTGGCTGGAACGTCACGGGCACTTGGTGTTGTCCAACGTGGTTAGGGGAAGTATCACGCCAGCAAAACAAAAATATTTATGTTCTTGGGTCATTGGCGTCTCCAGTAACTGGTAAAAACCGTTTATAGTGTTACTCGCTGGCATCCAGTCACTGGCAATCTCTATTAACAGGCCGACTGGCAGCGTCTAAATCAGGCTTAATATGCACGGATCTTTGCCGCTGTGAAGTTATTTATAGAAAACGTCGCAGTAACCTAAAATATAGATGCAGGAGAGATCGGATAACTTGCACTACTCGCTCTCGCGTGGCTGTACCTGCGCATAGAGTCATTCGCGGGCAACTCCGAGCGGCAAAGATCCGTGCGTACTACTGTAACATGCGTTCTTCAAAAAATATCTTATTACGGCATTGCTTTTTAGTTATCTCCGTCTAATAAATCGTGTCGTTTCGTTGCTCCGTTACGACGACGCGAAGAAATGGCAAACGCACTATAGTGGGTGTCACAAAAAATTTCCACCTATTTGAGATATGACATTTAGTAATTATTGTTGACAGCTTTGTTCTTTTGTCGGTTTAAATGTTTGCATGTTTTTCTTTATACAGAATTGGGGCCTATCAAAAGATGCGACCGCGGCCGAAACGCAAGCATGGCTTGCGGTGCATAGGTTCGCGCAACACGCGGCCACCTTTTCTAACTATAGTGGATCAGATTTGTTGCGGTGAGTATTTTTAAAAGCACAATTTCATCCATATAGTCACAGGCGTAATATAATCTCTACACTCCCTGTCAGTGAACAACCGATGAAGCACTGCAATGACCGCCGCGTGAGTATGTGTGAGTGGAATTTTGCAGCTTATTAGCGATCGGTTAGACTTCCTGTGGTATAAGTGTGTTCAAGTTGATGCGTGCATACATAGCAAGTTGACATACTAGGGGTGCATCGGTAATTCTGGTATTACTAGGTTCATGTATACCTATAGTAAGAAAACTTTAGGATAATATGTGTTAGTATAAAACCGTCATCTTGGATTCGCCATATGGGACTTTCTGCTGGGTGAGGTAAATGACGTTTCCTAAGTTCTTTAACCTCTGTTAATGCATCCACTTCCACCAGCCAATTAATGCCCCACTGCAGAAGCTTAGGCCTCCCCCCAGGGTGAGGGGGATTTTAGTTTAATCCACCACGCTGTTCCAGTGCGTGTTGGTGGATTTTAACGACTATTCATGCATCAATTAGTGTAAAATATTTAAAACCTTTATGAAGTATCAGAAATAATTGCCTCATTAGATTCTAGCCCCATTAAGGGACTCATACCGATGATATTTAATAAGGAAAGTAGGTAGATACGCTCTAACAGCTTCGGTTAGTGTCGCTCGGATACGCGTATGAAAGAGTTGTGCGCAGTTGCCATTCAGTGCGATATTATTTAAGAAATAAATGCCGTCATGTCGTGTGATGCGATGTAATAATTAATGTGTTCATATGATACATTTCTTTGATTAGTGTAATACGAAAGTAATGCATCTATCTACACATGAACATAATTGGTGCGAAGGTTAAAGCTTAGCGCTATCGATTTTTAATCGATCAACAGTTTAATTATGTATCGAAAGACTACGGGCTTATATGGCAGTGCGCGCACTATCGTAAATCAATCGATGAGGACTTTTAATTAAATAATCGAACAACTATCGATAACAACTTTATGTTCACGGCCGTATTGTTACGAGCGGACAGAGTAATGACCGCCATATAGCGTCAACCAGTAAAACCACTTTGTAGAAGGGTTTTACAACAAGGACAACACGAAACCCCTACTCAATACTAGATGGCGTTAGAAAAAAGAATGTTCTAGGATTATCCAAATTGATCGATTACGTTCGTGCGAGTGGAGTGATTTCTGGAATGTTCTCGAGTTCCTTACGACTCATATAAATAGCTGTAGGAGCGTGAGCGATCTCAGTTCATTTTTGGGCTACGTTTAAGCGACTTCGAAGCGAAACTAGTGACACAAGTGAAACCTATGAACTTGGCTACGACCTAATACATCGTGAGTGCTTAGTGTTTGGACTTAGTGCTTAGTGTTTGGACTTAGTGCTTAGTGTTTGGACTTAGTGCTTTGTGTTGGACCTAGTGTTGGTGAATAAAGTCTTCAAAAGAGTCAACAGGTCTTTCTCTCCGAATATTCGAACCCTAACACGTAACAGTATATTGAAGAGTGCAGACCATCGACTAAATGACGCGTGTCAATTGCGTATCATCTTTGATTATCTGCTGACGCTTGCGCAGAAGAGTTGTGTTCGGTTTTCGGTATGACGGGGGTTATTACAAACGACACGGAATTACTTATAGAGTCTATAGAGAAATGGCATTTCGCAACTCGGAGTGTAGTGTACGAAATTTTCCCTTGAATAATCTTTCGCTTAATATAGGATGAATCTAGTATTTCTTTTTTATTTTCTTTTTATTTATTTTTTTCATTTATAAGTAAAGCGCAAACTAATGCCTTTCCATTGAGCATTCTGACTGACTGTCGACGCTAGACGATCGATCATGTGCGCACCAACATCAACTAAACTGTTTGGTCGTGGTGAAATCGCGAAGCGCACACAACTCGACTCAATAGTTTAGTTGTGTAACAATCGATAGTTAGCGCTAGGCCTAATGACTTCTAGAAGAAGTATTCTTCCTAATAGAAGAAAAAAATAATGTATGTTTATAACGTGACACCACGTTATGTTAGTCGCCATCTTGGATCCGTCATTTTGGTATTTTAAATTTTTGCTTTCGTGGTATACGTATAATAATAATGAGAAAGAATACATCACAACAACGTCTAGGCCCCAAACTATGCATTAGCTTGTGTTTTGGGTACCAAGTGAAGACACAACATACATATAACAACCAAGACCCGGTGCCAGTATCAATATTCATCATATAAATACTGACCCGACTTGGGACTCGAATCTGTGACCTCCAACATCGTAGGTAGGGCCGCTACCCATTAGGCCAAGCGGTCCTCGTCGTATGTCTTGTCGACCCTAGTTCTTTGAACTCTACGAGTGCAATTAATTGTCTTTTAATGAGTATTGTATTGTAGAGCAACAGTTGGGCGCTTGGCGGCTTGGTTGCCACAGTTCAATAGCGCGCTTGTAATGGAATTCATATATGAACGCCAAGAATCGCTGGTGCCAACAAATTATATGAGCAATCTTATTGCTTTGTCTTGAAGTTAAATTGGAATGGCTAAATGAAAATTATGAACACCATACATTTATAGACATGCTCTCCCTCCCTTCCTGCCTTCCACAAACCTGGGAGTTAGCTACGTTTAAAGTATGAACTTATATGGCCGACTTGAGCACGAGAGAAATGCAAGTTTAGGACAGTACAGCACCCCCTCTTCCGACTGTTTCACCTAAAATCTAATCGACAGTACTACAGGCTATGTTCGGACCGGCCGTAAAGTTTATCGTCGTCTACACCGACGTACGATATACCAGCATACAGATGTAAATAAATCAAAAAGGTCGAATATCTGGGATTCATTATAATCGGTTGTTTATATCATGGTTGTAATGAACTGTCTTGCTTTTTCAGGTTATCACGCAATGACTTGATCGAGATATGTGGCCTAGCTGACGGCATACGCCTGTTCAACGTGCTCCACGCCAAGTGAGTACGCAATGCACTTAACTTCAGCCAGGTCCCTCCACCGCACTGCACTTGGTTACACTTTGTACTGACCGTTTAAAACTGATAACACTCTGGTGCTAGATGACGCCTCAGCTTCCGGAGTTATGTCAATATTTGGTTCTATACGAAGGCCGAAATATTTCACTTGTTTCATGACACCCATTCAGAAATATATTTCTAAATATACATATAACATTTCGTCAACCAGCCATGAAAAATTATTCAATATTGTAAAATCAAATAAATCGTGTATTAGATAACGTAAAGGCACAGACAAGTCAACCTTATAGACCACGCTTTGACAGGGAGTAGCATTCGCCAAGGCTATGTAATGACACTACATAACTACGTCGCTAGTGAGCCGTCAGTTGGAAGCCATTAAATTGTCAATTTTGAACGAGCCAATGAAAACTAGCCGACCTCTCCCCGCACCCCGCCACTTTTTGGCGATTTCGTTTTCGTACTGACGTTTATTAAAGCGTGGTCTAAAGGTTGACTGGTCTGTGCGTAAAGGTTAAAGAACTGAAAAAATAAGCTTTTTTTCCATAATTTTTGTATGCTATTTGCTTGCTAATAAACTGGTTACTAAATTTATATTTTTTTGGAAGTGCTTCGACTTAATATTTTCACGTTGATTTACTTTATTAAACAAAGAATTTAATGAAGTTAGAAAATCTGAAATTGACTTTTAATAATGAAATGTCAACAGCCCTCTAGCAAGCCTGTCTTTTAAGTTGGAGCCTTATTTTTGTTGGATTGTTTGATTCCATTCCACCAGCCAATTATGCCTCACTGCAGGGGCTTAGGCCTCCCCCAGGGTGGAGGGGGCTTGGAGCTTAATCCACCACGCTGCTCAACTTTGGGTCGGTGTATTTTAACGACTGCCATCTATTGATGGCACCCGGGATCAACGGCTTAACGTGCTCTCCTAGGCACGGAGTTGATAGTTATGTACTTAAGTCAAAAAACTCATTGTTACACGCCCGGGTTCGAACCACGGCGGCATCGTAAAGAATAATAATAAGTGATAAATTACATAGTAATATGGTCATTATTTTAAGAGCTTTTTGAAAAATTTGCTTTATAATGCATTTTATTTATTTTCAAAATTTTGTATTTCATCCTAACTGCCACGTATTTAGCATGTTTTTTTTGTTATTTCACCAAAATTGTCCCACTACTTTAAGAGAATTCAATGTTTTCGCACATAGCCTATAGCATAGACTCCATGTACATACGTAAATGTATGTAAATTCGACAGCAGCTTTCGGTTTTAACAGAGTCAAAAATGTCACTTCACAGTAGCAAAAATGTCAAACGCTATTTCGCGGATGTGAAGACCGGCGCGCGGGGACCTCGCGGACTGAAACTCGCTATCTTGCACCAGCTAGCTAGAGTATGAGCAGATAGACGGTAGTAAACGCAGAAGAAGGCTTCTAGTCAATTCGTACTTTTGTGGTCTAGTGGGTCTATAGTAAGAAATGAAAACCGAATTTATTATTTACTAGCGACCGCCCGCAGCTTCGCTTGCGTAGACTACGAATTCCTGTTATAGGTACTATTAACGTTCGAGATGGTATATACGTACTTTTTGCTGGAACCCATTTTGGTTACACCCATTCAAACTTTCAATCTTCATTCCCCTTCCACCCTTTAAAAAAACCGATACAATTTTTCATCCCCCGTTTCCCACCCTTAAAATGTGGAAATCTAAAAACCCTGAAACACGTCATTATTTGAGTCTCTCCATTCCCATCCTTAAGTTTGAAATTTCTAAAAAAGCCTTTCTTAACTTAATGCTCACGTTATAAAATAAATCTATGTTCCAAATTTAAGCTTCCTAGACTTAGTAGTTTTGGCTGTAGTAGTTGATAGATCAGTGTGGACAAACGACAGACAGATAGACAGACAAACAAACACAAAAAGTTCCTTAGGACACTCTGGACAATCTTCTTTCACGTCTGCAAAGTTTCATTAAAATCTGTTCAGCCGTAGTGGAAATTAGCTCGAATAGACAGATACACGTACAGACAGACAGACGGACAAAAAGTAACATTTGTTAGTTTTGACGACCTTCTTTTCATACTTGTGATGTTTCATTAAAATTGGTTTAGACAGATGGACGTACAGACAGACATACAAAAAGTTCTGTATGTCACTTTTGACTACATCCTTTCCATATGTGTAAAGTTGCATCAAAATCGGTTAAGCTGTTTTGGCCGAAACCTATTTGCTCGAATAGACAGACAGTTCGTTTTCATATATATAGCCTATAACCCTCCGCTAAATTAAGGCTATCAAAGGCAAAAAAAAAATTCAAATCCGACTGGTAGTTTCAGAGATTAGCGCATTCAAACAAACAAACAAACAAACAAACAAACAAACAAACTCTTCAGCTTTATAATAAGTATTTCTATTATATAGATTAATAGATTATAAGATAATAAGAAAATAAGATAATACAGAAAACCGTATCAAAGTCTTTTGCGTGGTTTGGAAGTAAAAAGTTAACGAACAGAGGCAGACAGCGAATTTATTTTTTCCCGCTATACTTTTCATATTTCGATAAAAACTGCTAAGATATTAATTTAAATTGTGTAGTGCAAAGGGCAACTATAATATGCATGAAATGCTTAAGGCAACTAACGTATTTAATTTGATAAGGATTAATATTACGTTTAAAAAACATCTTCGCAAATAGTACATAATGTTAGAACAAATTTGATTGTCATAAAAAAGGTTATAATAAGTTAACCTTAAAAGATACACATATGCTGTCGCGGTCTTTTGGTTAGAACTTTTAAAGGGGAACAATTCCGTAATACATGATTTTTGGTTAACATCAACCGTTTACGCAGCGCGCGCGACGGAAGCTCTCAAAAGGAATAATTTTTCCCGTTTTTGCAACATTTTTCATTGATGCTCCACTTCTATTAGTCGTAGCGTGATGTAGTATAGCCTATAGCCTTCCTCGATAAATGGACTATCCAACACAACTATAATTTTTCAATTTGAACCAGTAGTTCCTGAGATTTGCGCGTTCAAACAAACAAACAAACAAACAAACAAACAAACAAACAAACTCTTCAGCTTTATAATATTAGTATAGATTTTTTTCCAATTTTTTTTTGTCTATATTGGTCTAGTGTCACACCCTTAAGGGATCACTCTTTATCCATAATGACACTATAGATTAGTATTTTATGTATAATTAGCCATTTACTATCAACACGTTTCAACATGTCCACAGACGGATCGAGCCCCGTCTCACGGTTTACGTGTCGGCGATCGGTTCAGGCGTCTACAACGTTCTCTATCTGAACGAGTGTCGGGCACGAGAGCTGGTGTACAAACTACGGACTTTGTTACCGCAACCGCAGCAACGTAACGAGCAGGTGAACGAACCAACGAGTAGAACTATCGATATAACCAAAGAAAGGATGAAATTTTAACAATGATCCAAAAAAATCTTTTTTTATGTAGATATCACCAATAGACCTCATTGCGTAAATAAAAAATAAAGGTTACATTTTCATCATAGATTATTTTATCTACAGTGTTATTTTATAACGTTTGGTTGCCTTCTTTGTGACGACGCGCCCGAGACCTTGAGACCGAGATGACGCGGCGGCCGTGAATGATGATTACGCATATTAGTCTTTTCGGGAAAGGTTTGTGTAGTCATATCCTAATATTTTTCTATTGAACGATACTAAAAGAAAAAAAAGACGGCTATCGGTTTTTTACGAAAGATTTGGATGGTTTTGTTAAAATTTCACCTTGTGTATCCATAAATATATTGATCATTATATATATATTTTAAGTTCATTTGTAAGTGATCTCTAGAGCATTTTATATATCCACTACCCCAGAACAAAATATACCAAGTAAGTAACCAAAATAAACTTGTCATGTTGTCGATGTGTCTGACAATTGACGAATATTTTACACTACAAAAACTGCACAACTAAATTTGTTTGTAAGATTTACTATATGAGAACCCCATTGGAGCTTGGGGTCTAACTGTACCAACAACAACATCCAATGCCCATTGACAAAAAATTTTGTCATTACGTTACATACATCTTTTTTTTCTAATAAAATATAGATTATCTGGAATATCTGCATAATTATTTTTTTTAATTTCATTTGTCGGTTTACAAGAAATAATCGATTGTTAAAAATTGATCAGTTTTACAAGATGGCGCATGTGAGGGTGGCCTGTTTTCTGGCGTTATCTTGTACAACTCCACCAATAATTCGTTTTTTATTCGTTTCGTATTTGAACTGATAATTGTTATAATTAATGTCCTTTGAATAAATTACATACGTATTGCACTTGTTTGTATGGCCGCTGCATGTTGTAGTAATGACTTCACATTAATGTTTGAAGTTTCCTTTCTTCCTGTTATTACGCATCCAAAAAGTTTAATGTTTTTCTGTTGAATATAGACACCATAAGACATAAATACAAATTTTTTTAGACCGTGTTACAAAATTTTGAACATGCCCGTTCCTTATTTTATTTCATTTTATTTGTATGGAAAATCAACAGCACAATTAACTTATTGACAAACATAATAGCCACACAAGGCCATGTGTGATGTGTTTCAAATTAGGTCTAATGAATTTAATATATTTAGTCTTTTTCTTATTTTAACTAAACCAGTTTACTACTTTCAATATAGCACTATTATATAATCAGAAATGTGTTCAACTTTAAATAAACGTGAGGTGTCATCTGCAAACAATACTATTGACTGAACGAATGGCCGAGTGGTTAGGAACCCCATTGTGGAGCCAAAGGATGCGAGTCCGATTCCCGCGCGGGACAATATTTGTATGCATGAACATGTTTATTTCGTTCTATGTTTAGGTGTACCTGTATATATCATAAAAGAACATTTAAGTTTGTATATCAGTTATCTAGTGGGTATAATACTTGCTTACATTGGGACTAGATGGGGCTGTGTGCGATGTGCCAAGTATTAAAAGAAATATATATCATGGTTATCCTTTACAAGGTAAGCCAAGTCATTTATGTAGATTAATATAAGAAAAGGCCCCAATATCGAACCCTGCTTCTACGCCCATTGCAACTAATGACCCAGAAGATTGTTTTCCATTCAAGTCCACACTGCGATAAATTTCCTTAGTATACTTTTTTGTTACACAGCAATACGAGACTGTGCTGGTATCGGGCCCGCGAGGTGTCCGCGTGCAGCTCACCGACGACCTGGTGCGTCATATGCCAGACGGATCAACGTACCGTTTGGAAAGGCTCGACAACGAGGTGATGCTGCTATCAGCCACGGAATAACTCGTCCCCCAAACTAGATATCGCACTCAAGAATCTTCCAGTCGAACAAATCGAAGGTTAAGAGGTACACAATTTTGAGGCTTAGATTAATTATATACTGGCGTATATATATGTTCCGTAGTCGCACTTGTTCGCGAATTTTTCCGTTAATGGAAAAATATTTTATATGTACACAGATTGGAGAAGGGCTACAAGGCATACCAAATATCAATTCGTCTGTCTACAATGAAATATACTTTATATTTTTTTGCGTGCCAGAGCGTCTTTAAGCCCTAGGCCTTTACATGATTCGGAATCTCGGTGTATGGGGTTGTAAGTTTTGTAAAATCTATTTCGATATCGACTCAGCACAAGCACTACGCCTTCACCCCACCACTCGATAGTGATAACTCCGGTGCCGTGTATTTTTTGATATTTTTGTGTAATTGTTTAAAAAAAAACTTCAAATTATTATAGATACCTGTTATTTGCTAATAGATGTAAAAAAAATGTTTTATTAATATTTAAGTTTATTAACAAATATATTATAAGTAGATTATTATTATTATTTAGATATTTATAGTATTATTATATAGTATAATAAATTGTCATATTTCTTGTCTTTACAGCAAAAGGTTAATATTTGCTGAGCAGTTTGATGGCTGAAATATTTTTATTAGGTACTTTAAATATTAACCTAATTTAAGATTTTTTTTGTAAGTTTAAAAACTATGATACAGAGGATCCGTTGATAAAAAATAACAATAAACAAGAGTAAAATGATATTTTGTACCAAACACGACTGTGCGTTTTAACGCTTAAAACTTAAGGGTCAGACACGATGTAACTTCCACTACGTTAAAATACCTATGTCGCGCGTAAATACGGCCACGCCACGGATGTAAAAGGCCACCGGCTGTACACACTCGCCGATCGAAGGCGATTTCAAAATTCAAAAGCGCTATGCGGGTAAAAGAAAAGTGTACAGCCGGTGGCCTTTTACATTGGTGGCGCGTATTGTACACATATTGGTTTTTTCGGGAAAGATTTGTGTAGTCATATCTCAATATTTTTCTATTGAACGGTACAAAGAAACAAGACGGCCATCGGTTTCATCAGCTCACTCGTTGATATCGTTTATATAGTTTCTCGCCTGTAATTGGTCCCTAGATTTATTCTGGCCGTTGTACAAAAAATACACCTTATTATATTATAATACCTTATTTTATATTTACAAGAATTCAACACGAATGCAATATTTTATGATAATGTTGAATGAATTACATGTTGGTTTTAACTGGGCACTCTTGTGTAACGTCGCATTGTTGAATTTCGTAAATAGTGCAGATTATGCGTACTTTTAAAATGTAATTTTAATTGTTGTATGAATTCGTAACATGGTAGCTGTAGCATCGATGTATAAGTTGTAGAAGATGCCACAGTTGTTAGTAAATAGCATCGCTAAAAGAGTACAAAGAGATATTTACTCAATTTACTTACACTGCTACAAAATAATGAAACAGTATGTTTCTATTTACAGTTTTGTAATTTCAACCGTATTGTCTTGGACATTAGATTCGATATTGAATATAAAATTTGCAAGGAATGTATCGCGTTGTTTAAACAACACTGCACTAAATAAGTGCTATCGAGCGTTTTTTAGCATTCATTTTTGTGCATATTTTTGTGTTACAGACTGTACATCTTCCCTGATTGCTTAGTGTTTCAATGTTTATATGTAAAGTATAACAATTAATTACCTACAGGATTAATTTTTTTGTATGGTTCCTTTGAGACATCGAAAGATGTTGTGAATTCTGTTATTAGTTAAACATAGTTTTCTTTTAATAAGTTTATAAGGCGTTTTTGAAAATATTATGTTTCTCTAGAAAATATAAAAATATCTTAATGGCTGTACTGATATGTGACGTCATATCCTAGTACTACTCTGTCTAATAATCAATTTGAAACATTCAGTCATTCAATTAATTACCTGTTTAAAAAAAATGATTTATTAAGAGTATTTATTTTTGCATTTAAAAAAAAAATTGTTTATTATTTCCTTGTAATTTCCAATTTTTGTTTTTAATTAATCATATTTAAGTAAGATCTCTATGATAATGTATTTGTTAAAGATTGGTGCCTTAATATATTTAGGTAGGTATAGGAAAATTAGAAAAAAACTGTGAGAGGGAGGAAGCCAGCGCAAGTTGTATAACGGAGTATTAGCATGTAGTTTATATTTTGTACTGTTTTATACAATAAGTTAATAGTAACTATGCCTAAGTCGGATTTTGGATACCTTTTGTTGTAACACTACCCTCAAGAATTTTGTTGCCACCATTTTTGTTGTATTTCTTTTTTACAATCTTAATTGAATACTGTTTTGTAAAACTTTGAACCTTCTTCGCTAGGTCATTAAAAATCCTGAAAGTTTCATATAATGTTAATTGCTCTGTAATGTATCAAAAAAATATGTTAATTGGCAGACATGCTTTAATTTTTTACATGTATAATTATTAAGCTAGGTATGTAGTTTTCTAAATTTAAGTTTTCTTAAGATTGTTGTTGTGAATAAAAATATTTTATTATGTAAAACTTGTTTTTTATTGATTCATAAATCCCTTTAATTATTTACATTTCCAGATAGAGCCGTTATACTGTGTGATAATGCTCTACACTCCCACAATTACAATTGAGTGGTTAGAAAATGTACCCAGACTTGTTTTGATAAATTAAGTTCCTGTTAGAATATGTTTTTACATATATTTTTCACATGTAATTGTAAGTGCTTGGCATATACTACGGAGTGTCACTGAGGAAGGTTGGGAGGGGGGGGGGGGGATTGTAAAATAATGTGTCAATACTTTTTTTGACGCCGAATCTCTAAACAATTAAAAATCACTAGAGATGAACCCATATTTAAGAAACTCATTTAGCTTGTAGGTGAAAATACTGTTAATAAAGTATATACATTGCTCACAGGTGGCGCGCTCAATTATGATTACACATACCGCACTGTGTCCAAAAACATTACGTACGTCCCGCGCCTGCCTCACTTCCCGCCCGCGTAATGTTGCTAGATCGGGAGAGGTTTCCTACTGTTTTTGGGATAATCATATAAAATCAGAAAAAAGGTGTTTAATAAAAATATTAACAGATAGGTATATTTAGGCCGCGTTTATATAACACAAATTATTTCTTGCGGGGCAGCCGCACGGTCGCTGCGTACTTGTTCATTCATAGTAAGTTTTAACTATACCAGGTACTAGGTCAAAACTCACAACATTCAAATTTCCTTCAGGCGCCAGGTGTTTACTTGAGTTCAATGAGTTTTTTGGTACACTACGAGTATAATTATAGAAAGGAAGTAGCATGACCTTCTGACATAAGTGTTCTTCATTTAATAGAAAGTTACTCACTACAACTTGAAATGCATACATACCATTTTAGTTAAATACCTAAAGGAAATAAACATTTCTTTTTTTATACCTATTACAATAAATAAAACCCGGCTTCAATAAAGTACCTTTTTAAAGGTAAGGTAAGGCAAGTAAAATTTTTATTAGGTACCCTTTTGTTGAGTAATCTTTTTATAATATTTTCTTTTAGAATTTGAACTGATTGGCAGAATTTTACGTTTAGATAAATAATGTAGGTACCTAATCTTATATCTAAATCTTTTTCAATAACCGCCGTTTCTATGACTTTCACCATTTATGTGGTCATCATTTACAAGGAATATATTATTTTTTTCAATGAATTTCTTGAAAATTGAAAGAACGATTGCTAATCGTTCGATATTTGAACTTATAACAAAATCTTCATTTGAAATTTTTCGGACATGTGCTTCACAAATACGGTATTTATGTAATTAAAATTTTGGGAAGAGAAATAAACTCCATTATTTTTCAAACCAATAAGCTTGTGAATCCATAGCACATCTGAGGCCAATTGCTTCTACACAAAAGGAATATTTTATTGATTTCGACAAGTAATAAGCAACAGTTCCCGGTAATAACCTACGATATATTTTGACAAATCATGAAGCTGAGGCGATTTTAAGACAATAATTTTGCAATGCTACCACCATTTTCACTATTATAGATCGTTATTGAGTAGCTTTTTCGTTGTATCACATAGAAAATCCAAATCAGAAATATAGACATCACTAATTTCTGAGTTTGATCGTGTAGGCGATTGTGGCTGTGTATCCTGAAATGAAAAACTTTAAGTCTATCATAAAATGAAAAAGCAAAATGCTTAATCAAAAACAGAAAATCAAATGTAATCAATTAAACATAAAAATTTTAGGTAGGTAAGTACCTACGCATATTTTCCGAAATCGAAGGTCCAGATGTTTCTATATGTGACTCAGACAATTGTGATGTCAATACCAAATCCCGAAATAGCATGCCATTATTAGATAATTCATATATTACTCCATTCACCAAAATTTAATTTTAATCGGAATGCATAGAAGATTCAATAACACGTATACAATGTATTCATAAAGGTATATCCTTTGTATTTTCTGGGAAAAAATGAAATTTTTGGTATAATAGCCACCGAAGTACGGTATTGGATTACCCACCAACCACCTACCCGCCATCAACCCGCATTGGATCAGCGTGGTAGATTAAGCTCCAAGCCTCCTCATCCCGGAAGCCTAAGCCCCTGTAGTGGGGTATTAAAGGAATGATGGAATGGAATGAAATTGGATTATTTCATAATATAATTATGACCTACATAATGAACAGGAAAGGTGCAATATGAATAATATTTAACTAACATATCTTGACTAATTCTACCTTAGTCGGAATAGCTGATTTCTTTAGTTTTTTTAAACTACATTTCGCGTCACAAAAATATTGCTCGTCAAGGTGAATCGAACAAATTACGTTCCGCTCTGATGGTCTCAAAAACTTATCTAGCCGTGCTCTTTGTATGACTTTCATCCAATTCAATTTTCTTTGTTGTTTGTTGTTCACACAGGTGATTTATTACTCAAACAATAGAGTATTCTAAACAGGTATTAAATAAAAAGTAGATAAAATTTTTGATGGAACTGGCAACACTCACAAAATGAACGCGCCATTTTTTAAGTCAATCACAATATGTAAAACAAATTCAATAATTAAATAAATCCACTTTTGAATACGTTAATTACAGATGAAATGTGATCCCATCCGATTTCTTCGTAAGCCCAGCAGCATTTTTGCATGTAGGAACGACACAAGACGACATTTTAAAATTAAAATTGACACTTGTACTGTACATTATAACGCGGTAAGTGCAACGGAGTGACTAATCGTAACAAAGTGAAACCACTCTGTTTAAGAGTGGTTTTTGTTTCTTCAGTTTCACGCTTACAGGCGCCTTCTGGTTATTCTGAGACATTGCTGTTATTTATTTTAATTGGCACTCAAACATTTGAATGATAGCCAAACGTAAGAATGTGGTAGGTATTCATAATTTGGTTGTTTATTGCTTAGACTGGTTTGCACCAGTTCAGTTGCGGCCATTTATGTCTATGGTTGCGATGTAACCGATACGGCTGCGGCGCACGCATCCGACGACTTTCATAAATATTTCTCGAGTGATTTTTTTGACGAATTATGAATTTTACCACTTCATTGTTTAAAACAAAATAAGAAACTCGTTAAGAGTTAATCATTTATAGATATAGATGGCGTCAAACCTTATGGCGGATCGGAAAACAACGCTTAGTGTGCTTACGCAGGTACAGTCATACACCATTCGCTCCACTCCGTTTCGCTACACCATAGACTGGTTACTGCGACGCTACTGGTGCCTATGTTCGGATTCGCTATAAAGTTTGTAACTACCTATAACTAATTCTATTTTAGGACGTGTAAAATTACACTAATCATTACTTTACATTACTTTTTCAAACATACATTTTGATATGTACTGTAAGAAGGGAAAATAACTTCGAGTCGTTATAACAACATAACAGTCGTTATATACATACATCAGTCGTTATAACAGTCGTTACATACATCAAACAACAGACAGTAGTCATTTCAATGACAGCCATTGTTCATCACAGACTATTCTTCTTTCACCCCTTTTCAACCGCAGGGACAGGATAACAGCAAAGCCTTATCAATAGGGGTAATAGGGTTCCCACTGATACCCTGACTATGGCACCCTAAAAATAACACTGTCAAAAACACAATTTCTACAAAATAAAGTTCAAATTTTATTAAATCCAGCAGATGGCGCTTGAACTCACACCTCTCAGCAAAAAGTAGAACTAACGTAGTAATAGCTATTTATCTACTGAACACTAGATGGCAGGAAAGTCAAAAATTATTTCTTGAAATTATAAAACCCTAACTTCAGATTCCTCTTTACAAATAGAATAAAATAGCCATTCTTAATTGGACCAGACTAGCTCAGTTTAAATTACAATTCCTTTTAGTGGAAAACCTGAAAGTTCTTTCCTGAAAACGTAAACTCGGTAAAATAATAAGTTTATACTGGCAACAACATATGATTATTTCTGAGGATTATTTACTCGTTGGTCCGCCATTGTCATTTTTTACGAATTATTTTTGTCATGCGCGTTTGGAGATGCTTGTCAATGCTTGATTAGTGAGATTATAAAACTTTATTTTGTTTGTGACAACTTTTGTGTTATCAAAAAACCAGTTTATATTTAATAAACAAGCTGAAATATAGTGTTGTGCTTTGAACGTAAACATTCAAAATGAATAAAACTTGTGCTAGATGTGAAAAGACAGTTTATCCCACTGAGGAATTGAAATGTTTGGATAAGGTAAATTATGACTAATTATTCAATTTGTATAAATGTAACTTGTGTTTGTCTACATCTACTCAATACCTTTTTAATCTAACCTTTAAATTATGGAATGACTTATCCAATTATAACTAATAATACGAAAGTGTGTCACTCCAAAAGTTCGTCTTAACTTCTAGCCTAAGTGCTCGAGAACAAATTTACTATATTATTTCATAACAATTGACATTATATTAGAATTGTATGCCACACTTTAAAACAGATGGAAACAAATCCTTAAACAATGTAATCCATATATAATGTGACAAGGATAAATCAAAAAGTTATTAAGTCAATTATTTACTTGCACACGTAAATTACAGGTCAGTATAAATAACACTGACTTAAATGCACCTAGGTACATAAATGTCAGTGGTAAATAATAACTTAAAAGAAATAATTATTGATTTTTTACATTTAAAATAATAGTAAAAACAATTATAATACATTAAATAATAATATTACAATAAAAATTTCTAATGATCTTAAAGTATGTATTGCCAATATCTGCACGTCAGCACACAGACAATTATCTAGCCAGTTTCGATCGGAGAGCTCTTTCAAGGAGTAATAGGCGTTGTGTATCAGAAACACTATTAACTTGCTTGCAAAATTTTATAAGGTTTGGGCATCATTTATGTGGTCCAATAATACGTTATAATATGCGGAGACGCTTCGATTGTATGTACCTAAATGTGAGAAATTATAACCACAAAATCAGTCAGAATAATAATTATAATTTTGGGTGTTGGATTGCGTTTGGTAAATGTTTCTTGTTACGTCTGAAATTTTTTACCAAATAATTACCAGGGGTGCGAAACTAAAACTTTTAGTGACAGCCAGGCTTTCTTTACCATACGGTAGTCAGGCAGCGATGTCAGGGGCAACTTTTTGGCACATTTTTTGTACCATTCGTTCCACACCTAAAATTTTTCATTCTAACTTTATGTTATGAACATGAAGTGTTAAGGGTATATGTACGGAAGTCTATTTTTGGGACTGTTTGGAGCTATAAAGTGGGACGGGACAAGCCGATTGTTTTTTAGTTTTCTGATTAACCATTAGACATGCTTGCATTCACCGATTGGTCAGTTTTGCTCGAACAAAAGTGTGTTCATGCTCATTTAATTTCTACCACAGGCGCTCACATCAAATTCTGTGTCTCCGATTGTACATAGTAATTTCCAGTGCCAGCTCATAATCTATACATTCAGTACTATCCTGTTAAACTATCCTACTCGGATGTATGAATCATGATACAGTTACATGATTCATTTATAAAACCTCTTTATAATTATAATTAGCAAAGTTATTGTTTGAGCATTATAGTGACCTTGTAACAATTTTCAGATCAATTGTATTCAAAACTCGATTGTGTCGCCTTATAATGGGAGTTTTTATTTTCTTTGTCATGAACATTCTTGTCAATTATGCATCCTTAACTAGAGGTTTACCCTGGCTATGTCTGGATTGACTTAGTTTAAACCGTCATTATCTTACATAGAGGTACAAAAATGTCAAGAGAGGTAAAATAGGACACTGTTAACATTTCTTGTTATTAAAATTTCTGAGAGAAACTCGATATAAAGTTGAACTTCATTTAATAATAATATCTGGTCCATCGCACACAGTGTCATCTACACCCAAAATAAGTCATAAGTATTATGCATGTATTATGGGGTACTAGGCAACTGATATACATACTTAAATATTCTTTATAATATATGTACATATAGATAAGTTTCCACCCAGACACGAAACAAATAGACATGTTCATGCACACAAATATTTGTCCCAGGCGGGAATCGAACCCGCGACCCTTGGCTCCATAGTTAAGGTTTTTAACCACTCAACCAATCGGTCAGTCATAGGTAAACGTACATAGGTACATAATTTAACTCTTTACATACAAACAATGTTTTGTTGTTTCAATTTTAGTGATGAAATTTGTTTATATGAAAACCTGCTATATACACGCAACGACCGCTTACCCTAGTGGGTAGCGATCTTGCCTACGAAACTGGAGGTCCCGGGTTCGAATCTCAGGCCGGGTCAGTATTTATATGATGAATATCGATACTGGTACTGGCTCTTGGTTGTTATATTATATGTATGTGGTGTCTTCGCTTGGTACCCAAAACACAAGCGAATGCTTAGTTCGGGGTCTAGACGTTGTTGTGATGTATACATTGTGTTATTATTATATAATCGATTCATTGTTTTCACAATTATTTGGCATGATATATTTTTTAATTTACATATATTATAGCACATTTCTTTGAATTTAAAATAAGCATCCTTGAAAATGTGATCCACTTTGTGCTGCTTTTTAAAAAAAATGAGAAATTTTTTTTTTAAATAACATTGAGTGTGAAACACGATGTCTAAAAACAGAAGTACAGAACACATAGTTGCAGTAATTATCAATAAGTAATGAATTACCATAGAGTAAATTAATTTGACGGCAGTGTTTGGTTTTATTAGTGCCATAAATGTCAGTTCACAGTATTGAAGTGACATTACGCAATTTTGCGGGGTTGAAGACCGGCGCGCGGGGACTTTGGGCACTGAAACTCGGACTAAAACTTGCAATCTTACTCCAATTATCTAGAGTATGAGTGATTAGAAGGTAAACGCAGTTAGAGAGTTTCTAGTCAATTCATACATTTATGGTAATTACTCACCAGTCTGAAAGTTGAATATTGTGACTTTTTTAAACTTTGTCATGTAAAAATTGATAGATCGAAAAGTAACCACATGTTCCACCCTATTACTAAGACTCCGCTCACCGTCTGTCTGTCTGTCATCTTCACTTCCTCACTTCATCAGCCCATTTTCACCTCATTGCAGGGGCTTAGGCCTCCCCCGGGCTGAGGGGGCGTGGAGCTTAAATCCACCACGCTGCTCCACTGCGGGTTGGAGACTGTAACGACCGCCATCTATTGACAGCGTCCGGGCCGACTACTTAACGTGCTCTCCGAGGCACGGAGTCAGTGATAGTTATGTACTTAAGTCAGAAAAACTCATTGGTACACGCCCGCATTCGAACCATGGCCCTATAGCCTTATAAATTTGAGACAGGTTCGTTGCGCTTTGGGATATCACGACTGTCTGTAATAGTCATAGACATTTATTTGCATAATTATACGTTACATGTCAGTGTAAACAATAGATTAAAATAAAATAAATAATAAATAAAAGCCCCCCCTCCTCACTCTGGGGGAGGCCTAAGCCCTTGCAGTGGGGTAAAAATGTGCTGATGATGAAAATAAATTATAAATTTTTTTTTACATTCAAAATAATAATGTAAAGAATAACATATCACATAGGTAATACACAAAAAATATACCAATAATCTTAAAATTATCAGATCGACATCGTGACGTCAGTACATAGACAATTATCGAGTCAATTCCGATTAAAGAACTCCTTCACAGAGTAATAGGCGTTATTTTTTTTTAATATTTTCAATTTCTTAGCAAAACCGTTAAAGGTTTGGGCATCAAACGTGATTTTTTTGCTCGATATTGATAACGGCAACAGGAAGAAGAAAGAAAGAAATACCGTTTATTCACGGCTATGGAACATGTCAAACAGAAAAATTATATACAATAAAAAACAAGAATAGAATGAAAATAAAAAAATAAAAACACAAACAAAAAGGTCTCCGCAGCCATGATAGGAGCCGACTCAACACCCGCTGCAGATGTGTATGACCACACCCACAATAGGTAGGCGCTTGAAATATTCAGAATATTTAGTTATATACTTTCAAAATAAGAAAATTAAAATAAAACAAATATTTAAGGAGGGTTCCCATACAACAAACGTGATTTTTTTTATATTGTACTATATATGGAACCCTTCTCGTGCGAGTCTGACTCAAACTTAAGAGGTTATTTTTTTAATATGTTCTTTTCACTGCGATTTGTCTCTGTTGAGGACGTTCAGCCATGTGTGGGTTAAAGGTCTATCCTGTTGAGGACATTCAGCCATGTGTGGGTTAAAGGTCTATCCTGTTGAGGACATTCAGCCATGTGTGGGTTAAAGGTCTATCCTGTTGAGGACATTCAGCCATGTGTGGGTTAAAGGTCTATCCTTTTGAGGACATTCAGCCATGTGTGGGTTAAAGGTCTATCCTGTTGAGGGCGTTCAGCCATGTGTGGGTTAAAGATCTATCCAATCCCATTCCACCAGCTCATTTTACCCCACTGTAAGGGCTTAGGCCCCCTCTCAGATCGAGTGGGATTTTTAGCTTAATCCACCACTCTGCGTCAAAGACCCATAAATTGTTATTTATTCCAAAATATTTTCAAATTAAGGTAATTTTATTATTATTATTACCAAATCGGAGTATTCCACTAGTGGTAGATTGCTATCTAACTTTGGATTGTTGTTTGTGAAATCGGCTCAGTGAGAACTATGTCGTATAGTCTATTCTTTTTGTCCATACTGATTAACATAAGAATTCGGTTATGTTACGTGGGTGAAATGTATTTTCATTGAAAAAAAAAAAAACAAATCTACATTCATATTTTATTGCCCGACTTACATCATTCTATGTAAATTTTATACTGTTGGTTATTTTTAAGGTTTAGTATCTCTATCTTTACGTATTATTTTGACGACCGCTTGGCCTAGTGGGTAGCGACCCTGCCTATGAAGCTGGGGGTACCGGGTTCGAATCCCAGGTAATAACGTGTACATCACAACAACGTTTAGGTCCCAAACTAAGCATTAGCTTGTGTTTTGGGTACCAAGCGAAGACACCACATACACATAACAACCAAGACCCGGTACCAGTATCAATATTCATCATATAAATACTGACCCGACCTGGGATTCGAACCCGGGACATCCAACTTCGTAGGCAGGGTCGCTACCCACTAGGCTAAGCGGTCGTCAATGTGGTTCATAGATTACATATACTTTCCTTCATCTATATAGTGAAGTGAAATAGCTGTGACAGATGGATGGACAGGACGATGTAAAGGTTCTTTTTTGCCTTTTGACCACAGAACTTAAAAATAACGTATGACAGTTGGTTAGAAATATGTTATAGCAAGCAAACAATGATTAGTCATTATGTCCGGTATGAACGACACAAGAAGTGAACGCGATTTTTATGACGTCACATTCTCTGAACAGTAGCTCCGCAATAACATTAAGTGGAATTTCCTATAATATGTTGCTCCCACAGACCAGTCAATCTATAGACCACGCTTTAATAAACGTCAGTACGAAAACGAAATAGCCAAAAAGTGGCGGGGTGCGGGGAGAGGTCGGCTAGTTTTCATTGGCTCGTTCAAAATTGACAATTTAATGGCTTCCGACGTGCTTCCAACTGACCGCTCACAAGAGACGTAGTTATGTAGTGTCACTACATAGCCTTGGCGAATGCTACTCCCTGTCAAAGCGTGGTCTATAAGGTTGACTTCTCTGTGGTTGCTCCTTATCAATAGAGTTCAACTTTTACCGCCTTTTAAGTTCTATAGGTACTTTACATTTTTGGTATGGTAGTTTAGTTTGTATGTCCGCATTCTGACGACGTTATTTTTCAAACGGTTTTTTTTTAAACTTGATGTATAGAAGTCCCTTTACCTTCTAGTTTTGTAAGTATATTTTTGGGCCTGATTGAAAGAATTGGAGAAATTGCCCATTCTCAAATTTTTGAACTAAAGTCCGTTATATTTAAGTTCGTAAGAATAGGCAATTTTAAGAAAATATGTAAATAAAAAACTTTTTTTTGATCGTTATTTACGTAGATATATATTATATTGAAAATACTGATACCGTGACGTCACGTGGTGGAATTATGCGTTTAGCCATTGCCGCTGCGTATTTATAAAAACAATGTCAGTCTCAGAACTGTCAATAGTAATAGTATCATTTCCTTGATTTTGACTTTTGGCGAAATTGGTATAAACACTTAACTACTCACATAAGTCTTAGTTACAATCTGTGACCTTGTTCGTTCACGAAGCCCGCTTTATAGAGCAGAGTATCATATACACTTGACACTGGCGAAATCTATAAGGAAACGCCAATAACCCAAGAAATTGAATTGAATTGGTATAAACAGAAAACGCCATAATTAAGAAAAAGAAGAAGACCTTGACTTTTTGTAATTCGTGCAGATAACCCGAAATGTCACATCATCTTACATCACACAGATTCTGATTAAGTACATCATGATAATTCGTTCAAATCGCTTCCATATCGCTCAAAAGACAAACGATTTTTCGTAGGAAAACGTCGAGTTGATGACCCATCCTCTGTACAGTCCTGATCTGAGCCTTACAGATTTCTTTACGTTTCTTAGAATGAAAGATCTATTTCGTGATCAGCGGTTAGAACTTCTAACCGCTGATCACGAAATCTTCTAACTTAGAAGACCCAGAAGCAGTAATAGAAGCATAAAACTCTGACATTTTACTATCATAAACTTCAGGATAACAAAATTTATAAACAAAATTATATTCGGTTGAAGAATATGGATATTAAAATTGTATCTAAGATCTGACGTCACACATAGGTACGCCGTGCGGTATTGCGCTCTCTGTCTAACAGGACATTTTAAACATTCATAACTTTGTTAACTTTGTTCGGTTGCTGTTAATAGATAGCGGTCGTTACAATCTGCCAACCTGCATTGGAGCAGCGGGGTAGATTTAAGCTCCAAGCCCCCTCACCCTGGGGGGAGGCCTAAGCCCCTGCAGTGGGGTATAATGGGCTGATGGCAACTTTGTTAATACTGATTCATTTTTTAAAATTCTTTCACTGTTATAATATATTCAGAAAACTCTTTCACATAAAATAATAAAAAAAATAATAGTCAACTGGCGTATTACTGTATCAATGATTAATTTTATCGAATGCAAAAGCGCATAAATTGTAAAGAAGATTATTTAAAAAAGCAAACTTCTTAAAATTTCCTATTAATCTGGTGCGGCTACACTAAGCGACACGCGCTCAAAACTAAGTACCTTTTGTACCGCGTGACCGATTGTACCGATTCACTCCGTGGCCTAATATAGAGCGGGTCAGGTCAAGTCTATAAAAATTAGCTAGTGCTCCAACGCCTACTATTGTACTGTGCGGACGATTGTATCATCGAAAGTGATATATAGTCTAACAACCACAGAGTAATAAAGTTGACAGCAGCGAATGGCACAATGTTTTCGAGTATTTATGGAAAGAATAGAGACCGATTCGATTCTACAGAATGACTAGTGAAGCAGAGCTGACGGTTCTCGATTGATTGCAGCGGCAAAGTACTTGGAGCGCGCGGCCCCGAGTAAGTAAGACATCTTCCCTACTGGCGCCGTTTCACTAAAATTTATGAAGTCGTTGGAGCTTTCGGGCTAACGACATGCGTCCTTATTCTGCTTCAGGCGGTTGTTTAGTGGGTGCAAGTCCCACATACCCCGCGCGCTCGGGCGCGCGGAAACTATAGAGTTTAATCCGCCTTCCCACCGCAAGGGTAAAACAAAAAAAAAAACAAAAATTTAACCGCGACGTAAAAGACGCGTGTAGGGATGTCGACATCGCACAGCTACGAAAAAATATCTGTCTAATGTGGCAGCGCGTGCGCCGCATGACGTGCTAACCCTCTGTCTGCTGCGCCGCCGCTCCGCTCGCTATAGTGATCGATGGCGAGCGCCCTCTGCCCCACCGCACCGCTTGTTCCCGCTTGTGTCGCCTAAATATCGCGAAGATGTTCTACTTATAGAATCTTAACTTACTTTGGCAACGGATAGGATCACGTCTGAATGTGTTTTTCTATTTGTTTTATCGGTGACGTCATCGTACCAGTCTGTAGGTGTATGATTGTTTCGAATTAGCTTTGTGTAAAGTCACAGTGTAAAGTTCAAAATTAGTGTAGCGTGCAAACGCTCTTAGATAGGAGGTGTATTCGGGTGTCATTGTAAAGAGCTAGCGCAGCACTACTAAAATATAGAGTGAGCCAATAAAAATGTTTTTTAAAGGTATCGTCTCATGTGTCTTGTAAATATGGTAGTGACAGAGGAAAGCTCGCGTCGAAGGGAATGCAATGACCCTAAAAAGTCTAGTGTCGAGCAAATACGCGAGAGCGAAAGCTACGCCAGCGCCGTAAACTAAATTTTCACGTTAACTCCTAAGGTTCGAACCCGACAGAGCCCGACCAGTTTTTGATATCTCCGGATATACTGGACTGAATTAAATAAAACTGAGCACAAAATATGTAGAATAAAATAATTGCCCGAAGTCAGGGCCATAATTATGGTTTGTGTGATGATTTGGTGAAACGCATTGAGTTGCCAATAAGTTATATTTTTTTTGTACATCTGTTATCACGTCGTTTAGGTTTGCCCCAACGTTGACAAAAAAATTACAGGTTTTTCATCGATTTTGTACCTATTTAAGTATTGTTGAAAACTTTTATAAACATTTGCAATATATAGATATACTTACGTAAAATTGCAATAAATTATTGTTTAAACTGTACGCCTATCGATTTTATTCTTCTGTGGTATCTATCTTACATTTTTAGCGATTCATTGCCGGTTTCCCAATGTATTTAAATAGTGTGGCTATTATAACACTAACAAGTAAGTGTATGCTATTTTCGCTACGCATTGTAGACGGTTCCGTGGTGTAGTGGTTATCACATCTGCTTTACACGCAGAAGGCCGCCAGTTCGATCCTGGCCGGAATCACTTTTTTTTTTATTAAATTTTTTAAAGAATACTATTCCGGTTTGTTTTCTTTTTCTTGGTAGTTAGCATTTAACTAATAATTTTATAATTAAATATGAAATTTAATTTAATACGTAATAATAATACCTCGGACATCTCACACAGCGCCATCTAGTTCTAAACTAAGCAAAGCTTGTACTATAGATACCAGACGACTGATATAAATACTTAAATAATCTTTATAATATTTACATACTTATATAGATATTTTTTAATATTGCTTTTACATTCAGATACGGAACGAATAGACATGTTCATTCACATAAATATTTGTCCCGGGCGGGAATCGAACCCGCGACCTTTGGTTCCGCAGTTAGGGTCTCTAACCACGCAGCCAACTGGTCATCAATTAAATCATAGTTTACAATTACTATGTAGTGACAAAATACTTTATGAAAGCGCTTACACACTATCAAACGCTCGCCGTACAATAAGAGTGCATGCACTGCTTTTAACAGATAAATATTTTTAGCATAATTTAGAATCGATCTTACTTCAACGAAATAAAATATTTCGTTCAGGGCTCATATCTCTCTATCTATGATAAGGCTGTAAAGATATATAATATTTTTTTCATACAAATAAAACAGCTGGTAAATACACTAATTATTATTCTCGCGGAGATATTTTCACGCGCAATCGCCCGCAAATTATTTCTCTTTTGCCGATTTCATTTTACACGAGACATTGTCCGTGGTCTGCCGTGGTAGTTGCTCGTGCGGATTTCGTCATCTTGATTTTTGGGGTTCGTTTTTCAAAACCTATGGTCGGTAAAAAAAAAAACAATTTATATAATTGGTATATTCTTTACAATCCAATTTCAGTTATTTTTTTTAAATCCTGTGTTGAGTGGTAAGAGAAATTTTACTGTGAAGGGTTATGATTTTTGAGTGTATCTATGTATGTTTGTATCCTAGATATTTCTTTGGCACGCCCTGTAGGTTAAACGGCCCAGAAAAATAATGTAGAGGTCGATTATTACAAAAGAGCCGCAAAGAATGCGGCCTCACAATAGAGACCCCCCCCACTCCCCCACCCTCTCTGAACACGCTGCAACACCCCACTGCCTGGTCAATGTCACCTGGTTCTTTTATTGACAGGATATAATGCAACGAATTTTCCTTAATAGTAAAACTTGGTTCGGGACGACGACGACACGTTTCGTTTTACGTTGTAATTTGCTAAAAATTTTTGTGCCAAATTGCAATATGTATCTCCCCCTTACAATATGTATCTCGACTTCTCCCCCCCCTCCCCGACATTAAAGGACTCCCCCTCACAAAAAAAAAAATCTTTATGTAATATATGGACGACCCCTTACTGTTTAATACATTAATGTGTAATCCGTTTATAATGTGTGCAGAACCCTAAAAACGATCTGACTGCGTTAGCCGAGGCCGCAACAAATTGAATTATTAAATCAATAAGAGCACAATGCCACTGTTTTAGTACGGTGACCATGATGAATTTAAAAAATAGTAGGTGGGGTAATAAGTTATCAATTATTATTTTTCGTTAAAACGGATTACTAAATTTTAGGGTTAGTTAGCCAGATGACAAAAACGGTACTCTTATCAAGTCAAGCCAAGTCCGTCTGTCCGGCCGTCCGTCCGTCAGTCTGCCGGTCTATCCGTGTTTTTTTTCGGAATATATTAACACAATATATACGAAAGTGTCTAGCCGCACTTCCATGGAAACTGTCCCCGATATGAACCTATTAAAACCTATGTTATATTGTAGAGCAGGGGTTCTCAACCGCTGCTGGTGGTACGCGTACCACTGGTTGTACGCGCGTCACTTGGCCTCGGCCCGGCCCCGGCGCCGACTATCTCCTCCCTCTACCGCGCTTCACCTACTGGTATTAAATAAAACTAATGAGCACAATTGTTTTATTTTGCTTTTATTGTCTTCATGTTATCGAAAACTAATGGAAAAGTGAATGAATACTTGAATATAAAGTTGTATTAATTATTTAATAAAAATAAAATAATTAATGGACATGTTTCTGATAGAAAATAGCTCTAACTAAAAAATTAGGATCAGGGGGACTTTCTTCCATTCTACACACCCAGACCCTCTGTTGATGGTGGTACGCCAAAATCTTCATAAACCTTCAGGTGGTACGCAGTTGCTAGAACGTTGGGAACCCCTGTTGTAGAGGATGCTAAGTAATAGTTAAATTAAGTTCCCAAACTCTGTTAATAATAATAAGGTATACATCACAACAACGTCCAGGCCACAAACTAAGCATTAGCTTGTGGTTTTGGGTGCCTAGCGAAGACACCACGTACATATAACAACCAAGACCCGGTGCCAGTATCAATATTCATCATATAAATACTGACCCGACCTGGGATTCGAACCCGGATAAACCTCAAAGACGAGCGCGCAAACGACTTAGCGGTAGGTTCGATTGCGGCGACGAGGCTCGCCATCCGTCACGCGAAACGTAGACTGGCGAGGTCCTACATCCTGGAGAGAGGTCATGGTTAAGGCAAATCTCATGGCCACCACAGCGTCACGCGTCGATCGCTGTGTACCATCAGGACAATGACATCGAGAATCGAACGCTGTACGGACAAAGTTGTACGCCCGATCGAATCACACCGTAAGATCAACTACTATTGTTATTTGGAATAAGGCTTCGAACACCGAGCTTGTGATACAACACTGGCTAGAGGTCGCGTGAACGTGAAGTCCAATGCCGAACGAAAGATTCTTTTGTTAGTTTAACGTATACTGAGCCACTTTAATGTCAAAGATGCTGAACTTGTGAATTAGCTTTTTAGTCCTTTTTTAAGAGTCCGTACTGATTTCGGGATCTGAAAATCGAAAAACACATTTTTCTTTTCAGGTTAAATTCCTCAATAACCATTAAGATATTTAGTATTTTTTTTATCTACAATCAAACACTTTGCACCTATTAATCTAGTAAAT
Source organism: Luffia ferchaultella (assembly GCA_949709985.1). Classification (NCBI taxonomy): domain Eukaryota; kingdom Metazoa; phylum Arthropoda; class Insecta; order Lepidoptera; family Psychidae; genus Luffia; species Luffia ferchaultella. The sequence continues at coordinate 6,522,781 of OX453269.1, forward strand.
CTACAAAATTTCATTTAGATAACAACATGATATAAATAAGTTAAAAATTAATTCAAACATACGTTTTTGAGTAAGCGCAAAATAACAGATTTTTCACAGTTTTTTTTAGCGATCTGTTAGCGAATACCAATCACGAAAAAATCATACGTACGAGAGGCATATAGTGTATTTGTAAATGTACATATTCCTTCGTCTCACACAATTTTACCTATTTATTTCTATTAATTTATTTGCCTTTATGTGATTGCGTCAATACACACAACATGTCAAAAGTGTTTTTATGCGAAAGTATTTCATATAATATTGCTCTCATAAAAATAAAGGATACTTAGGATTATAGAGTAAATAAATTCGACAGCAGCGTTTGGTTTTAATAGAGACAGAAATGTCATTTCACAATATCGAAAATGTCAAACGCGATTTCGCGGGGATGAAGACCGGTGTGCGGGAACCTCCCGTACTGAAACTCGCCATCTTGCACCACCTAGCTAGTGGTTAGACGGTAAACGCAAAAGAGGGCTTCTAGTCAATCCGTATTTTAGGCTTTAGGCTAATGCTCTTAGGATGCTATAATCCTCCATGATTTTACAAGAGGTCTCGTTCCCTTTCGTTTGTTTGGCGACACCATAAAAATACGGATTGACTAGTTTCAATCCGAGTTTAGCCCGCGAGGTCCCCGCGCGCTGACCTTCAACGAAATTCAACGCCCCCGCGAAATTGCGTTTGACTTTTTCGGTACCGTGAAGTGACATTTGACGACCGCTTAGCCTAGTGGGTAGCGACCCTGCCCACAAAGCTGGAGGTCCCGGGTTCGAATCCCAGGTCGGGTCAGTATTTATATGATAATGCTGGTACCGGGTCTTGGTCGTTGTGTCTTCGCTTGATATCCAAAACACAAGCTAGTGCTTAGTTTGGGGCCTAGACTTGTCGTGATTTATACTTTATTATTATTATTACATTTCTGACTCTATTAAAACCAAACGCTGCTGTCAAATTTATTTACTCAATGGGTGACGCTGAATTCGTTTCATATCACATGCACGCTAGTCATATTTTATGTATAATATTCATAAATAATAATAATAACACACACAATCACAACAACGTCCAGGTCCCTAACTAAGCATTAGCTTGTATTTTGGGTACCAAGCGAAGACACCACATACATATAACAACCATGACCCGGTACCAGTATTAATATTCATCATATAAATACTGACCCGACCTGGGATTCGAACCCGGGACCTCCAGCTTCGCAGGCAGGGTCGCTGCCCACTAGGCTAAGCGGTCGTAGTATGTATTCTAGATATTTCTTTGGCACGCTCTGTATCCTAAACGGCTCGATAGATTTGAATATATGAGGTGTAGTCGGATTCATTTGATTGTCGGAGTGACGTAGTTTAACTTGTATTTCAATATGGCGTCGCTCGAGCGCAGCGAACCTATTTCTAGTTTAGAAGGCTGTGCGGCCGTGGTTCGAATCCGGGCGTGTACCAATGAGTTTTTCTGACTTAAGTACATAACTATCACTGACTCCGTGCCTCGTAGAGCACGTTAACCTGTCGGTCCCGGTTGCCATCAACAGATGGCAGTCGTTAAAATCCACAAACCCGCACTGGAAGCGTGGTGAATTAAACTCCAATCCCCTAACCCTGGGGAGAGGCCTAAGCTTCTGCAGTGGGGCATAATGGGCTGGTGGACGGCGTCTCCAATCAAAAAAGAGAAGGAATAGTAGTTTTTAGTTATTACAACAATGTAGGTATCAAATGAAAGTTAATTAATAGCCCACTCCAAATATATACCTTATATTATTATAACAATTTAATCACTGAACTATATACTACTAGGAGAAACAGCACGAACAAAATCTGTGCGCGCGGCTCTATCACCTTGTTTCTACCACATCGATTTTTCTACCAAGTATAATATACTGTATTATACATGTCCCATACATGTCATGCTTGGATCGTTTCCACTAGAATTCATAGAATTGCAAGTATTATACAAGTCTTTAGTAGGTATTTTACATGTCGTGACATTACTTGTACTTAAAACAAGCATGGCGGCAAACAAAATTTGGCGGTACAAAAATTAGTTTTGGATTGTTTTAGTTTTGATTAATTGACCATTCTCAAATTTTTGAATAAAAGTCCGTTATTTTATTTTTCGAAAGAATAAGTAATTTTAAGAAACTATTTCGAATTTTTTTTTTGTTTTAGATCGGTGTTTACGTAGTTATATCATTTTGAAAATTCTTATAGCGTGACGTCATAGGGTGGAATTATAAGGTCAGCCATTGCCGTTGCATATTCATAAAAATAATGTCACTCTCAGAGTGTTGGCTGTCATGTCATCAACTGTCATTATTAGTTCCATGAACTGTCATGGCAGCCAACACTCTAAGAGAGACATTATTTTTATAAATATGCGACGGCAATGGCTGACCCACTGCCTTCTATAGTTACAAGCCATGCTATTACATTTGGCAACGTCGCATTAACTGTCACTTGTAGTCTGATTTATTTTGTCAGCTGACAAAATGTCATGATTTAATAATTGAAAATATGGGATTTAAATAACTAAATATGAAATTATCGGTAGCATTTAACAGAAAATAGAAATAGGAGTATCTATTAAATTATATTAGCACCCGCCCGCGACTTCGTTTGCGTGTCATAAGTGGATTTTACGAATAGAATAGAATCATCAATAGAATAAAAATAATGGTTATTATATCTCATTTCTGTTAGTGTTACTACGATTTTGTGTGTTTATCACAGGCTATATCTTAAAAACTAGTTTTATTGTATAATGTTCTACGGGAATGTACCGTTCCCTTGCAGTTTATTCCTCTTCCTGGGTTCTACGTAATCAATCTCGCCGGACCTGCTGGTGGCTAGCATGCGGTTAAAGTGACCATGAAAGGTATAAGTATAGTTCACCGAGATCTTCCAAATTCCATATCCTCGAACCTTTTCGAAAAATGATAAAAATTTACTGTAATTTCAACCCAAACGTGACGTGAAACGAAAGACGATTATGGTGAAAATATCAACTTACCTTACTAATTACGAATAAACACGATGCAAAACGTAATTTTTAACACTGATTTATTATTTTAAATCTCTGTTTCAATATCTCTGTTTACACAACGTTTAAATGGAAGAAAACGCGAATTAATGACCTGATTGATACTAAGGCTCGGATTACACGCAACGTTGCCAGATTTCAGTAGCATGGCTTGGAAACTATAGATGGCAGTGGCTGACCTTATAAATTAAAACTACGTAACCGATCTAAAACGATGGTCAATTGTCGACGATAGGTTATGCCACTATCTTTTTTCTTCTCAGTTGATTGATTTTTACACGTTATTAACACCCACGACGGCATTTTTGAATTGTTGTTTAATCACTTTTTTGGCACGCGGACGCGATGAGCATAAGCGAGTGACTGAATTAGTTGTTGCCGGTCGGCAACAACGCTCGGCGTAAACATTTGGTTCGCGGTGTCGTTTCTATACGCTAGTAATATTCTATGATTTTATGTTACCATTTTGCCATAAATTATTTTGCGGGTGCGTCTCGCTCGCACTCTCCCTTAATGACAAAAAGCCTTTAAGTCTAGCCTCTGGTGCCTCTGGTGTATTTCGAACGAAAATTCATTCACGTTTATAACATCTGTGATGATGCATCGTCACGAGGATCTTGCTTGAACATGACCTGGTTCGCTCTGTTAGGGAATGACGCCAGATGGCGGTGCGAAAGCGAGGCCGACCGGTAGGCTTAATTATGGAATTAAAATCCCAACTAGACTCATAATGGCGTTAAGAGTGTCTGTCTGTGTGTTTGTTACATTTTCGCGGTTTAAGAGGATTGTGTAGTGGTAAATTTCCATGCAAACGGCATTGACAGTTGCACCCCATTAAACCTTAACCGATTGGCGCAAAAAAAAATTATATGGTATTCAGATCAACAAAAACTAGGTTTATACGTTTTTAATTTTTTAAATATTTTGATACATCATAAGAAAAAAAAAAAACTTAAACGCGCGGGATTTTTTTTTCGAAATGGTTTCTTTTTTCACAAGTCCCAACATGAAACTAAATGCATTTTCACAACATCTCATCGAAATTCATAATTACTCCATTTTTTTTGTCACCACATGTGTACCCGCACTTATTTCTCCATACTAACACTGTTTTTGTGTCGTGATAGCCCGAGCGCAGCGAACCTGTTTCAAATCTATAAGACCATGTGGCCGTGGTTCGAATCCAGGCGTGTACCAATGAGTTTTTTCTGAGTTAAGTACGTTAACTATCACTGATTCCGTGCTTCGGAGACCACGTTAAGCAGTCGGTCCCGGTTGATGTCAATAGATGGCGGCGTTACAATCCGCCAACCCGCATTGAAGCAGCATGGTGGACTTAAGCTCCAAACCCCCTTACTTTGAGGAGAGGCCTAAGCCCCTGCAGTGGGGTATAAAAAGGGCTGATGGAATGGAATGGATAGATAATTTGTTTTTGTAGGTATATTGAATCAGTTCTTAAAGCCTTTAGTCATAACACTATTACATTGTGTATGATTGCCGTAATGTCGTCCTTTAGGTTTGACGAAACAAACAATATCTGATTGAGCAATAGTTAAATGCAGATGATTTGCTAATACCGGGTGTTCGGCTGAACGTAGTCCAAACTTATAGAGCATACCGAACTAAAAAAGTTCCAAGTGAGCAGATGGCGTGAACTAACGGTTACCGAGAAAAACATGTTTAAAGTTGACCTACGTTCAGCCGAGCGTATTTCCTACCCCGTATATAATCTACCATCTGTTCGGCTGAACGTAATCTAAACTTATAGAGCGTGTAGAGCTTACCGAACTAAACAAAAAGTTTCAAGTGAGCAGATGACGCAAATTAACGGTTACCGAGAAAAACATGTTTAAAGTTGACCTACGTTCAGCCGAGCGTAATTCCTACCCCGTATATAATCTACCATCTGTTCGGCTGAACGTAATCTAAACTTATAGAGCGTGTAGAGCTTACCGAACTAAACAAAAAGTTTCAAGTGAGCAGATGACGCAAATTAACGGTTACCGAGAAAAACATGTTTAAAGTTGACCTACGTTCAGCCGAGCGTAATTCCTACCCCGTATATAATCTACCATCTGTTCGGCTGAACGTAATCTAAACTTATAGAGCGTGTAGAGCTTACCGAACTAAACAAAAAGTTTCAAGTGAGCAGATGACGCAAACTAACGGTTACCGAGAAAAACATGTTTAAAGTTATTTTCTTTTTTTTTTAACTTTTTGTTAAAAAAAGTTTAAAAAAAGAAGAGAAGAAGCCCTCTTCTGCGTCTACCGTCTAACCATTCATACTCTAGCTAGCGGGTGCAAAATGGCGAATTTTAATCCGCGAGATCCCCGCGCGCCGGTCTTCACTCTGCGAAATTGCGTTTGACATTTTCGATACTGCGAAGTGACATTTAAGGGTCTGTTAAAACCAAACGCTGTTGTCAAATTTCTTTACTCTATTTTATTTTATCTCTACATGCTCTATAAGTTTGGACTACGAGGTATATATAAAAATGGCGGCATTGATTCAACGTTTCTGGAATATTCTAAATTAATTGCTAGCTGCGTTGCGTAAGAACAAACAGTATGAATATTTGTTTACTCAACCATGATACCTCGATTTAGTGATAAGATGGTGATAACGTTGCGCGAAAGGAGACGGAATATTTTATAACGCAATATAATTACACTGCGACTGACGACCGCTTAGCCTAGTGGGTAGCGACCCTGCCTACGATACTGGGGGTACTGGGTTCGAATCCCATGTCGGGTCAGTATTTATATGATGACTATTGATACTGGTACCGGGTCTTGGTTGTTAAGCGTCTAGTACACAATGGGCCATGCACGGCCATGCGCTACGATAGGCCAGCATCGCCCACTGGCGAAAAAGTGTTCACACAATGGTATATAGCTCGTTACTGCCTCGCAAAGCACGTGCAAAGCACTACGATGGACGTCGAAGTAATCATGGCTGCGGCAATTTATTTGTATACTGCATACAAGTACTATAGAAGTGTGTACTGCAACAGAGTATTAAAAAAAATGGCGCAAAAGAAGGTCGAAGGTCTCTTCATTATTACACGATAGCGACACTGTAGTATTTTATTTTATCTTTCCACAATAAATTCACCACCCCCGTCAGCGGTCGGTTCAATGGGCGACTGTGTGTACACACCGGCCACGCCACGCTACGATTCCTTGGAAAAAACCGACAACATCGCCATTGCGCGCCATCCACCATTGCCCACTGACAATTATCCGCCATCATGCGCCATTGCCCCCTGTACACAATGGCGATGGCCTGTAGTGGACCAGCATCAGCCATTGTGTACTAGGGCCTTTATATGTATGTGGTGTCGTCGCTAGGCACCCAAAACATAAGCTAATGCTTAGTTTGGGGCCTAGACGTTGTTGTAATGTATACGTTATTATTATTATTATTATATAGATATCCGTACTACACACGGCCTTGGGCTACCTGTCATCTTCATCAGATTGTCATCCCACCTTTTGGAAGCCGTTGCACGCTAAGATGGCGTTCGATCAATGTTATTTCGCAGATAATAGTAATAATAATATATAGGACATGCCACAACAGACCCATCTAGTCCCAAAGTAAGCAAGTCTTATGCTTGTGTTATGGGTTACTACACATAAAAAAAAAATTTTTATGTCAATGCAAATTACATTGGTTCAAGAATATGCTGTATTTGTATATATTGAAGACTATGGTTTTTTGACAACAAAATTCTTTTTTTCTGTGTACATAACTGATATACATACTTAAATATCTATTCTTTATAATATGATTGGTTGGCCCATTACTTAGAGATCCTGACTGCGGAGCCAAGGGTCGCGGGTTCGATTCCCGCCCGGGACAAATATTTGTGTGCATGAATATGTCTATTTGTTCCGTGTGTGGGTGTAAAATATCTATATATGGATATATTATAAAAAAATATTTAAGTATTTATGTCAGTTGTTTGGTATACATAGTACAAGCTTTGCTTAGTTTGGAACTAGATGGCGCTGTTTGGGATGTCAGAGGTATTATTATTATAATATATATATGCATGTAGGTATATTTGGTATATACATATACAGATACTTTTGCAGCCAGACACGTAACAAAAGAACATGTTAATGTTCACAAATATTTGCCCCGGGCGGGAATCGAACCCGTACCTTTGGTTGTGCAGTTAATGTCTCTATACTCTACTACTACTACTATACTATATAATGTACTCGGCCAAACGGACAATCGAATACTCCAGTATAGTTCGTTCAATAATATATTAAAGGGATATCGTTTCATCTTTCAGATCTGGCACAAAGGATGTTTCAAATGCCAGGAGTGCGGTATGACACTCAACATGCGGACGTACAAAGGCTACGGGAAACTACCGTACTGCGAAGCGTAAGTATCCAATATTAGAAAGATCGATCGAAATCGAAAGAAATATCGAAATCTCTCTGTCCGTTCGTCGTAAACTCTGAAACCAAAAATCAGTATTTAAAGAATAATAAAAAAAAATTTAACGTCTATAGTCACAACCACGTCCCGAGACGCCGTCCATGTGTTACGTAACTTGTATTTGTACTTGAAATTAGGTGGTTTGTAGACTGCAGACATAGAGTAAATAAAATAGCAGCGTTTAATTTTAATAGAGTCGGAAATGTCATTTTACGGAATGCCGAATTTCCGGAAAATGCCGGAAGGCCGGCGCGCGGGGACCTAATGCTAACTCGACACAGAAAGGGGTCTAATCAATAGACGTCATCAAATTCGAATCCCATGATTCTAAAATATTCTAAATACTAGCTGTGCCCGCGACTTTGTCTGCGTGAACGTAAACCTGTCTCAGCCGGTTATAAAACGCAACGTGACTGTCTGTCTGTTCGTTAGTATGATTAAACCGTTTACACGATTGTTTTAGTGTTTGTTAATTGGGTAGGTTATAGACTTCAATAATGACTTATACAACGTGAAATTTTAACAACTATCCAAATTTTAATATAATGATCTTTGGTAAAAAACCAATTGCCGTCTTGTTACCTTTTAGTATCGTTCAATAGAAAAATATTGAGATATGACTATACAAAAATACAAACCTTTCCCAAAAAACCAATAACTTTAGTCAACGTACACGGCCGCTGCACGTTCCGACACGTTTCGGTCTCGAGGTCTCGGGCGCGTTGTGAAAAAGAAGGCAACCAAACGTTGTAAAATAACACTGCAGATAAAATAATTTATTATAGAAATGTAACCTATATTGTTTACGTAATGAGGTCTATTGGTGATATCTAACATCTAGAAATTTTTTGGATGGTTGTTAAAATTTCAGCCTGAATAAGCTCTCTAACTTATACTGGGCACGCTCCCTCGTGACACGTCAAACAACACTAGGCACGCGCGCCTAAACTTAAAGCTTTAAAATCTTTTGATTTTCTGAAATCTGTGAGCCGATTTTGATGAGATATACACCAAACATTATTCAGAATAAAACTTCATAATTTACAGTAATTATTTTTTACCGTTAAATACAAATCCTGACGTCATAGTAAATAATAATAATAATAACGTATACATGACAACAACGTCTAGGCCCCAAACTAAGCATTAGCGTGTGTTTTGGGTACCAAGCGAAGACACCACATACATATATATAGTGTATACACCACATACATACACATAAATATAGTGTAACCGTGCATTATATCCAGCATATCCCGCTTGGGAATGTAACGAAAGTACTAGAAGCGCGCGGCCCCGAGTAAGTAAGTCATCTTCGGTACTAGCGCCGGTTCACTAATACTAGTATTATTTACCGACCCGCACTAGAGCAGCTTGGTGGATTAAGCGCCGAGCGTCTTCATCCCGAGGGGAGGCCTAAGCCCCTGCAGTGGGGCATCAATTGGCCGATGGGTGCCGTACGTTGTATGACTAAGTATGACCGTATCGCTATATTTTTCAGGCACGTCCCGAAAGCCAAACACACAACAATGGCGGAAACGCCAGAGCTGAGGAGGATAGCGGAGAACACGAAAATTCAAAGCAACGTCAAGTACCACGCCGACTTCGAGAAATCCAAAGGGAAATTCACACAGGTAGATAAAGATGGTTGTTACAATTTGTCCTTTTCGACTAAAAGAGAAGTAATTTCAAGATACATACTCGTATAATAATAGAAGACATGAGTGGCCAAAGGTCGTAACTCACAAAATAGACATTTTGAGAAAACAGAGTTTAAAATTTCTTTTATGAATATATCTTATATGAACCTTGTCGTGCATTTCCTACTTGTTCTTTAAAATTAATTAAAAATTATAAAAGAAACCGCTCTTAGGTATAGCATTGGGAATAGATTAAGCGCATCATAAGACCTTTGTTACACCAAAAAAACAGGTTTTTGATTTTTTCCAGATATGACCTTTGGCCACTCATGTCTTCTAATAATATGATAATAATAACGTATACGTCATAACAACGTCTTCGCCCCAAACTAAAGCATTAGCTTGTGTTTTGGGTCCCAAGCGAAGCCAACACATATAACAACGAAGACTCGGTACCAGTATTAATATTCATCATATAAATACTGACCCGACCTGGAATTCGAACCGGGACCCCCAGCTTCGTAGGCAGGGTCGCTACCCGGTTATCATAAAGATAGTGCCAAACTTTATGGCGGATCTGACTACAACGCTTTACGCGTGCTTGCGCAGGTACAGTCGTATACCCCTCGCTCCACTGCGTCTCACTACACCTAAAACTCATAACTGCGACGCGACTTGCGCCTACTTTCGGATCCGCCTTAAAGTTTGATTGTGACTGTACCTCCTCTGCCATAGAGTAAATTAAAATGTCAATTCACAGTATCTAAGTGTGACATTACGCAATTTTGCGGGGTTGAAGACTAGTGCGCGGGGATTTCTAGGAAAAAAGTTGTCGGCGCCTTTCAGCTCCACTGAAGCCAATGGAGGCGACCAACAGAAGCGTTTTGTTTGGTGGCCTGTATAGGTTTTGTATTACGAAAACGGGCGTTTGCACCACGCAATAAGGAAGGAAACTGACCTTTGTTGACCGCACCTCTCCTGCAGCTCCTCGGCTTCTGGTCGCTTCCGCGGCAGATGCACTTCACGCAGAGATTTCACCACGTGTTTTTGCGTTGACACATAATAGGCGTACCACACATTTAAGTAAATGGAAGTAATTAGCGTTTAATTTGTGTTTATCGTATTTTTGGCGGCCGACACCGTTCGCGTGGCGAGCGTAGCGACGAAGTGCGGGGGAGTCAAAATTATAGGAGTAGCGGGTAGGTAATGATTATACGGAATAGAAAAGAAGGGATGCATTGGCGCAAACAAAAGTCTTTTTTAGATGCAGTTAAATGCAAAATAACCTATTAATATGACTGATCTGTCCACTTTATCGACGACCAGGTGGCTGACGATCCGGAAACGTTAAGAATCAAAGCCAACACGCGTATAATAAGCAACGTGGCTTACCACGGCGACTTAGAGAAAAAGGCGCAAATGGAAAAGCAGAGGACGCTCAACGAAAACGGCGAATTGGTCGGTGAGTCGACGTTTTGTATGTATTTGTATACACCTCTCGCTCGCACTATCATGAATTGGATAAAGGACCATGACTGACCGATTGGCCGAGTGGCTAGAGACCTTAAATGCAGAGCCGAGGGTCGCGGGTTCGATTCACGCCCGGGACAAATATTTGTGTGCGTCAACAAGTCTATTTGTTCCGTGTGCGAGTGTAAAATGTCTATGTATATAATATTTTAAAGAAAACTATGTATATCAGTTGTCTAGTACCCATGATACAAGCTTTGCCTAATACGTGACTAGATAGCGCTATGTGGGACGTCCCAGGTATTACTAAAAAAATCTCTATATGTATTCATTCACATAGGTGTCTGTGTATTACACCTCTCATTCGCACACATATATGTCGTGATTGTTTGTCTCTGTCTAACGCATATATTTTTATGAGGATTTCGTGATTTGGGAATATGCAATGTCGTGCACATTATATGTCTAATTTCATATATAGATATCAAAAAGACACGAGATATGGCGTATGCATAGAATTTGTTTTAACTCCTTTGGTTCATATTTTCTAATGGTGGTTGGGTCAGAATTACAATAACCAAAATAGAAATTATTTATACAAGCTAGTGTTGAAGTTCTTATTGTATCCGGTGTTCTACTGAACATATTCCAAACTTATAGAGCGTCCAGAGCTTATCGAACTACACAAAAAGTTTAAAAATAAATTCAAAATGTCACTTTAACATGTTTTCACGGTAACCGTTAGTTTGCGCCATCTGCTCACTTGAAACTTTTTGTATAGTCCGGTAAGCTCTACGCGCTCTATAAGTTTGGACTAAGTTAAGCCGAACAACTGGTATCATATACAACTACCATAGCCGTTTAAATATAATATTATGCTGAACCACCTACTGATCTCAATCTTATCAATCAAACAACCATTACGTTTTGTACATATGAAGGTCGGAGTGGCACTACAGGGCATAACTCTACGTACAGAATCCGTTCATCGAGTACTTGAGATTTTGAGAGACTTTTTTCTCGAAATTTAGTTTAAAAATATTTCAGCTGATTAGAGATGTTAAATTAACTATTCTAGAGTACATGACCATGCGTCGTCGACTTCATAATTTAGTAGGTATGTAGATTGACTTTATTAGGCGTATGGATAGAGAAAGGTCGCAGGTTCAATTCCAACCCGGGATTTCTTCTGTGTAAAAAGTATCTATATATGTATATATTATTTAAAAAAAAGAACATTTATGTAGGTATGTGTTACAGTTGTCTAGTACCCCATTACACAAGCATAATACTTGCATACTTTGGGAATAGATGGCACTGTGTGCGATGTCCCAGGTATTTGGTATTTATTCAGAATTATGAAAAACAATCTTTTCAATTATTTTTTTTCATCTTTTTTACATTTCATAATTCAAATTAGATGTAACCCAGATATTTTGTGTTAAATGAAGTACTACTTCATGAGCAGATTCCGTATATATTTGTATGCCTTGCAGTCCTATTCCAACTTATAACATTTATCAGACCCTATAATAATAATAATAATTTTATTATTGTTGTTATTATTACTATATATAATAATAATGAAAATGCTATTATATTTGGTCTTTTGATATATGTGGTGGATTACATATAGATCCTGGTGGTGTAAAGATGTCACCTTTCTGATTCCGGGCCTCACTAACGTGTGAAGACGTTTTTAACGGTTTTTACACCTTAGTGAGGCCCCAGCATAATTCGAGAAATGTTGGCATGTTGAATAATAGGCAGAGATTATTTTGAAAAACTGTCAAGTCTTAGAGACGACCTGCACTCGGCGTCTGGTCTTTAAATAGATGCCATGATGTTTGCTGCAAACGGGAAACGTGTACAGTTTTACCATTCCGACATTTTAATTAGAAATTGAAGTCAAGTCCATTTATTTGTAATGTACCAAAACATGGCCAACTCGAAACAGTGAAATGGAATCCGGTACCTAGTACCTCATACCAAGTTTTTCTACTAAACCGGTCCATTAGATTTTCAAATGAAATACTTTTTCTACCTCTTTTGGTACAATTATATAGCAATATTAATATTTATTTTAAAATAAATTATTTCAAAATGCCAACTAAGCTTATTTGTATGCGAAGCCATGATAAAAATTGCACCATTCATAAAAAAAGTTATTGTTTGTTTTAATCATCAATTATATCCTCATTGTGTGCACTCATTTGTGATGATGTCATTTACTAATCGTGCTTTTTGTGTTTCTTTCCCCTCCTCCTTCCCACTCATAGATCCCCCACCAGATAATTACCAACAGCAATTGGACAACTATGCAACAGAGATGCTACCCCCCACCACAGTACCGGCGCCGGCTCTGCCAACCAAGAACCAACACTACCAGACTCCAACAAATCAGAACACCCAAGACGTCCAATACAGACAGGAGTATTACAACCAGTACCAGAATACACACAACAATACTCAGAGGCCCAACTCTGAATCGTCCCAATATCCCAATCACCAAACACAACATTACCAACCGCCCCAGAACTACCAACAACAACCTCAAAACTATCAGCAATCTACCCAGAATTACCAACAGCCCGCCCAGAATTACCAAACCCAATACTACGGGCAGTACTATGGGGGGCAGCAGGCAAACCAGAATCAACAGAAAATAGGAAAAATACACGATTATGATCCTTTAAGCGATGGACCAAGAGTGCCTCCACAGATGCAAAGACCAGCTGCTACGGTTGTGTACAACAGTGGGCAAGATAGCAGGAGAGGTTACGCCGGTTTGTGGTTTGATTATTAAAAAATATAACATTTTGATTGTGAGGATATTCGTCTACCATACCATCAGCCCATTAATGCCCCCTGCAGGGTCTTAGGCCTCCCCTCGGTGTGAGGGGGCTTGGAGTTTAATCCACTACGCTGCTCCAATTCGGGTTGGTGGATAGTAACGACTGCTATATATTTACCGCAACCGGGACCGACGGATTAACGTGCTCTCTGAGGCACAGAGTCAGTGCTAGTTATGTATATAAGTTATTTTTAAGAATATTCATCTATTGTAAAAAAATTAGTAGAGTACATATCCAAAATTTAGTAGAGTACATATCCAAAATTTAGTAGAGTACATATCCAAAATTTTGTAGAGTACATATCCAAAATTTAGTAGAGTACATATCCAAAATTTAGTAGAGTACATATCCAAAATTTAGTAGAGTACATATCCAAAATTTAGTAGAGTACATATCCAAAATTTCCCGAGTATGCACGTAGAAGTAGAAATTTGTGTAATAGACATCAAGAACGTTCAATATGTACGTTGTCGTTCCAAAAAACAAAAATGGTCCAACACATAATTACTTCGAATAGCTAGGTCATACGGAAATTTCAACGTATAACTATTTATTTATTTTTAACAGCTCATAATATACATAATAAAAATATAAATAACTAGGAAAAAGCAATCACAGTCCTAAAAAAAAGAAGTTCCAATAGCCATTGCGTTAAAACTCAATTTTAAATATTTTGACGTCATATACCTGCTGGCACTATGCCCTATTTTTAAGCCCCACCATCTAAATTAAGGGATCTTATGAGTAAAAAGACAGACCGAATTTAATGCGTTTTTTTGCTTTTGAAAGCGGGTTTAATTGGGTTGATTTTTAGCTACTCTATATTTCTGTCTGTTTAGGTGTCTATGGAATCTTTTGTTTCTTTCGTTTTTTTTTTCTTGTTTGAAGCTTGGTTGAATATGGATGATTCTTAATTAAGAAAAATAACATGATAAGATTTAATTATATTTAGGTTTTTTATTTAAATAAACTATCAACAAATGTTTAAAGCAAAATGTTCATAGTAAAAGTTTAAAAAGCTTGAAACAAAATTTGGATTAAAAAATATGAGATAATGAAAATTTATTAATTTTTTTGAACAGATTATTTGCATACCCTAGCGCATTTGGTCGGTTTATTTATTTATTTTATTTATTTATTTATTACAGCCGCAGCACAAGCGTCGCAGCAGAGTCGTGCGATAGGACGTGTCGCTGACATGGATCCGTTGGCGAAAGAGCAACCTCAGCGCGCACCACTGCCGGCCGCCAATACCGCAGTCAATGGGGTGAGTCGATATGACTCCAATGTGTCAGCGGGGTCACGCATTGTGCTGTCGCCTAGTCGAAGCGATCCCTCGAATTATAACAGTATTAAATGGCATAGCCATGTTAACTTTGACTGACCGATTGGCCGAGTGGGTAGAGAGCCTAACTGCGGAGCCAAGGGTTGCGGGTTCGATTCCCGCCCGGGACTAATGTTTGTGTGCATCAACATAGATATTTGTTCCGTGTTTGCGTATAAAAAGTATCTATATATGTATATATTATAAAATAATATTTAACTATGTATACCAGTTGTCTAGGTCCCCATAATACAAACATATACTTCTTAGTTTGGGACTAAATAACGCTGTGTCCCAGGTATTATTATTATTAGCAAATGATCACAGTACTGGGCGCTTACACAATTTAGTCGCTTATATTTTGAATTGCCTAACGTAAGTATATCCACCAACCCGCACTGGAGCTGCGTGGTGGATTAAGTTCCATGCTCCTCGCTCTGGAGGGAGGCCTAAGCCCCCGCAGTGGGGCACAATGGGCTGGTGGAATGGAACGTAAGTATAAGCGACTAAATTGCATAAGCGCCTAGTACTGTGATTTCATAAGTTAACATGGCTATACGATCGACAGTATTATAATTCGACCTATCGCCTCGACTAGGCGATGGCACGATGCGCGACCCATCAGGTTAAGGCTCCTTCCATCCATGTCGATGCGAGCGGCTTAGAAGGGAGACGGAGAGAGTACGTACGCGTCTAGATTGAAATCGCGTATCAATCAATTTTGTCTTTTAAAAGTAAATCACATTCATCATTATCAGCCCATTTTACCCCACTGCAGGGGCTTAGGCCTCCCCCAGGGCGAGAGGGGGCTTGGAGCTTAAATCCACCACGCTACTCCACTGCGGGTTGGGGATTCTAACGACCGCCATCTATTGACAGCAGTCGGTGCTTAACGTGCTCTCCGAGGCACGGAGTCAGTGATAGTTAATGTACAAGTCTGAAAAACTCATTGGTACACGCCCGGATTCGAACCATGGCCCTATGGCCTTATAAATTTGAGACAGGTTCGTTGCGCTCTGATCACATTTCAATCACATTATCAATTCAGAATCAGTTCGAGAGAATTGTGTATTAATTTTTTAGGTTTTCGTTTTTAATGGGTATAATACCAAGGGAGACCCTGTTACTAACGCTCCGCTGTCAGTCCGTCCGTCCGTCCGTCCGTCTATCACAGGACTCTATCGTCTGAACCGCAATAAGTAGACATTTGAAATTTTCACAGTGTATATATTACTATGGCCGTTATGACAATGGATAATATAAATTAAATTTAAAATTAAAGGGGGTCCCCATAAAAGAAACGTGTTTTTCCGACGTTTTCGGTGATTGGTGGTTGTGAGATCATTGCTTACACTTGAAATTTTCATGAAGTATGAACTACTATGGCCGCCATAACAACAAATAATAAATAAAATAAAGTTAAAAACTAAAGGGGGTCCCCATACAAAGAACGTGTTTTTTTTTAAAAAATATTGTACGGTGGTACGGAACCCTTCGTATGCGAATCCGAATCGCACTTGGCCGTTTTTTTTTTATTTCAGGAAAGTTACAAACTGAGACTACAACTACATAACGACCAATATCATTTCCACATATGTGTGATCAAAAGAGATTACTTCTCGGCCTGCCCTCATAAAACCGTATCAAGTTCATTAACAGTACATTATGATGAAAGTGTGGTAAGCTACATATTATAGTCAAGGTGTTTAGAACCGATGACTATAATAGCCACCTTACTGAGTACGAGCATCATACGACGTTTATCAATACATTTGCGATTATAATTAGGTAGATACTTCAAATGTAATAATGGCGGGAGCTAAGGGCGGCAGCGGGCTGGTTTTCGCGGTTTACGCATGCGTTACAAACAGAATGCTCGTTTGTGATTGTTGTAAAGTAAAAAGGCCTAGTACTGTAAAATATAACATTGCCGTACAAGTTTCTATGTCATAAAGATTGATTTAAAAATGCACTGAAAAGAAATATTATATTCTTGTTTCATTTTCATTTCAGAGAGTTTACGTGGCGATGTATGACTACGATGCAAACGATAGTGACGAGGTATGATTTTTTTTTTTATTTATATTCCTAATACATGACATGCAGTTTCTAATTCAGTTTCTAACTTAAATGTGTGGACCCATTATGGGCGCGAACCGAATAGTACATAATGAGACTTGATGATATCTTCCATGTACAAATCTGATTCGGTTACAGTTTCAAAATTGACCATTCCCAAAATTTTTGTTTAAAGTCCGTTGACACCGTTTGGCCTAGTGAGTGGTGACACTGCCTACGAAGCTGGAGGTCCCGGGTTCGAATCCCAGGTCGGGTCAGTAGGTATTTATATCATGAATTTTGATACTGGTACTGAGTCTTGGTTGTTAATGTATGTGGTGTCTTCGCTTGGTACCCAAAACGCAAACTAATGCTTAGTTTAGAGCCTAGACGTTGTTGTGATGTATACGTTATTATATTTTATTTTTTTCGAAAAAATCGAAAATTTTAAGATGGCACACTGCCTCTTGGTACGGCTATTTAATATTAGATGGAGCCACCATGCAATGAAATTATTTATATTTTTTCATGAAAACCTAAAATTTGGTGGAAAACAAAGTTTTTTCGTCTGATTTATATAATGGTTTTCTAATAGTTATGAAACGTTCGAAAGAATTGTTTTTCATTGTATTTTCTGGAACCGAACTAGTGATGGGAAAGCGTTAAAAATCATATCGAGAACATGAACGCATATACGACGATATTCATATACTCGTAGACTGCAAAATACGTATCGATATTGTAATCGCTCTTTTTTTTTTTTTTTTAATTTATTCAGGAAACAAAAACAGTCGTTTACATGGATTACACATACAGAAAATAAAAATATAGTTTAGAACATTGTAATGACCAACAAAATGTTTCCAAATATTTAAAATCTATTATCGCTACATTCACACAAAAAAAAAAACAGAAAAAAGAGAAAATTAAACAAAAAATAAATAAAAAGTCACTTAATACAACGAAAACTAATGAAAATAACAAACGAAAACAGTGTTAGCATCAACAATATTAATAAATTTTTTTGTTATTTTTCAGGTGTCGTTCCGAGAGGGCGACCTCATAGCGAACGCATCTTCGATAGACGAAGGCTGGATGACCGGCCAAGTTGTGCGCACAGGGCGCACGGGAATGCTGCCAGCGAATTACGTAGAGGAGGCGCGCATCTAGTCTGAGCTACTGTTCGGACGTAAGATAACTACGTAGAGATTACACTGACGTCGCATTGCCGAAACCCCGATGTGTAACCAATAAAATGTTCACTTTCAACCGTTTTCATAATAATCGATACAGTTCGTTTTAAAACTTATGCTGGATCGAAAACTACTTTAAATGCGGCCTTACGCGGGTACAGTCAAACATCCCGTGCTCCACTGTTTCCCACTGACACCTAAATCTGATCCTACTTTCGGATCCGATATAAAGTTTGATTGTAACTGTATCTAAAACGAAATACCATCGGCGCTTCGGTTATGCGACGTCCGAATTGTTACTACGTGGTTATACAGCGTTTAAGATATCCAGAACGATGGATAACGGCCTCTTAGTTTTCATTATACTCATGCAAAGAAATCTATTTATTTTGTGATCATTTTGTCAGTTTCGACTAAACATGCGCCTTCAGTTAGATTAATTGGTCAGATAGTATTTTTACCTATAAAAACTAATCTGGTAAAGGCCAATTTTTAAATAGCTATATCAAAAACCTAACAACGGTTATGTATATTTATACTAATAATAAAAATTTAAAATTTTTCGTGTCTTCATATATAGTACTAGCGACCGCCCGCAGCTTCGCCTGCGTAGACTACACATTCCTGTTAAAGTTATCTATTATTAACATTCGAGATGGTTCCTGTGTACTTTTTGCTTAGGTATATAAATTTTGGTTACTGTCATACAAACTTTTGAATCCCATCTCCCCCTTAAAATAGGAAAATAAAAAACTCTGAAACACGTCGTTACTTATGATTAGCGGTCGTGCCCGGCTCCGCCCGGGTGGACTACAGAAACGTTCCCCATCGCGTTCTCCCTCCCCTCCCCTTTCCTATCATTCCATTCCTAGGCTACTAATGTATTTAATTTAATAAGGATTCATAACATGTTTAAAAAAACATCTTCGCAAATAGTGCATTATGTTAGAATAAATTTGATCGCCCTAAAAAAAGTTATAGTAAACCAACCTTAACAGATACACATATGCTGTCGCGTACTTTTGGTTAGAACTTTCAAAGGGGAACAATCCGATCATACATAATTTTTGCTTAACATCAACCGTTTACGCAGCGCACGCAACGGAAGCTCTCTAAAAGAATATTTTTTCCCGTTTTTGCAACATTCTTTGTTGGTACTCCGCTCGTATCGGTCGTAGCTGATATAATAATAGCCTATAGCCTTCCTCGATAAATGGACTATCCAACACAAAAAGAATTTCTCAATTCGAACCAGTAGTTCCTGAGATTTGCGCGTTCAAACAAACTCTTCAGCTTTATAATATTATATCTTCATATATAGTATAGCAATGCGAGAGTTCGTGCATCATCGGTTGTTGTCGGACGCTGTCGTTAGATTGCGAGCTCGAGCGCTACCGTTCCTCTCCCGCTGAATCGGCCAGACGCCACTCTGCATTGTGCCATTGACGAAACAACGACGGCAAGATGTAATATATGTACTATGCGTACATACAGTTATTCAGTTTAATTGTTTTTGGACGTTTGTTTCAATAGACACGAAAAATTTTAAGATTTTATTATTTTATGTAGAGACAGCACGCCACGGATCGTCGAATCTGACTATCTCGATCCAAAACATCCGCGATGAATTGTGAACGGTGTACGAGAGAAGGGTCTTCGTATGGCATGGCTATATGAAAAAGAATGCGCTTGCAAATTTAACATATATAACTTCATTTGTTTAGGTATTAGAGCCATTGTTTTCTAGACAACTTTTTAGCCCTTCTTGGCCTAGCTTTGTTGGTTCGACTCAACGTTCATTTTATGTGTTGTGGAAAAAAATTAGAAAAAGAGTTCTTGGTGAAAATCGATCGCAAAGGCAATTCCGAGCAATTTTCAGGATCTTTGCAAATCATGGTGCTGATTTATATAATAATAATGATGTATATATGAACAACAACGTCTAGGCCCCAAACTAAGCGTTAGCTTGTGTTTTTTGGGTACCAAGCGAAGACATCACATACATATTACAAACAAGACCACTGGGTCTTGTTTGAACTGCCATATATAATGATAATGGTACTGCCATTATCAATATTCATCATATAAATACTGACCCGACCTGGGATTCGAACCCGCGAACTTCAGCTTCGTAGGCAGGGTCGCTACCCACTAGGCTAAGCGGTCGTCAAAAGGTTTGTTTCAGGGCGAATTATATCTTGTGTGTTTTAGTAGAATTACATCTTGAGTATTTTACTAGAATTTTCTTATATTAGCCATTTACACTAATGGCTTTTTTAGGTTAGGATTGTTTGCAATCAGAAAAATTGAAACATTTATTTTCATACTGGGAATACTAATATGTCTATTTGTTCCGTGTCTGGGTGTTAATGTCTATATATGTATATATTATAAAGAATATTTAAATATGTATATCAGTTGTTTAGTACCCATAATACTTGCTTACTTTGGGACTGGATGTCTCAAGTATTATTATCATACTTTTTTCTGATTACCAATCAGCGCCCGCGATTCATGGACCACAATACAACACAATTGTCCTGAAAATGGCTAGGGTGATTTCGATATACTTTTTAAAGGTACACCGCTTAACGATGGCCTTCCCTACGGCGGTTGCGCGGTGCGGGAGTAATGATTCCTCGCTGTCTGCAATCACCGTCTCCGCACCGCGCGCCTACCGCTCGTAAGGGCATTGTTAAGCGGTCCGTAAATGTGATCCGTTTTCTCATCATCCTACGACATATATGTGAAAGGTGGACCATATTACCGTCCTTTATAAATTGCCTGACACATGATCAGGCAAATTGTAAATGCGTTGTATTCGCCAACCCTTTGCCGCGCTGAACGCTGTTGTCTTATTTCATGACGTTTTTTTTTTTAATCTATATTGTTTATTGATTTTTTGGCATTCTTTTAATTCTGCCAGTGGGCCTAACATGCACGCCGCGACAAAATTTTGTCGACGGCAATTCTCGTCCCGAAACGAGATATCTCTATATGTCTACTGTGCTAACATGCAACGTTTTTATCTCGTCGCGCTCCGTCACGATTGGTAAAATTACTCGTCTACGGTAGTTTTGTCTACAAACCCTAACATGCGAACCATATTTTATCGAATTTTGTCGTTTTTAAGCGGTATATTTCTCGTCGGCAATCTTTGTTGACGACAACGGTGAGAAAAATATTTTTATATAGAAAGTAATTTTTAAATTTTTATTTCGTTTGTATTCGCTTGAATCGATTGTATTTTATGCATAAAAAAAAGTTTAGTTACCGATTCAGCTCAGAAAACATTTTTTTTTACTTAATTTATTTCATTTTATTTAAATATTATTTACGTTACAGTAACCCAAAACTCTGGCCGAGTGGTTAGAGACCCTAATTGCGGAGCCAGTGATCACGGGTTCGATTCCCGCCCGGGACAAATATTTGTGCACGTGACTATTTGTTTTAGTTCTGGGTGTAAAATATAAATATATAAGTATATAAATATAATCTAAATCCACCACGCTGCTCCAATGCGGATTAGCGGATTGTAATGACCACCATCTATTGACAGCAACCGGGACCGACTGCTTAACGTGCTTTCCGAGGCATGGTTTCAGTGATAGTTAACATATTTAAGTCAAAAACTCATTGGAACACGGTCCGGCCCAGATGCTAACCACGGCTACATGGCCTTATAGATTTGAAACAGGTCCGCTACGCTCGGGCTATCACAACACATTATTATTATTATTATGAATACTTATTATTATTACCTATTAATATTAATAGTTATTATTATTATTAATATTAATACTTATTATTATTATCATTATTAATATTTATTATTATTATTCTTAATATTAATACTTATTATTATTATTATTAATAATATTTTTACTTATTATCATTCTTAATATTAATACTTATTATTATTATTTTTACTTATTATTATTATTATTTTCATTATTATTATTATTATTATTATTAAAATAATAATAATAATGTGTTGTGATAGCCCGAGCGCAGCGAACCAGTTTCTATATTATTATTATTATTATTATTATTAATATTATTATTTATTATTATTATTAATAATATTCATTTTATTATTATTACTATTATTTTTATGTTAATAATAATAATAAAAAATAACAGTAATGTGTTGTGATAGCCCGAGCGCAGCGAACCTGTTTCAATATTATTATTATTATCATTATTATTAATATTTCTAATATTATTATTATTGCTTAAAAAGACTAACTTAAAAACATTTTTAACCATGGGTAACACAAAAGCTGAAAATTCTAGTTGCAGGAACGGTCGATGGCCAGTTAAAATAAATTATTAAACATATTCTATGGTCAATCACACTATTTAGACTACAAATTACTATAAATTGAACGAATAAAAAAGAAAAAAGAAAAAGTGTTGCTATATTAGAATATGGCTTCTTTTCATTATAGGGTAACATTTGTTTGTCACGTCGACAAAGCGAAGTCACGGTGACATATTTTCTCGAGTGAGTCGTGCATGTTAGGGAAAATGACAGACAAGTCGAGATCGACAATTTTTCTCGTCTCGTGTGGCAGTTTTGTCGTGCGTCGCATGTTAGCCCAGCAGGTCGAGACCAAAACACTTGTTACTGAAGTTCAAAGGAGATTTTACTGAATGCGTATAAAATGATTTTTTATAATGTTTCATATAAATATTTTGTAACGTTAAGTTGCTTATTTGAATTCAGTTCAAAAAATAGTGATTAAAAAATAATACTTTTCGAGTTAAATTCGCTTAACCTATTCGCTACTCATTAACCATATTTGGTCAGATTGAAGGTAACGATCCATTTAATTAACGGAGACAATTGATTGATAATGATTGATGGCTAGTTTAAAGGTTAAAAAATTCTGATAATCTTCAAAATAAAAAGGTTCGATTTTATATTATTATTTATAATTACTTAGTCATTATTTTGAAAATCACTCACTAACTACATCAATAGATTTATTTCAGTGTTGTTGATGTTTCATAATTTTTAGTTTTTTTTCTTTTTAAGCAAACGTATCGTAAGTACACAACTTTGTTGCTATAGTTGGTAATGTAATTTTTTTAAAACTATCCTTGTAGATGGCTAAAGTGGATGATTTTTTCTTTTTTATATATATATATATATATATATATATTTTTATTATTGCATATGTAAGATTAGTTAGTAATGCCAGCTAAGTTAGATAATATCAAAGGAAAATTACTAAAAAAAAAAAATTTATAATATATGCTGTAATGAATATAATTTTTAAAATAATATTCTTTTTACAAATCGGTGAAAATGTTATGCACAAACTTATTAAAATAATTAAAATAAGTCCATAATTGTAGTGTCTGTACATATATATGATTTATGTACTAATTAATGTTATGCACAAAAAGGCATATCAGTTTTAGAACCTTGTCTATGTAACTAGATAGAATATTAACGCTTTGAATAACTAATTATAACAAGTGAAAATGTAAAACACCGAACATGTACCTACTAATTAATATACAGGATGAGATTTTAGTAACCAGCCAAAATTTTTCTAGACGTTAGGTATCACAAATAGACTTCATTACGTAAATAAAAATATAGGTCAAATATTCATAATCAATAATTATATCCTAAATATTTTTAAACAAAATTTGGTTACCTTCTACTTACATACGAAAGGACGGGGCATGTGGGTGGGACGCGTGAACGTGCACTGGCGCCCTCACGAATGATGACTAGTATATTGGTAGTTTTGGGAAAGGTTTACGTTAGTCTTAACTGAATATTTACCTATTGAACGATACTAAAAAGGAACAAGACGTCCAACGAATTTTTATCAAAGGTCATTATATTAAAATTTAGCTGGTCATTAAAACCTCAACCTGTATTTAAATGAACATTCTCTGAGCTGATCACCTGTCTGAAAAAAATATATTAAATATCTTAACAGTAGGGTAGGGTGACCAAGCATTTAGGTAGGTAGACCTTTCTTGAATATTTTTGTTTAATTCGATATAAGTTCTGCGCTGTACATTTTCTTCTACGATGTTCAGCCGAGCACTGTGTATACAGAAACTGCTTAAGTCCATAGTTTCTTTTTAAATCCATATTTATTTTGTTTACCGTTTTCTATAAAATCGTTTTTCATTTTGTTTTTCAAATGTGTCAGCTCATAATAGATGCCTAAATGAATAGTTGTAAACAACTGTGTCACAATTGTAGTCTATTTGGTGTGTAGCCCTTCCAGCGCAGTAGTACGCTGGGTTAGGGTTTGCAAAAAGTTTTTTTTCCCGTTCATGATTTACATAATTTTTTGTAATACATTTACGTACTTGTTAGGCAGATTCGGTATACACCGTGTTCGGCTGAACGTAGTCTAAACTTATAAAGCGTGTAGAGCTTATTAAACTAAATAAAAAATTTCAATTGAGCAAATGGCGCAAACTAACGGTTACCAAGAAAAACATGTTAAAAAATCTATTTTTTTAAACTTTTTGTTTAGTTCGGTAACCTCTATGCGCTCTATAAGTTCGGACTACGTTCAGTCGAGCACACCGTATAGTGGGATGCCCTACATTTCCCTTCCATTCTGTATAAACGCCAAATACTGTTTAACATATAAATATAATGTATTGTCTGCAAGGTCTTCAGTCTTGTGTTAAAAATGATAACAAGACGACATATCACTTGAACGATCCCTTAGATTGATTTAATTCAGTTTAAAAATATTATTTTGAAATGTCTGATAATAGTTTTATTATGAAATCTAACATTCCTTCCATACGGGGAGTATTAATTCTTTTGCATTTCTACGTATATATTTCTTCTATGCCAATATACTTACCATTTCTTATTTATTAAAAAAAAACCTCTTTTTTTAAAAAAAAAAGTTCTCGAAGATACTTTTACAGCTACACCTTAATGAGATAAGGTTGTAACTGAAAATTTAGTATCGAAAATATATAGCTTGTAGTTCTAACGTAATATAGTTAGGTACATACTGTTTTCAAAGATTAGGGAGACGAAGTTGTATTGTAAATATTAAGCGAAATAACATCACACAATATATTTTTGTAGATTTTAATATTTTAAACGTAAGTTTTATTATGATATTAGTTATATAAATAAAACTTAATATTTAAAAACTTTATTTGATCTAATATGATAAAGATAGCACGTATATGTAGACCCATTGTACTCTAGCAATAGAACACGCTCCTTGATATATCTTGATGGACATTCCACAATGTGAATTTATTTATTATACAACTTGTATTACGAAAGGCAATGCAATATTTTTATAGTACAGAAAAGTGATGAAAATGTTTTTTTGCTTTTTTTTACCGAAGTCAAAACGATTTTGGCCTATGTCGCTTTTTAATTAACCACAGTTGAAAAAAATACGCGTGAACTGTCGACCCATAGAGATAATAAATAGAACCAGTTTGAAATGCGGGCCTCAACAGAAAGAGACAGAATGGCTAGACCTTGAATTATACAAAGCATATCTTTTTTAAATTTTGAACGTGCACAGTTAATAGCTCTTTGGTTGATAGCTAATAATAATAGCAACGTATACATCACAACAACGTCTAGGCCCGAAACTATGCATAGGCTTGTATTTTAGGTACCAGGCGAAGCCAACACATATAACAACCAAGACCCGGTACCTGTATCAATATCTGTCATATAAATGCTAACCCAATCTGGGATTCGAACCTGGGACCTCCAGCGTCGTAGGCAGGGTTACTACCCACTAGGCTAAGCGGTCGTCAAGCTGTGACCGCTGTGACTCAAATGCATGTCCGCGCATGCGCGCACATGCGGCTTAAAAATAAAATAAGGATAGAACTAGGTACAGTTATTTTCCATCCTTTTTTCTCCATGCCCAACCGTTAGATTTAGGGCTTTATGGAGCTGCATACTCTAGTTATATTATCTCTATGGTCGCCCACGCTAGGTTATGCATTGTGCCATCGCCTAGTAGAGGTAATCGTTCTAAATAGAACACTGTCAAATGACATAGCCGTATTAACTTAAGAAAGAATCATAGTATTAGGCACCTATACAATTTAGTCTATTAAACTTACTCTAGGCTAGGCACAGACCAGTCAACCTATAGAGCACGCTTTAATAAACGTCAGTACGAAAACGAAATCGCCAAAAAGTGGCGGGGTGCGGGGAGAGGTCGGCTAGTTTTCATTGGCTCGTTCAAAATTGACAATTTAATGGCTTCCGACGTGCTTCCAACTGACGGCTCACTAGTGACGTAGTTATGTAGTGTCACTACGTAGCCTTGGCGAATGCTACTCCCTGTCAAAGCGTGGTCTATAAGGTTGACTTGTCTGTGAGGCTAGGCGATTGAAAAGATAAATGACTAAAGTGTGTAGGCGCTTAGTACTCTGACCCTTTACTCAGTCGACATGGCTATGTCATTTGACAGTGTTATAATTCGAACAACGAAGCGTATCCCAAAATTGTCTATGGCGACAATTCATTAAGTCGTGTTCGACTTTGATATTTGTACATGTCGTTGCGTTATCACGTGAGGCGTTGAATGGGCTTACACAAAAAAATTTAACACAATTAAAAATTTTTCCCCAATAGATATATCATTTACTAATAATTTATAGTCGATGGGTTAAAATTAAATTACATATATCCGGTATATTGATTACCGGTGGCGCCATTGTCTACGCCAACCACTCGTTAGCTTAGCTTAGCTCTATCTATTCACATCCGTGTTAATTTATACTGTCAAAAATGCTTCCCGTTTTTACCATTTCCAAATTGCCAAGCATAGAGCACGCCCCTCTTGAGATAGTAATAACTCTGCTGTTGGTTGCATTTTGAATTCACTACTTGGTATTACAATGGATTTTTAATGTTTTTAGGATGAATAACCATTAAATTTCTGTCCATTTCTGTCCATTAAGTAACTGATTGGACTCAATTTTAGTTTGTCCAGAGTCTTCCTGGCCATCATTCTAGCCGCCGAAAGTCCACGATATAGGCCTTTGTTTTGGGCCATGTGCAACAAACAGCAGTTCGCCTCCTTTATCAGGTTGTCAGCTCACCTAGTAGGAAGCCATGCTGCAATGTCAGATTTATGGTCGCTACAGAAGAACCTTCCCCAGCGGGTATAGGTCCTTCGGACGATGTGGCTTACTATTGTTAAATTAACTAGCTTATCCTGTGATCTACTTCAGTGTTCTTCGTCCTTAAATAAAAATATCCTGTAAGAACCAACAGCCTTGTTACTGTCGCGAGACGGTCCTCAGATCGGCGTCACTTTTGAAAGAAACACTGTAGCAGCCAGTAGTTGCCACTGGTGTATTTTAAATAACACACACACACAATGTTTTTTTTTATAATATTTTTTTTATTGAAAATAGGTAAAAAATATAAATACTTTTTCACGTCAGAAAACAAAAGAGAATACAAAGAATACAATGATCGTGCCCAAAACGCGGTAGCCAGGAACAATAATAAAAAATTAAAAAAAAAAAAACAATATTCTTACTTAAAATTGAATGTTT
This sequence comes from Luffia ferchaultella, assembly GCA_949709985.1. Taxonomy (NCBI): domain Eukaryota; kingdom Metazoa; phylum Arthropoda; class Insecta; order Lepidoptera; family Psychidae; genus Luffia; species Luffia ferchaultella. The sequence goes on from OX453269.1 coordinate 6,550,422, forward strand.
GAATGTATTAGCTAAACTAACCTTTTACCTTATATGTACCATATGTACATAAGTAATCTATTTCATACAAATGTTAAACAAGAATGGTCTCGTGATTCTAAGAGCCTATTTATGTATTTTGTCCAGTATAAATTGACGTACCTAGTTCAATATTTAAGCGATTTAAAAAAAATCGATACAAGATATGCTTACCTATATTATATTTAAATAGAACATATCTGTTGCATGATTAGAATTTTCTGGAGCTACACGTCAATTTATATAAATTTATATATAAAGTATATATAGTAATTTAGTAAACAAAATTGTACTGACAATAAAACTGTAAGGTGGTAATGTGTTTTTGTCGTGTATGACGTCACTGCAACAGTATTACATTAAATGGGTCCAATGTTACAGTGCCTTTATAAATATATATTAATAAATTTTTACACATATTTTGTGTTTGAATCGTCACTCCTATTCCAATATCAATGTATATTCAGTATACGTACCATACCATTCCACCAGCCCATTATCCCATTATAGCCACTGCAAGGGCTTAGGCCTCTGCAGGATGAGGGGACTTGGAGCTTAATCCACCACGCAGCTCCAGTGCAGGTTGGTGGATAATCATGTATACCTACCAAGTTTCCGAAACTTCCCCACTAGAGACACGGTAAGACATTTACTGTACGAAACGCAGCGTTCCATTTAACGGGGGTGTGAGACGCGTTTACGGAGGGAAGCGTCCACACAATGTCATACAAAAACTTATAACACCCCTCTTTTTTCGTCGGGGGTTAAAAATTACACCACTCAACGTTTTTTTTCGTTTTTGGACGTGTTTTTACAACATTTCAATTGCATAGTTTGGTGTTTACGCGATGAAATACTTGCTAAAGGGCATGCGCTGAGTAACGACCGGTATCGTGACACCAGTTAGTGGAAAAAGGTTCACACCCAGATCATCATCATCAGCCCATCTTACCCCACTGCAGGGCTTAGGCCTCCCCCAGGGTGACGAGGGGGTTTGGAGCTTAAATCCACCACGCTACACCACTGCGGGTTGGGGATTGTAACGACCGCCATCTATTGACAGCGTCCGGGACCGACTGCTTAACGTGCTCTCCGAGGCACGGAGTCAGTGATAGTTAATGTACTTAAGTCAGAAAAACTCATTGGTACACGCCCAGATTCGAACCATGGCCCTATGGCCTTATAAATTTGAGACAGGTTCGTTCACTCTGGGCTATCACGACACTACACATCCAGATACCAGCGCCGAATTTTAGTATGTGGTTAAACATGATGTCTTGCCTACAAAAGTGCCAGGAGACCATCTGTGAAAATCCAGGATCTCCTGTAATGGCCTTGAGAAATAGCGGCTGCGGCGTTTGAAAATCTGCATATGACTATATTGTAAGTTTAACATATATGTATGGGGTATCAAATTAAAGAGAACTTATTTACAATATTACATCACTACATAGTATAAATGTATAGAACGAAGTCGCTTCCCGCTGTTTGTCTCTATGTATGCTTATATCTTTAAAACTACGCAACGGATTGGCATATGGTTGACACCAATCATCATCATCCGCCCATTTTTACCCCACTGCAGGGGCTTAGGCCTCCCCCAGGGTGATGGGGGCTTGGAGCTTAAGTCCACCACGCTGCTCCACTACGGGTTGGGAACTGTAACGACCGTCATCTATTGACAGCGTCCGGGACCGACTGCTTAACGTGCCCTCCGAAGCACGGTGTCAGTGATATTATGTACTTAAGTCAGAAAAACTCGTTGGTACACGCCCGGATTCGAACCATGGCCCTATGGGGCCTTATTTGAGACAGGTTCGTTGCGCTCTGGGCTATCACGACACCAATGGACGGAGTGATTCAAGAGGTAGATTTTGTATGTATAACTTATTAATGTTTAGTGCGAAATTAGTTGAAATATGACGATTATTGTTGAAGAAGTCGAAGAAAATGTAGCCGACTGGGGGCTTTCATCGAAAACGCTGCCTAATCCCTTTGAGATATAACAAAATAATGTATGAAGGAATTGTTCCTCTCTCATAGGACTAAAGAAAAGTCTTCGATGGCGTATGTCTATCTTTTATGAATAGCTTACCATACTTATTTTTATGTTTAAAAAAATGGTGATTTATGATGAGGTAATTGAAAAGCAATTTATACAAATCAAATCAAATATCTTTATTTCGTAATTATGTAACATAATCTTGAAATATGTCACAAGAATGAATTTTATTACTTTGTGGAAGAACGTCACCACAGATACAGTATTAATCATTATCGAATTAAATACGTAATTTACCTTCAGCATTTCATGCACATTATAATTGCCTTTTACACCATACAATTTAAATTAATATATTTAGAGATATCGCGAAATAAAAACTATAGCGCTATAAGCCTGGGCGTGTGATTTAAAATTAGGCAGAAGTTTGTATACAAAGTAATATTGTAGTTGTTTTTATGTAGGTATTTATTCTTTAGTTTATCAAATATATACAGAATTGGAAATGAAATTACAATAAGAATTACTCCAAGTAGGATGAACTTAAATCTAATTACCTAAATCCAATCCACATGTTCGTCACAACAAGCTGATAGTTCACTACGACAGAAAAAACAGTGCGGTTTACGTGCTCTGCTATCCGTGCGAAGCCGGGGCGGGTCGCTAGTGTAGATTAAATCTTCTAAAATGTAACTACTAAAATGATATTAACAAAAAAATTTAATTCGAAAACAATTTTTCATACAGTAACTTAACTAAACATACCCACAGTGGTATAGTAATGCACCTACTTTGTAAAGATGTACTACTTAGTACCTATTTATGCAATTTTGAAATGTAAAAATTGGTATAGAAATAAAGGAAATTGTTTGTTGCGGACGCCGCCGCAGTGCGTTTGAACCCACAGACAAGTCAACCTTATAGACCACGTTTTGACAGGGAGTAGCATTCGCCAAGGCTATGTAGTGACACTACATAACTACGTCACTAGTGAGCCGTCAGTTGGAAGCACGTCGGAAGCCATTAAATTGTCAGCCGACTTCTCCCCGCACCCCGCCACTTTTTGGCGATTTCGTTTTCGTACTGACGTTTATTAAAGCGTGGTCTATAGGTTGACTGGTCTTGGTCTGTGGTTTGAACCGCACCACGATGTGACCCTTAAAAAAAAACATTGATAGGGCATAGATGTATTGTTATATGTTATTGTAAGTTTTAAAGAAATAGAAAAAATATAAACAATTTTAAAAACTTTCCGCATTTATTTTTATTCTGTAAGAGATATTGCTATTACCTTGGACATCCCACACAGCGCCATTTAGTTCTAAACTAAGCATAGCTTTTATTATGGGTACCAGACAACTGACACATAAATATTCTAGAATATAATATATAAATATTTCACACTTTACAAATATTTGTCCCGGGCGAGTGTCGAACCCGCGACCCTTGGCTCTGCAGTTACGGTCCCTAACCACTCAGCCAATCGCTCAGTGATCTCATATATCGAAACCATCGAAAATGTGAACAAAATGTCAGGACTCAGGGGTTAAGCAGACGTCATCATCATTATTTTAAACCAAAAAAGTACGAATTGTCTAGAAGTCCTCTTCTGCGTTTACCGTCTAGCCACTCATACTCTAGCTAGCTGGTGCAAGATGGCGAGATTCTTCGCCCACGAGAAATGCTGCTTTGAACTGCTGTCAAATTAATTTACTCTATGTTGTAAACAAATATTTTATTAAATTACACGTGAAATTTGATTTCAGAATCTTTATTTTCTTTTCCAGTACGAATTTTACGCGTGGGGCCAACAATTTTCTAGTTCACAGTTTATATTCCAAAACATCAGCTGGTGTACTTGTATATTTGATGTACGTGGTATATTTTTTGCACAAATTTTCTGTACATCGTGTAATGATCATCATCATCATACCTCACTGCAGGGGCTTAAGCCTCCCCCGGATGAGGAGGGGGTTCGGAGCTTAAATCCACCACGGTACTCCACTGCGGGTTGGGGATTGTAACGATCGCCATATATTGACAGCGTCCGGGACCGACTGCTTAACGTGCTCTCCGAGGCACGTAGTCAGTGATAGTTAATGTACTTAAGTTAGAAAAACTCATTGGTACCCGCCCGGATTCGAACCATGGTCCTATGGCCTTATAAATTTGAGACAGGTTCGTTGCGCTCTGGGCTATCACGACATAACGTGTACTGGTCGCGTCACGTAAAAAGAACGCTGGAAGTAACTGGATGGGGTGTGTTTGCGCATGGGTACGCTCACCAACGAAAGTACTAGCTAGGCCTACTAGATGACCGATTTACCGAGTGGTTAGTGATCCTAACCGCGGAGCCAAGGGTCGCGGGTTCGATTGCCGCTCGAAACAAATATTTGTGTGCATGTACATCCCTATTTGTTCCGTGTCTGAGTGTAAAAGTATCTATATATGTATATATTATAAAGAAAATATAAGTATGTATATCAGTTGTCTAGTACCCAAAATACAAGCATAATACTTGCTTACTTTGGGACTAGATGGCGCTGTGTGTGATGTTCTAGATATTATTATTATATTTTTTTATTCGTACAGGCTAGGCCTATTGTTGGCTTCCTATATTGGTTATTGGTAGGAACATTGAAAAATATATTAGAATATCATTAAATCGCCTAATACGCAGCTTGACCGCCAGCGTTCTTTTCATTTGACGCGACCTATATCTCACATCCTCTACTCCCATCAATGTGAAGTACGCAGTGAACTAAGTTCGTTATTTGCGGCAAACGTAGGACGTTAAGCCAAAAGTAAAAATTATGCTACACTTACAGATAACGTGTTATATTATGATAATTAAAAAAAAATATTTTTTTCCAGGCTTTCCATTATTGGAGTACAGCATTTCTTTAATATTGAGTTAAGGTTCAAAGGTCGGTTCTTCTCCTTCTAGTTTTTTAACCGGTAGGTACCTAATCAATTTATTTTGACTTTCAATAAGTGGTGTAAACATCTTATATAGAATAAAAACTTTTTGAATTTGAATTTGAGGTGTTTGGACCATAAAAATAATTTAACAATCATTTGAATTATTTTCAAAAAAAATAGGAAACGGTTTCTGTGTTGATGATACTTTAAAACAGTCGAAAGGGTTTTGCGGCCAATAATTTACTTACTTATGATTTTCGCTATCGAATGTCAAACAGATACCTACCAATAGTGTTGTTTTAGACGAGAAATTGCCCCCCCCCCCCTTGCCCGTAAATTCCTCTGTAAGATAATCACATTACAACTTGGTGAAAAGGCTCGGTCCTGCAACTTACAATCCTGCTGTAGGGACATGCTGGATACAATCTTCGTGCTGAAGAAGCAGGCTGTTCATGCGATTTATAAACTAGGGCCTAAAGAAGAAAAAAGAACAGTTTGTCTATGAGTTTCATTCAATTATATAAATATTTAAGGTGGAACGAAGCTTATCTAGTTGGTACGGTTATTTAATAATAGATGGATTTGTATCATTTGTACAAAAACCTATGATTTGTGGGAAATAAGATTTTTCGACAAACGCTTCGAAACTGTTGAAAAAACCACAATTAAAATCAGTCGAAAAAACCTTGTTTTCCATAAATTATAGGTTTTTGTACAAATGCTTCAAAACTGTTGAAACAATCAATAATATAAGTTAAAAACTTTAAAGGAAAACATTTTTATAGTCGCATGTTATGTTTTATCAACTGAAACCTAGAAATGTGATTATGTAAAAATAAAATTAATTTATTTGTATAGTGGCTCCATCTGTTATTAAATAGTCGTACTAGACAGGCCTCGTCCCACCTTAAGCACATTTTGTTAATTCCTAAAAATTTCATCCTTTGCCAAATGATCTCCATTTTGTTACGCTTCTCTCTCCGCCTATATAAAGAAATATAATTCATGTATCGAGGTGTGCGACTTCGGGTACACGATAGAGAGACGCCACTCTCAAACAAGCACCGCAACCTTATCACATGATTCCAGCTGATAACGCTGAGAACGAGGTTACTACTGATAACGTCTGCACACCTTCTGTAATTCAGCGAAGTCTCCGCTATGAGACACGACTCGGAAAATATCTATACCTATTTAAAATTTTACAAAACATAAGTATGATTGCGTTCAACTGATAAATCAGCCCTAAATCCAAAATACATATATAAGACAACCGCTTAGCCTAGTGGGTAGCGACCCTGCCTATGAAGCTGGAGGTCCCGGGTTCGAATCCCAGGTCGGGTCAGTATTTATATGATGAATATTGATACTGGTACCGGGTCTTGGTTGTTATATGTAGGTGGTGTCTTCGCTTGGTACCCAAAATACAAGCTAATGCTTAGTTTGGGGTCTAGACGTTATTGTGATGTAAACGTCATTATTATAAAAAAAAAATTGTTTTTATTTATTTATCTTTTGAAAGGGCATTAATTATTACAAATTAAATATAAAACGGAATGTATACGTAAAACTTGCAAAACTCCACAGTGCATATTTTAATTTATTTTAGTCCGCTTAAATTTTAGTTAGAACTCAAATACACTGAACCGAATTTGAAGAAAATTCCACATTTAAATAAGTAGTTGAAATCATCGACGACCGCTTAGCCTAGTGGGCAGCGACCCTGCCTACGAAGCTGGACGTCCCGGGTTCGAATCCCAGGTCGGGTCAGTATTTATATGATGAATATTGATACTGGTACCGGGTCTTGGTTGTTATATGTAGGTGGTGTCTTCGCTTGGTACCCAAAATACAAGCTAATGCTTAGTTTGGGGTCTAGACGTTATTGTGATGTAAACGTCATTATTATAAAAAAAAAATTGTTTTTATTTATTTATCTTTTGAAAGGGCATTAATTATTACAAATTAAATATAAAACGGAATGTATACGTAAAACTTGCAAAACTCCACAGTGCATATTTTAATTTATTTTAGTCCGCTTAAATTTTAGTTAGAACTCAAATACACTGAACCGAATTTGAAGAAAATTCCACATTTAAATAAGTAGTTGAAATCATCGACGACCGCTTAGCCTAGTGGGCAGCGACCCTGCCTACGAAGCTGGACGTCCCGGGTTCGAATCCCAGGTCCGGTCAGTATTCATATGATGAATATTAATACTGGCACCGGGCCTTGGTTGTTATATGTATGTGGTGTCTTCGCTTGGTACCCAAAATACAAGCTAATGCTTAGTTTGGGACCTAGACGATGTTGTGATTGTATGTGTTATTATTATTATTATTATTATTATTATCATTCATCATACATGGTACGTAGATTTTAAAGATGACATGCAAAACTAGATAGCGCGTCTGTCTTACAAGTACCACCGACTAGGTCGCAGTTTGTTACGCTATGTGCGACGTTGTGTTACATTCCCTTTTAAGTCTATTATAATAATATTCTGAATTTCTGTAAGCTCTAAATTAAATTAATGTATGTTATATATATTAATTTAATAATTAATTTATATAATAAAATTAAAATAAGAAATTCTGTAAGCTAATATTAGTCTCGATTCATTTGATTGAATAACACATCCACAAGCCACCACACCGAGATGAAATCCTGAATGAAATCGGGTGACTGGAAGACATTACCTACATGTAATTAACGCCGATATTTTTAGAAGCACTAGACTAGTAATGTATATATAGCGAGATTCAGGTTAAAAAACCTTCAATAACCATATATAAAAATACGAAAAACCTATAACTACACTTGAAATCTTCAATGAAGTTCTTAGGTGTTACATAGCTGTATAATATATTGTGACTTGTGACGTCTATGTTGTAAATATCGTAGAAGCACGCGATATTTTATAGAAAGTACTCAAATTATCATGGTTTCACAAACACATCGATCAAATACAGAAGTAACTAAATATTCGATATCAAAATAAATTATAAATGAAATTCTATTTTAGAGGCGGTTCGAATCAAAAGGATAGCGCTGCTCCGAATCGTATTTTTGAGACGGCATCGCGACCTCGTCATAGGTAGCGCCTGACCCTATGAAATATTACCACGATGAATTGTAATTTGAATTCAAAATTTTCAGTGACAGGAATTTTGAGATAGTATGGGGTGGGGATTATATAAGAATGTGAGTCAGTTTCTTTTTGAAGTCAAGAGCGAATTCAAAATTCGAACGGCAAACGCAGCTAAAATAAAACTGTATAACGTGGAACGGTGCATGTTTAGTACGGCTATGTAATCATAGTTGGAGCCACCATATAAGGAAATGATTTATATTTTTTCATTATCACATTTCTAGGTTTCAGTTGATGAAACATAATATGCGACTATAAAAAAAATTCTCAAATTTAAATATTTTCTACAAATTTTAGGTTTTTGTACAAATGCGTCGAAACTGTTGAAACAATCAATAATATTAGTTGAAAACTTTAAAGAGAAATATTTTTTATAGTCGCATGTTATGTTTTATCGAATGAAACCTAGAAATGTGATCATGAAAAAATATAAATAATTTCTTGTTGTGGCTCCATCTATTATTAAATAGCCGTACTAGACAGGCTTCGTCCCACCTCAATGCAATCTTTTTGTGACCCACATGTAATTGATGAAAAAGTCTTTGAATGTCGCTTTTTCACGGCTAAACGGCTGCATAGCAGTTTTAATTTCATGGGGAGCGGGGCACCATCAGGAAACCACGCACCACCTAGAATATGATCTAGGACCGCCACTGACTAACACTAACAGGTATATCAATTTTTGAATGCAGTAAATTTGTTAAAAGACACACTCGTTTATACTCACCAGTTAAAACTATATGCACCAGATGAAATCATGTACCAGACTCATAGAGAGTCAATAAAAAACATTAACAAAAACTAAGCCTTCGAAAAACGACGTAAGTCAAAGAATTATTACCATTTAAGTATTTTTTTTTATTACAAAATAGATAATTATTACTTTCTAATAATAAAGGAAATCATAATTAATATCATTTAAATAAATAAATTTCTAATTACTGAAATCCGTCGAAGTACTAAAGCCGTCGACATAGCCGAAGTGATTAGCATGCTGAAGTGGCCATGGGCCCGTCACATTTGCCGTAGAACCGACAACCGATGGGGTAGACGAGTTCTCGAGTGAAGGCCACGTACCGGGAAGCGAAGCGTTGGACGCCCTCCGGCCAGGTGGACTGATGATCTGAAGCACCATACCGGAGGTAGTTGGCCGCGGAAGGCGGAGTTATGTTTAAATTATGATTAAAAACTCATACTACACTTGTATTACTAGGTACTATAAATTTACGCTTTCCTTTGCAGAGCTTATTCCCTTCACAATCGATACTAAAAGTCAAAGATTCACTGTAATAAAATAAGTAATAAAAATTGTCTCTAGCTATCAGTGCACTCATGTTATTACTTATCGGATTAGCCAGAGAGGATCGAGCGTCTTCTAAATAACTAACGAAATAGAAATTAAATATATTTATACAACAATTCTTAAATTACATAATAATAACGATTAATGGTTAAGTTCGATTAACGTCGCGCTCGTTTTTTTTTTTATATTGTATGGTGGTACGGAACCCTTCGTGTGCGAGTCCGATTCGCACTTGGCGGTTTTTTTTTAATCTTGTTGATACAGTGCGACTGCTGCACATTTTCAAATTAAAGGCGTCCAAAAATCAACGGAATTGGTGATCCGAATGCAAAAATTTACAGAACAGAACAGGTTCGCTACGCTCCGGCTATCACGAATAAGATGATAACTCAACCTTAAAAAGGAACATCAAATAGGTCATGACCTTAAATCAAACATTTCTATGGTACAGTACAAGCTTTAACTTCCTTTACCGAAAAAAATTTTAAAATGATATCCATCGTTGTTTTAAAACGAATATATAATTGTATGTGCAATAAAAAAGAGCAATGTATAACAAACTAATATGTTATCGCTTTGAATCCTTAACGAAAGCGTACTTTAAGGTGACACCTGTACTAAGTAAATAGCGCTAGTGTTGATGCACGATACAAGGATGGGGTGCGTTGTGTTAACTGGACCATTACCAAAATACGTATTTCATTTGGTTGAGGGCCTTTTCATCGTATGTGTGATTTTGATGAAATATCTCGATCACAATATCACTGACACCGTGCTTCGGAGGGCACGTTTAGCAGTCGGTCCCGGACGCTTTCAATAGAAGGCGGTCGTTACAGTCCCCAACCCGATGTGGAGCAGTATGGTGGATTTAAGCTCCAAGCCCCCCTCCTCACCCTAGGGGAGGCCTAAGCCCCTGCAGTGCAGTGCCCGCAGTGGGGTAAAAATGGGTTGATGATGATGATGATGATGATCTCGAACTAAATTGGATACGAAAATTGGCAGTAACACAAATTTTATATGTTTAAACACTTTACGAACATAGAGTAAAATAGTTGAACTTCCTATTAATTTTGACCAGGTCGTCAAAGATCTAAATGACATTTATTGGCGTGAATTTATTGATCATCAATAAATCATCAAATATCTTTATTTCGTAATTATGTGACATAGTATTGAAATACGTCACAACAGTGAATTTTTTACTTTGTGGAAGAACGTCACCACGAAGGCCCATTCAGAAAGTGCTGGTTCCTCTCAAAAGAATACGCAATACTCTGAGGGACACTCTTTTTTAACAAAATTTTTAACAATAAGTGCTTAAAGATTAATTTCATTGAAACAAACTAATAGGCGAACGGCTTACACCTATGGATTTTTATCATCTAAGTAGTCCGATACTTCATAATAAGCTTTTGCATAAAGCTTTCGTTTTATTGTAGTTTTAAACTTGTTAAAAGGTAGATCTTGAATGCCAACTGAGATCTTATTGTAAAAGCGTATACATCGCAATTTAAAAGATTTTGCGATTTTATTGAGGCCGATCACTATTTTTAAATAAAACATTTTTTTACGTACATTATATTTTCAAATATTTATTGAGACGGCAATTTCATTATATTCATTTCGTTAAACTCGTCTCTAAGTGATACTTTAGGTCCTAGTTTATAATTTGCTCGAACAGCTCGCTTCTGCAACTCGAAGAAAATACACCAATCTCGCATGCAGTTTATATATCCGAAAGCAAATCCTTTCGAATCGAACTTTCTCGCCAAGTTAGTGATATGAGGATCCCATTGCGATTTTGGGTCCAGTGTGATTCCCAAGAATGCAGTAAAATGAACGTCGTTCATCTCTGTTGTTGGTCATTTACGAAAATTGGCAACAGGAAAATTGTGTATTTTCCGAGGTTTGTCACTCGTGACCTACAGAAGATGCAGAAACGAGAGGCTTTAAAGATCATTTTTCCGACTGTTCTTTGATTTTTTTAATTCTTTGAAAAATCTTCGATTCTGCCAGAGTTTGATTTTACTAAGTGTGATTACAAAACCTAAGCCCAATAGGGCATTATGTTCGCTTATTTACGCACGTGTAGAATGAGCTTTTTGTATAGAACCTTGAAGAATATATAATAACCTTGTAATATTGAGCTCACGTGATTGAACACACAGAACGCATCTTTACGCTGTTATTTTTAGAAGCAAATCCGTAAAAAGAAAAGTAGGACAAAGTATAGAGGGCGGAAAATATTTTGAATGTTGATTTATTAAAGCAACAAGTTAGAATTTTTATGACGAGCTTGAAGTCTACTGAATGTCGCTGCCTTTAGGTTATCATCATAAAAGTACGAAGTGACTAGAAGCCCTCTTCTGCGTTTACCGTCTAACCACTTATACTCTAGTTAGCTGGTGCAAGATGGCGAGTTTCAGTGCGCAAGGTCCCCGCGCGCCAGTCTTCAACTCCGCAAAATTTCGTAATCTCACTTCGATATTGTGAAGTGACATTTACGACTCTTCTTCCTAGTTAATGGACGGCTCTATTACAACCTCAGTAAAACCAAACGTTGCTGTCAAATTCATTTACTCTAAGGCTATCATTAACCAATCGTTTGGAATAAATATTTTAAAGAAGGATATTGTTTTAAATCCTTAAGCAGTTGACGACTTTGAGTACTTATACGCATATGCTTTTAGGTACATATCCTTCTGCAACTTGCCGTTAGTTTCCATAATAAATTATCTTAATATGTAAGTGGTATTGTTAGTACGCCGCACCTCGTGAAGTACTTATATCCAAGTGCAAACTCGTCTCTGAAAACCGATAAGAAATATGAATAATGTTACTGCTCCTAATAAATGTGTGCTTAGTACACTGAACGGGAAAAAAATTGTGATCCAGATCCACAAAGTGCGATATACACTAGTTAGATTATTTTACTAACAAACTAACAATGCGCCTTCATGATTGTACTCTGTGGCATATACTACACTCACAGACAAGTCAACCTTATAGACCACGCTTTGACAGGGAGTAGCATTCGCCAAGGCTATGTAGTGACACTACATAACTACGTCACTAGTGAGCCGTCAGTTGGAAGCACGTCGGAAGCCATTAAATTGTCAATTTTGAACGAGCCAATGAAAACTAGCCGACCTCTCCCCGCACCCCGTCACTTTTTAGCGATTTCGTTTTCGTACTGACGTTTATTAAAGCGTGGTCTATAGGTTGACTGGTCTGTGACTACACTTAACAAGTAAGAAAATAGGATATATATTCACCTGTTTACTCATTATCATGGATATGGAAGGTTTTTAGAATAAATACGTCAAAAGAGACACTGATTTAACAGCATCAATATTTTATTATTAAATAGAAATTCAACTGGTGCCCTAACATAACCTGACATGTTCTGGCGACACTCGTACGAACACGTATAACGATATGATCGCTTGAGCTCGCCACAACCGACAGATTCGGTGCCGTCGCTATAGAATAAATATCGTCCGTAAGAGGGTGACAACTGGGCCTGGTGGAATGCTAAGACCGGTATTTTAGAAGCAAAGAAGCAAAGTCCCAGAACATAACCAGGACACCACCCAGCATCAAAGTTAGCAGCAATAGAGATTGTATGCTAAAAGCTAGAGAAGTTTTCGAAATGGGCCTAGACAAGTTTACGGTTTATCTATACTAATATTATAAAGCTGAAGAGTTTGTTTGTTTGTTTGTTTGAACGCGCAAATCTCAGGAACTACTGGTTCAAATTGAAAAGTTATTTTTGTGTTAGATAGTACATTTATCGAGGAAGGCTATAGGCTATACTACATCACGCTACGACCAATAGGAGTGGAGCATCAATGAAAAATGTTGCAAAAACGGGAAAAATTATTCCTTTTGAGAGCTTCCGTCGCGCGCGCTGCGTAAACGGTTGATGTTAACCAAAAATTATGTATTACGGAATTGTTCCCCTTTAAAAGTTCTAACCAAAAGTCTACGACAGCATATGTGTATCTTTTAAGGTTAACTTACTATAACCTTTTTTATGACAATCAAATTTGTTCTAACATAATGTACTATTTGCGAAGATGTTTTTTAAACGTGATATGAATCCTTATCAAATTAAATACGTTAGTTGTCTTAAGCATTTCATGCACATTATAGTTGCCCTTTACACCACACAATTTCAATTAATATCTTAGCAGTTTTTAACGAAATATGAAAACTATAGCGGGAGAAAATAAATTCGCTGTCTGCCTCTGTTCGTTAACTTTTTACTTTCAAACCACGCAATAGACTTTGATACCGTTTTCAGTATTATCTTATTTTCTTATTACCTTATAATCTATATAATAGAAATACTTATTATAAAGCTGAAGAGTTTGTTTTTTTGTTTGAATGCGCTAATCTCTGAAACTACCAGTCGGATTTGAAAAATTCTTTTTGCCTTTTATAGCCTTAGCGGAGGGTTATAGGCTATATATATGAAAACGAACTGTCTGTCTATTCGAGCAAATCGGCTTCGGCCAAAAAGGCTTAACCGTTTTTGATGAAACTTTACGCATATGGAACGGATGTAGTCAAAAGTGACATACAGAACTTTTTGTATGCCTGTCTGTACGTCCATCGGTCTCAACCGATTTTAATGAAACATCACAAGTATGAAAAGAAGGTCATCAAAACTAACAAATGTTACTTTTTGTCCGTCCGTCTGTCTGTCTGTACGTGTATTTGTCTATTTGAGCTAATCTCCAAAACGGCTAAACAGATTTTAAGGAAACTTTACAGACGGGAAAGAAGGTTGTCAAGAGTGTCATAAGATACTTTTTGTGTTTGTTTGTCTGTCTATCTGTCTGTCGTTTGTTCACATTGATCTATCAACGTACAGCCGAAACTACTAAGTCTAGGAAGCTTAAATTTGGGACATAGGTTTATTTTATAACGTGAGCATTAAGTTAAGAAAAGCTTTTTTAGAAATTTCAAACTTAAGGATGGAAATGGAGGGACTTAAATAATGACGTGTTTCAGGGTTTTTAGATTTCTACATTTTAAGGGTGGGAAGCGGGAGGTGAAAAATTGTATCGGTTTTTTTAAAGTGTGGGAGGGGAATGAAGATTGAAAGTTTGAATGGGTATAACCAAAATTGGTTCCAGCAAAAAATACATATAAACCATCTTAGAACCTTACTTACATAGAACCTTAATAGTACCTATAACAGGAATTTGTAGTCTACGCAAGCGAAGCTGCGGGCGGTCGCTAGTAATTTTTAAATTTGTAGATTAGGTTTGTTTACCACAAATTTTTTTTTGTCATTGAAAATGTTGTTGTCATTGAAAATGACTATCATATCCATTTCACGGGAGACGCATTTTTGGCCATAACTCCGAGGGTATGGGGCCTAGCCAAGATTTTAAGGTTTTAAAAGATTAAGTATTTAGTTGTGCATTGTATGACATCAACATTTTGGAAATCGGTTAAGTAGTTTTTGAAAAAAATTGGAAAATGTAAAAAAATCGGGATTTTTTCGGAATTTTTTTTTACTTAATCCAAAATAATTTAAGGACGGAGACCGATATCGAAAATGAAAAAAATAGTATTTCGGCCATTAACGTAGCTAAGATTTGAGACCAAGTTTTTGGAAATCGGTTGGTAATTGTAAGAGAAATTATTTCCGAAAGATGAGATTTTTTGGTCGATCGCTTGTGTTTGTGGATATAAGTTGCTATATTTCAGAGAGTATTCGTCGGATTGCTTCAAAGTGTTGTACCAAAGGTTAGAAAGCGTCGGTACCTATAGTTTGAGATAAAAATTTTGGAAATCGGTTGGGAATCGAACAAGAAATTTGACATCACGTGTTAGATTTTGTGGACGTTCGGGAACTTGTTAACATTACGGTCATCGCCTTTCGGCCTGTATTCGTTCGAATGCTTCATTATCGAGTTCGAACGTTTAAGGATATCAGAGGCTGCAGTTTAAAACTTAAATGTTTCAAATATGTTGAACTAGCGACCCGCCCCGGCTTCGCACGGGTAGCAGAGAATTTTTTCGTTGATTTATTTCTGAGTTTTAAGAGTTGAAAAGAATAGTGCTACGTTTTCGTGGCAATAAAATAAAATAATCTGTGAAAATCGGGTTTGGGTAGGTTCATTTTTAATGAAACCGATGGTTGCGGGGACTGCAAGATCTGTGGATTTTTAAATTATAGTGAAAATCATGGATTTTTTATTAAGGTTAAGGTTAAGAAGGTGGTTTTATTGTCTGTTACAAGATGGTTCTTTTAACAGACAATATCAATCTATGAAAATGAATAAACACAATGTCTAATAGTGTTTTTCGAAAATTATTTTGACTTTTATAACTCCGTGACTTTCATAGAATATAATTTACAAAGCTATTTTTTGGACAACATTTTTTTAATCAGTTTAAGGATGTATGGGCCTAAAAATGTCTCAAAAGTCAATCAATAAATTGTCTGCGTAATAGTATATTTATGATTTATTAGGCTGTCATTTTTCACAACATGTTACAAAAAAAAATAATAATAATTCATTAACCGCATTTAAGTTCTTTTTTTCTTATGATGTATGAAAATATAAAATTAAAAACGAGTGAACGTAGTTTTTGCTAATATAAATACCATATGGTTTTTTCTGCGGCACTCGGTTAAAGTTTAATACGGTGCAACAGTTAACACCGTTTCTATGGAAATTTGCCACTACATACTCCTCTTAAGCATACACTATAAGTAAATACAATATACACGGGATGGCAGTATAAAATATTTATCGATTTATTAATTAAGCGCTTCTTTTAACCACACTTGGTTATAGCACTTCACAGACTGACACAGCCGGGTATATGAATAAATATTATTTAAACAGACTGTACTGTGACGCAACGCGTGGAGTCTTCCTCTATATAACAGAAGGCTTGTAAACTAACCCGCCATTTTGACAACACCTACATAGATAGTGAGTTCATTTTTTTTTCTTCTAATTTCTTTCGAAATATCTAGAAAAAAAGACGTGTAATTATTTCACAATTATTTATCTAAAATAGAAAACTGTGTAATTATCTGTAATTATATCGGTCAGTTAGAGTTACATTTGAATCGACCCGCTATTCAAAACCATTTGTGTCTAAATCGGATCAAGTTTCGATTTATCGATATTTTTTATCTGAAACGATAATTAAATACTAATCAGAGTAACCGGTGATAAAACAAACTGTTGGGTTTTAATCGACAAACGCGAATTGTCATTAATGTAGTAACTACATTTTTGTCAAATTTAAGTCACTTTGAACGATGAATGGATTTTTTTTTTTAATTATTCTATTGGGAAATGCCAGTTTTGTGTACTGCTGTTCTAGTGGTGCAGGTCGTATGAATATTCCATGGGCTTAACCCCCTGGAGGAAAATTTAGGCCATGAAGATGGATTTGGTCGTCACATGACGATAATGAAGACAGGGCTGCCAACTTGTAAAGATGCATGTGATTCAAAATGGCGGATTTCTGAAGAATCTTCTTGAAAGCGTAGTTAGGTAAGAGGCATGTGATTTGTTATTCTTATTTACAAAATCTTAAATACAAACAAATTGATAAATTGAAAATAATAACCAACTGCTAAAAAATTCAATCAGTAATTTATTTTTTATATACTGTTAACACTACTGTGAATTGAAAAAAAAAAATTTTGCATTAATTAACGAATGTGAAACTTTCTTTATTTAAATTTTTCAGAATAAATTTTAAAACAGTTAATACTTTAAAAATACTTTAAACTTAACTAATACCAATTTAATGAATTGAAAATTAGAAATAAAAATAAATACTTATACATTTTATTACTTTATGGTCAAATTTTCTAATGCAATAAACTTCATATTATATAGGTACCTACGCATTTTTAAATAATTTTACAAAGCGCAAGTGAATCGTTATGCAAATATGAGACGATAAATTTAGATTATACCTACCAACACAATCTCTTTGATAAGCTATCACGATGTTTATTTCTAGTCATATTTATTTATTGGATTAAAATATTATTTATGAATCAAAAACTGGCGCAGACGGACGTTCTTCACCCTTAAGGGGATAGGCTTTTCAAACAAAAAAGAAGGTTCGGCCCATGTCTAATCTTTGCTGTAATTCTGTATCAGTATTTATAGAAAAAATATATGTAGTAAGAGATTTTCACTGTTACATATATTTTTTTCTGTGTATTTAGGTTATGTTTTTCTTATCGGCATGAATTGATGGTATCTTGGATAACCGTAAAAAAAAATTAAAAAAAAGGATTAAATATAAGAGAAAGAAGACAAAAGGAAATGGATATCCTTCTTACCCCACCAAAAAGTGATTAAATTTAATCACGAAACATACAAATACGTGCTTCACGAGGGCGAAACTGCGGGCGGTCGCTATTTATTAAAATATGGCTGTAACTAACAGTATACACCCTGTAAATCAACAAGATTTTGTCACTCCAGGACAAGCAATAAATAATATATAGGTAAAAAGAGAAAAATCTACAGATTTCGCGCTTCTCGCAACTATCGGAGTACATTGAAACTGAACATTAACAATACAAACTTATAACACACTTTTTTCAAATAATTTTATAAAATATTTCGAAATTTTTTTGGACCAATTTTCATAAATTCAGTACCATACTCGTACAATGTTTCGCGAGCTCATGTATCTTTCGACACTACTGTTTTTCGTCTATCTTTATAACTTTGTGAAATATAGCCGAATCTCACTCTCCGGTATAACTGATCTGATAATCATTCAATGACAAGGGCACCTGCCCAAGTCACAGTTTTCGACCGATTCCAAAATTTCTTTCTCCAATCTATAGATTCATCTGCCTTGGAAGTACATTTTCATTTATTCGATATTGGCTTTCTTTTTTGAAATAATCAACTTTTTGTCCAAAAAATCAGGAAATTTCTTCTTTTTTTCACCATTTTGGCTTGATAAATATACTAACCATTTAAATTTTTTTTTGATATTATACGATGCCGGACAAGCCCCTGCATCTTTTGACACCACTGCCTTCCGCCTATCATAAATTTCGGAAATATAGCCGAATTATACCCCCCACGAAAACGATCTGATTAACATTTTGAATGTTAAAATCCCGACAGAAAAAAAAAATTAAAATTTATAAAATAACGCCTACAGGCTTATTAATTTTCAAATGGTTTTTGGTTTTTAAAGGCGTCGAGGACCGTTTTATAAGTAACCCTACTACCTCAATTTCTACCTTTTATTATGTTACATCACAACACAACAAAATATCGGTATAAGTGATGAGGCATAAATTCACTTAGCGGTCCCAGACGCCTTCAAAGATCGAAAACCATTTGAAAATTAATAAACCTTGTGGGTGTTATTTCAGACCTTTTAAATGATAAGTTTTGGTGTAGGGAGTTATTCAAAATTGTAATTTAGGTTTTATTTCAAGATTTTTAAACTCAATTGTAAACAAATGATATTCTTTTCACTTAGTAAATTATACCAAATTTATGAACTCCCATACTTCACTTCATCAGCCCATTTTTACCCCACTGCAGGGGCTTAGGCCTCCCCCGGGGTGAGGGGGCTTGGAGCTTAAATCCACCACACTGCTCCACTGCGGGTTGGGGATTGTAACGACCGCCACCTTATTGACTGCGTACGGGACCGACTGCTTAACGTGCTCTCCGAGGCACGGATGCAGTGATAGTTAATGTACTTAAGTCAGAAAAAACTCATTGGTACACGCCCGGATTCGAACCATGGCCCTATGGCCCATACTACTAAATCCCATTTAATCTCCTCCCACGCCTGTACCATACCCCACCTTGCCCTATTAAATTCAGCACCGTTCCATATCAAAACGTGTTTATTCATTCACTCAATCCCATTTATTCTATCTTTCATTCACTTTACACATTTCTACACTGATTGAACATCATATCGATTGAACGAGTGAAAATAGCTTAAAATCCCTCACCAAATTACCCTCATGTTTTTTTCCTGCTCCAACATCAGATCCTTATGACTATCTATCTATAATTAATTCATTGAAACCATTTCAATGAGTCCAAACACGATATACCTCAGTTATAAGATGGTGAGAAGTAAAGCGTCATGCAGATTCCAGGTGATGCTGTAGCATCAAGGCAAGGTTACCATGTTCTTGCAATATCATTGAAGTAACGGGATACCAAATTTAGAATTGATCAGACCTGTTGAAGTTACTCACATCCCTTCGTTAACTGGAAAAGAGCTGATGATCTTCAAACGGCTAAACGGATTTCCTTGAAACGTAGCTAACAACACTCTTGATTAAGTCACCTTTCAAACAAAAAATACTAAATCAAAATCGGTTTATCCGTTTGGGAGTTACGATACCACAGACAAACACACAGAGACACAAATACAAAGATCTACCGATAGACGCGTTAACCTGATAACACCCCTCTGTTTGCGTCGGAGGTTAAAAGTACATTCAATATTTATTTTATGTTGCACTCTTTATAAAAAAATAAGGACTTTTAAAGAACTTTTGTGCAAAAATATTGTTTGCCTATGACAGTTAGACGCATGTCGTATAGGCGCTCGCATCGATTATCGATTCTTCTTGAATCGATTCAGGACATATAGGTTGATTTTTACTTATTTTTATTGCCAATTTAACATATTTTATTTATTTTAAAATTAAGTTTCTCATGATAGGAAGTTTAAAATTGCATGAGGAAGTGTTGTAGTGGTCGTTAAAAAATATTTTGAAAAAACCCGGCCAAGTGCCGGGCCATGCAAAGTCAAAGATTCCGTAATCACGGTGAATGGTCATCGTTAAAATTCAGGTAATAAGTTTAAAAAAAAAATCTCACTTGTACTAAGTTGACTAACTTAAAATATTGTTCAGATTTTGCTACCATCAAAGAGTAAACCAGACTTTTCAGGAATTTAGGAGCATGTTTCTCAAAGAAGCCGGCGAACGATTAATTTCCCATACAAACTTAATAAGTACCGAAATAATTTTCCATTCGAAAATATTTCAAGATATAAGTGCTGTTATTTGGTTTAAAACAATATTTACCTAGGTTCCTGTTCAAACATTTTTTTCAAAATATTCAACTACTTAAAAATATATGCCATTACATTTCGTATCAATTTGAGGTCGTATACGGCGTATTTTCCGCCTATTTATTTTGTATTAAAAACTAAATTATTCGTGATATCATTATAATAGAACCACAGCTTATATTGTCAAGTTACACAATGTCTTAAAGAAAATTAAAATATAGGCAAGTTTCATTCCTCATTTTCGGTATTAGCACATACACCCGAATTTCTCACTAATTTTATATAGCTATATAGCTGTTTTGCTCGCACGGGGCAAGCCCGCCCGCGTCAAACAGAGATGTACAATTTCATAGGTAATTCGTAGCACATCTAGAAATATACAGATGTATTTTAAATGTTCTGCCCTTTAAATTTAATAAGGATTTTTTAAAGCCAACTGTAATACGCATGTCATAAAAAATATTACAAAAATTAGTTTTTATAAATTTTTTTATTTTTTAAATTACAAATTTATCTCAAAAACAGATTATTTTGGCATAGATATTATATGGATTAGTTTTGTTGATAGCGACCTCTTCTATAACCTCTTGATTGGAATAGGTCGACTTACAAGTAAGGGGCCGTCCATTAATCACGTGAGGCTTGAAAGGGGGGGGGGGAGGGGTTTAACAAAAATCACGAAATGTCACAAGGGGGGACGGGGGTGTGGTAAGATATCACGTGTATTTATTTTTTCAAACGTGCGATTTTTAAATCGAATAGCGGCGTGTAGAGTAAATATAGTGAAAAGCGTTTTTATCATGGTCCTTAATTTCAGAATAAAATAAGATTATACTTTACACCTGTGTTTAAGATAATATTCTAAAATATTCTAAAAAATTTAAGATTTTTTGTAGATACTAAAAATACACGTGATGTTGGGTGGGGGAGGGGGGGGGGGGGTAGTCTTAAACCTCACCATGAATCACTAAGGGGGAGGGGGGTTAAAAATGCTTTAAAAAAGATCACGTGATTAATGGACGGCCCCTAAAACTAAGACTAAATAAAACATGCAATATGACGCGAGTGCAACATTGTTTCCTAACACGGCCGCTTTGTGCTCGCCGCAGACCTTCATAATTGGTTCCACACATATTCGAGGTTTTATCGCGTTTCGATTTGTCGATACTTACATAATATCGGTTACGGAACAGCCGCAAGTGTCAAAGTCTTCGTTTAAATATATACTTGGATACACAGGTACGTACGTATAACAAATTGGATACACAAAGTGGTAAAGTGTACACAATCTTATTCAATGAACCTAGGAATACCCGGTTACTATGAACAGATGGCAGTCGTTAAAATTCACTAACCCGCACTGGAGCAGCGTGGTGGATTAAACTCCAATTCCCCTCAC
The DNA here is from genome assembly GCA_949709985.1 of Luffia ferchaultella. Classification (NCBI taxonomy): domain Eukaryota; kingdom Metazoa; phylum Arthropoda; class Insecta; order Lepidoptera; family Psychidae; genus Luffia; species Luffia ferchaultella. Next base: position 6,572,293 of record OX453269.1, read on the forward strand.
CCTCGGGAAGCCTAAGCCCCTGCAGCGGGGCATAGTGGGCTGATGGAAGTGGAAGAAGAAATACCCAGACGTAGCATTTAACTAACTACTGATGCGTATATAATTTTATTATGTACTGCGGTTCGCTGCGCTCGGGCTATCACGACACTATATAGATATATAAAATAAATCAATATTTCCGGCATAAAAATTTTGCCTATATTACTCTTCAAAAAGTTTTCTATCTGCTAATGAAAGTCCCATCGAAAGCCGTTTCCGACAAATAACAATTTTAAAATTGCGTGTTTAGGTTTTTGTAAGGTGCAACCATCCTGATATGTGATAGACGTGATAGGATATGACGTGATAGAGTGGTAGCGAGCCTGGTTCTTGCTTAGAAGGCCGCAGTTCGAATCCCAGGGCATGTACTAATGAGCTTTTCTGACGTAAGTAAATAACTATCACTGACTCCGTGCCTCGGAGAGCACGTTATGCTGTCGGTCACGGGTGCCATAAACAGATGAGAGTCATTAAAATCCACCAATCCGCACTGGAGCAGCGTGGAGCACCAAGCCCCCTCATCTTAAGGGGAGGCCTAAGCCCCTACAGTGGGGTATAAAAAGGGCTGATGGAATGGAATGGAAAATTATTTTGACGTCTTATTCAGCGAAATAATATTTTCTGCTACGCGGTTTTACTTTGGGCTTGGAAAAATCTGAAATAATAATAATGCCTAGGACATGCTATCTAATTACAAAGTAAGCAAATATTATGCTCGTATTATGGACACTAGACAACTGATATACATACTTAAATATTATTTATAATGTACTTTACATATACAACATATATATAGATACATATTTACAGGTACAAACGGAACAAATAGACATGTTCTGCACACAAATGTATGTCTCGGGCGGGAATCGAACCCGCGACCCTTGGTCCTGCGGCTAAGGTCTCTAACCACTAGACGATTGGTCAGTCAAATACATTATAATAAATTGTATATAAATAATAAATATATATAAATTGTAAATAAATAAATTGAAAGTAGAAATTCTTAATTTTCTTTAATTATACTGAATACAGTCATTTTAAAAATAAAAGATGAAAACAAATCTTGAAAAGCTACATAGTAGGTATATAATGTCGACGCGATTTTAGTTTATTTTTAGTCTTGTATGCCTTACATAATAATAATAAGTTATACTTATATTAATTAATAATAGTAACAAACAAAGTACATAACAATAATTTGACGGCTGATTGGCCAGGTGTTTAGAGACCTTAATTGCGGAGGCGAGGGTCGCGGGTTCGATTCCCGTCCGGGACAAATATTTGTGTGCATGAACATGTTTATTTCGTTCCGGGTCTGGGTGTATAATATTTATATTATAAAAAAAGAAGATTATATAAATATGTATGTCAGTTGTCTAGTAATCCATGACACAAGCATAATACTTGCTTACTTTGGGACTAGATGGCGCTGTGTGAGTTGTCCCATGTATTATAATTATTATTATTGTTATTATTATTAATACCTACTAGTCAATCACAGTTTCAGCTTTTTAATTCAAAGAAGAATTTATTCTAAATATATTAGGTAAATATTTTGTAAAAAATATAATAAATATAATAATCAAAGAGAATAAATTAATACAGGTAAAGACTGTAATTTAACATTAATAATATCAGCAAATGTTTTTACTTAATGTTAATTAATATTAATTTACATTCAATGGATTATAATCGAATAAATCCGAATTAATTTAAAATAACGTTATATTTTAAATAATTAATTTTAAATAATTAATTATATTTATATAAATACAATATTCAAAAGTATGAATAATTTTGTTAAGTATATTGAAAAATAAATTAAAACTAAATGATTAAAAAATAACATATGAATATATATTTTTTTCTACACCCATGCAATGCTTGGGCGTTGTTTCCAGCGATATCCTGGACTAATTTTCCCGCCACCTCATCTTTGATATACATTGTGTATAAAATACAGCGCCATCTCATTTTGACACATTTGTCATAATAAAAACGAGAACGCTCTATACGGTTTTTTTAATGCAATTAGTAAAAACTGGTAAAAAAAAAGTAGACATGACACATTAGGGCTTAGGTAGTTATGGATTTTAAAAAACCGGTCGGACACGCGTCAAGAGTTTCGTACCACCGTACAATAAAAAAAAAAAAAACATGTTTATTGTATGTGGAACCCTTTTAATATTTTACTATATTTTATTTTTAATATTTGTTGTAGGGGCTATAGTGGTGCGTACTTCATGAAAATTTCAAGTGTAAGCAGTGATTACACAGCTACGAATCACAAAAAACGTCGAAAAAAACGCGTTTCTTGTATGCGGACCCCCTTTAAGTTTTAACTTTATTAAATTTTTATTATGTTTCTATAGAGGCCATAATACATACAAATGGTTGTGCTATGTATATACATACTAAATGAAAATTTCACGTGCAAGCAATAATCTCACAATCTCCAAAAAAATCGAAAAACACGCTTTTTGTGTATGTGGAACATAAAATAAATTTTTAAATTTATTTTATTTTTAATATTTGTTGTAGGGGCTATAGTGGTGCGTACTTCATGAAAATTTCAAGTGTAAGCAATGATTACACAGCTACCAATCACAAAAAACGTCGAAAAAAACGCGTTTCTTGTATGCGGGGACCCCCTTTAAGTTTTAACTTTATTAAATTTTTATTATGTTTCTATAGATGCCATAATACATACAAGTGTATGTACTATGTATATATATACTAAATGAAAATTTCTAGTGTAAGCAATAATCTCACAATCTCCAAAAAAATCGAAAAAAACACGTTTTTTGTATGTGGAACACCTTAAATTTTTAAATTTATTTTATTTTTATTATTTCATGTCATAGCAGTCAGAGTAATACAAATTTTATGAAAATTTCAAGTTTCTGTCTATTAAGGTTCAAACGATATAGGCCGGTGACAGACGTACGGACGGAAGGACAGCGGAAGCTTAATAATAAGGTTGTCGTTGGTGTCCTTTGGAACCCTAATAAGGGCACATAATGACCACACGCGTTCGCGAAAGTATTGCGTACCAATTTGAATATACACCCGGTGTGGAATAGGTATAACATTGGCTTCTTTCATGTTTGAACAACTGATTTCGACGTTACATCGTTTAGTCACAACTGACTCATTTTAATACAGTTTTAAAATATTGAAATATTTAGGTAAACTACCACTTGTTATTATATACCCTGTGAGTGCCTGTGACACGTCCATTTAATGCGTACTGCCTGATTTTATTACAAAATATTTTGTTTTTTATTACTGAAATTATAAACAAATTTAACATTACTTAAATGTATAAGCATGATCTGTAACGCTTCTGTCTGTCAAGAAATAATTAATCAAAAATATGCAATAGACTAACAAAAATACTGGTTGATCTGATTGACAGCCTTTAAAAATGTTTAATTTAAATGTTTACTGAAATTCGTAATGATATTTATAGGTCATCATATAATATTTATATGACGACCGCTTAGCCTAGTGGGTAGCGACCCTGCCTACGAAGCTGGAGGTCCCGGGTTCGAATCCCAGGTCGGGTCAGTATTTATATGATGAATATTGATACTGGTACCGGGTCTTGGTTGTTATATGTATGTGGTGTCTTCAAAAAATATTTATATATGTATATATTATAAAGAATATTTAAGTATGTATATCAGTTGTCTAGTAACCCATAACACAAGTATAATACTTGCTTACTTTGGGACTAGATGGCGCTGTGTGGGAAGTCCCATGTATTATTATTATTATATTATTATATTTTTAATAAATATGGCCACCTAATTCATATAGTTATTTGATTATTTTTTTATTCTGTTTACTCAAAAAAGTGTCATTATTGACCCGCAGAGCAGGAGGAACTTGCATTTTTTTAACTCCTCGAAAAAGAAACGTCATTTGAATTTTTAATCTGAATAAATGTGAATTTTGAACTGGCTACAATAACACTAGATAAAAAGCTGGTTCAAGCTTATTATATAACATAACATGACATACGTAGGTATACATCACAACAAAATCTAGGCCCCAAACTAAGCATTAGCTTGTGTTTTGGGTACCAAGCGATGACACCACATACATATAACAACCTAGACCCGGTACCATTATTGATATTCATCATATAAATACTAACCCAACCTGGGATTCGAACCCGGGACCTCTAGCTTCGTAGGCAGGGTCGCTACCCACCAGGATAAGCGGTCGTCAAATGTAATTCGAAAATTTAACAAAATAATTATTGCTATTATATACATAAATTAATACATATAAAAAATAACTCTTTATAATACATAACATAGTATGTATATTATTAGGTACTTTCTGCCCGCGATTTCGCAAGCTTTTTGAATTACTGTTCTGCACCTCAAAAACGCAGCATGAAAATACCTACATGCCTTATGATTTAAAACACGAATTAATCTAAATGTAGGAGTCAAGATCAATACTTATAACTCGTTGGCGAAGGGTGACCAATAAAAAAATCATCCAATTCGGTTCATAAACAACGAAGTTATCCCTGAACACACATAAAAAAAAAACATATATACGGTCGAATTGAGTAACCTCCTTCGTTTTTGAAGTCGCTTAAAAAAGGAAGCCGGCGGCGATAGTCTAGGCGATAAACAATGATTGCGATGATGGCGTATTCTAATGTATAGCGTTCGTTAGTATATAAACTTTAGAATAGACGACTACAAAATCAATGACAGAATGTCTATCGCAGATCAGATTAGGCTTCCCTTTGTAAAGGTGACCCTTCAACACCCTGTGTGATGTACAGCCATCACACAGTTAAATTTTTATGATAAGACTAGCTTTCCGTTTACGGCTCCGCTCGTGTGGGCTACATAGTTGTACCGAGGCACCTTTTTCCAGGATAAAAAGTTATCTTTGTCACTCTTCAGCTTATAAATTATATCTATGCAAAAAATAGCGCGGTCTCTGTACAACTGTTTAGTCTACGCGAGAGTAGCCGCGGACGGAAAGCTAGTTTAAAAATGAAATATACCCCGTGTTACTCGCTGATAAAGTAGCTTTCTATGAGTGAAAGAATTTTAAAAATCAGTTCAATGGTTTTTGAGTTGGTCCATAATAAACAAACATACAAAAAATCAAATTTTCCTGTTTATAATATTTGTAGAAATAGAGGAACTCTTGCGATTGCTTTCCCCATACGTTTACCCTTTTCGGCTAAGTGAACATTCTAATAATAGCTAAGTTTTCAAATTATTTTAGTTTCCCGATTATGTCTAATACTTTATTTGTTCCACATTCGCCACGTCACACAGCCAGCGGTCGCGTTTCGTAAATACCGACATTTAACCGAGCGTCGCCGACAATACCACGACCGAACGTTTTTGGTCATTCACTTGCTAATGTGCTAGGCACAAAAATTTGCATTACTGTTCAAACCGATTGTTCTTTAAGTATTAAGTGTATGCCTTTGCTTGGCTCGTCTCGTGTGTTGAATATATTATGTTGACATTTCGAAATTATTTTTTTAAACTTATGAGTTCAACTTTACCACAATGCAGAAAACAGTAATATCTACTTATTAGCAGATAATTAATATAAAATAAAAAATAATGTATTATATAATAATAAAAAAATAAAAACCTGTAAATTTGGGTTATATTTATTGAAAGTATAAGTGAAATCGCATTAGATTCGGATTGACGTCTAGAAAAATGTGCAAAAGTTATATACAAATTGACGTTAAAAAAGAGTTTTAATTTTTATAAACGACTCAAAACTGTGAATATAAAAAAAATATGAAGAGGTAGAGATTGGGAAAAAAACTTGTACTTTTGGTGCTCTATTATTCATCATTTTAATGTCTTGTTGAAAATAGAGCTCAGAGCTCCGCACGACGTTTACTAAACCGTTACCATTTTGTGAAACACAACTTTTATTAATAAGTATATAAATTGTTTATGTTATGAAATATTAATTTAAAAATTTAAGCTAATTATAGTGTTACTAGCGACCCGCCCCGGCTTCGCACGGGTAGCAGAGCATATAAGCCGTAGTGTTTTTTCTGTCGTAGAATCTTACTAGCTTGTTGCTATGTACATGTAGATTGGATTTAATGTAACGTAAGCTCATTCTACTTGGAGTATTTTTCATATTCTGCAAATATTTGAAAAAGTAAATACATAAAAACAAACTACAATATTACAATATTTGTATACAACATTGATAACTTCTGCCTAATTTTACAAAACGCGTGTCGCGTCGTCCGGTATCCGATATGGCCGGCCGGTGAAATGCGCCCAGGTGCCTGTCGCGTGATATTTTTATTTTGCTACAGCTCCTAAGATATTAATTTAAATGGTGTAAAGGGCAATCATAATCTGCATGAAATGTTGAAGGTAAATAACGTATTTAATTTGATAAGTATTAATACTGTATTCATATAAATTGCTTTCAAATCACCTCATCATATGACACCATTTTTTGAAACATAATAATAGGTATAGGAAGCTATCCATAAAAGAAAGGCGTATGTCATGTCGGACTTTTCTTTAGTCCTATAAAAGAGACACATTTCCTCAATACATTATTTTGTTATATCTCAAAGGGATTAGACAGCGTTTTTGATGAAAGCTCCCAGCCGGCTTGATTTTTTTTCGACTTCTTCAACAATAATTTTAAATATTTCCATAAAACAATAATAAATTATACACTTAAACCTTCCTCTTGAATCACTCCGTTCATTGGTGTCAATAACAAGCCATTCCGTTTGGTAGTTTTTGAGTTTATCGCGTTCAGACAGACAGACAGACGCGGCGGGGGATTTTATTTTATAATATGTAGTGATAAGACTGTGCTTGGTGATCATCGATGTTGGTGATCCATTCCTAGACATACGATATTGTTAACACCCCACCCTGGGTTCCGTGTTGCGTTCTGTATAATGCACGGTACATGTTTCGTGATTCAATTCGTTGTACAACACTTTACAGCTTGTATACACAAAATTTTTATAAAATCCGCACACCACCATCGCACTAATAATTGATTTTATTGATTAATAGTCTTTGATATAGCATTGTCAGATAAATATGCGATAATATGCACATAAATTTTTGCTGGTATACTTGTCTGTCTGTACAAGCTAGTCTGCAAAAAGGCCTAATCGATTTTAATGAAACTTCCCAATATGAATAGGGGGTTTTCAAGAGTGACAGACTTTTCGCCTGTCCATCAGTTTTCATACCGGAAATACAAAACTTTCTAAATTACAAAAACTGTTAAAATCGTGAAAACCACGCGAACGAAGTCATGGGCGATCACTAGTATTATATAAAAATGAAACGAAACCTCAGAAAAAAGAACAGGGGCTTTCATCAACCAGATTTGCAAAGATGGACATTTATTGTATGTCGTTTCATTTTTTTCAATGTTTGATCTGGAACCTGTAGACATTAAAGTAAACACGGAAATAAAATGGAATAAGTGACGAGCTACATAGTCTTTGCCTGCGTCTTTGATAACGAGCCCATTGACATTCACTGCAGAAGCTTATCCCAATGAACTCCAACCTGAGTGGTCCCAGAGCCTCCAGAATGCGGGCTCATACTATGGTTCTCACATCACTTATCCACCTGGTTAGAAGTGACTCACACATCGTTTTCTGGTAGGTGATAACCACTGGGGATCCTTTTCCTAAATCCATTATCGGTTCTGCGAAAGAACAACGTTTTCGATTCATAAGTTAAACGGGCAGCACAACCTGGTCGAAGATTTTCGCCTTCAGACAGTCAAGGAGAACATTTAGTTATTAATGATAATACAGTGCTTCTATAGCCGGGAAACTTTTTGACAGATGTATAATATTGTATCACATCGTCTTCCACTCGGTACATGATACTTGCATGCATAATTTGCCGGGTGCTAGTGAGATGACAGTAGCTGTCATGACGACTCTAAGGTTAGGGTGGTTGCAGTAATCTTCGCGCGGCCGTCTTCACCACCACTCTTTCAAATGGATCCCGTTCTAGATTTAAATTAAAACATACATCGCAATCTATTTTACATGCGTGTCACTCTTATCAACTTTATTATCCTATGAGTCGATCAGCTTCCCGGTTACCGGGAACCAAACTTATTGTTGCATAACATCGTCGTAACTGTAAAACGTGTGGAAACTTGAAAATCAAATTAGTCTTCGTGAGTTACGTGTTGGCTCGCGCCCTTAGCTGTACCGTGATAATTGACCAAGATGCTTCGGTATTACTACAAAAGGTTAAATTGCTTATTGTCAATAATCGACTCTATTTATATACTCATAAGGCTGTATTTCATATAATAGGTACAAGTAACAAGGTGAAACATTATTTGTGCTAAATTAGTCGTTATGCTTATATGCCATATAGTTGATTATTGAATGTTGACAGGGTATTGTATCAAGTTTAGACGAAAAACATCTTTAGGGTTTAACACTAAGATATATTTTGGAATAATAATTTAAATGTTCCAGTTAAAATTGACGTTTTTTCACAGGCTGTACGAAAGTGTGGGTTTGTGTTTTGTCTAAAAATTTGTTACTTACTGGGAATACTAATTATTTAGCTCACTTTTAAAAATAAAAAAAGCGCCAAGTTGGTGTCGGCTACGCGCAGCGTATAGGGTTCTGTAATCGCCCAGAATGCGTACTTAAAGGAGGCTTTAGTAAAATCAGTGTTAGCAACTATTTCTTACTTTTAAAGCCGAATGGAATTTTTTTTTTGAAATTATTACACATTCAAGTACAATCATAAGTTGGTCGACTATTAGTCGTTAACTTAAAATAGTTCTACTTTTGACTTCGTTATACATATATACCTAAAGCTTAACCTTTCGGAAATGGATCCCTGAATCGAAAAATGGTTTTCACACACCACGAATATTTTTGAACGACCTATCCTATGACATCAAAACAATATTAATAAGACAGAAGTCTATATACAACCTGATACAGATTGGGACCCTGAACCTCAAAACGTCTAACCGAAGATCAAAATCCTGAAGACATCCAGTCTCTATTTTCCCCATATTGGCTTCACGAGGTTGGTATTAGGGTTAGACCAACCTCCTTTCATTCCTACATCCAGACTGTAAACTCCCTACACTCCGTCCTGTCGACTATGGCTAACTGGTGTCTCCGACCTTCACGTCCTTGCAGCAGAACTGCTGGCTGGTGAGTCATTGGAACAGAACGGAACGGACCTATTAAATGAAACCCCATACCATAGGATAGACGAAAAAACGTCATCACCTTTTTTTATATAGAGGACATACCCCCCAAAAAATGTAAGATTTTATTTATCAGTTGATTAAAATGCCATTAATTATAATAATATTAATAGTATTCCAATTCATTCCACCAGCCCATTATGCCCCACTTTCAGGGCTTAGGCCTCCCTCCACGGTGAGGGGGCTTGGATTAATATGTATACCCATGCCAAATTACAGCTTTCTAGTACTAAGAGTCTCTGAGCTAAATCGCGAACAGACTGGCGGACATGCTTATAAAAAACGATAAAGTACATGTCGGCTCACGCACGAGGTAGGGTTCTGTAGCCACTCCAACAACAAAAACCTACCATAAACTAATATCATGGGTTCGCTTGGAGTTGAACTAAGCATTAACTTGGTCGGTTATAACTCGTGAACTAGTTGACTCTAGATAGTCGTAATAATGTTCATAGTAAGTTTGACTTATGTACTGCAATTCTGGATATTTTCAGGTTTTCCGGAGGCAATCCAACTCAAAAAAAGCCACTAATATTTAATGGACCCTTATTTTGAAAAACCATTAAAACTATTCAATGGTACCTCACTCGAAGGGGTAAGTAACTTTTTTTTTACCTCTGTTTGTTTTCATTCTTCTAATAATAGGTCAAATAAATAGATATCACCCTAAACCAAGTACTCAGATATGTTTTACGGTTATGGGCCATCGGGGGCGCAGATGTGTTTCTTATTATAATTTCTAGCCAAAATTTGATTCTTACATATGTGGGATCACAGACCTCCAACTCAAAACTTAATTTCGATTTAATATTTCTTATTTTTTTTGTTGTAAAAATGGCGAAGTAAACAAAGCATAACTATCTTTTCGCATATTATTGATCTAATAGTTAGCAGTGTTTTACGACTGTACACTTTACAGAAAACTACGAAATTGTCACGATAATTTCAGACGGATACGGTGTTGACTCGTGTCGGCCGACAAATCGGTTCTTATATGGCTGGCCTTAGGAAGAAAGTGAAGTAACACAGCTACGAAACCAGCTTCTGGACATATTCTGATTATTCTAAGCATATTCTGAATGTGAACAGAAAGCCTATAATCTGTTAATGAAGAGAGCTATCCGTCGACAGTATTGAGAAGAAACACTGTCATGGAGTTGCTCTCTTTATGAACGGACGTCGGCTCAGCGTTGGATATGGCACATTGAAAAGAAGAGATGAAAAAAGAAGAAACTGCAGAAGAACAAAATTAAATATAAACAAGACACGTTAACAAGACACGAAACGATCGAAAAATATACGTCAAACAGACGATGTCATTATCATTCTATTTCTTTCGCTCTTATGCAATTACATTGATGTAATCTCGGAACAATTACCTAAAGTCATAGAAGGAATGTAAATTTTACATATGTTTAACTTGTTCTAACATGTAGAATAAAGCTTTAGAAAAAAAAAAGATAGCTGATACAAAATTATTGCTGCTTACGATCAGAACGTAACTCCCAAATTCATTTCAACTTATTTAAACGGAGGTACATTCAAATAATTTGATGCAAACGTCTGTCTGACTAGTCAGACTAATGTTATTGAGAAAGTGGTACAAGCAGGTTGAAGCAAACCGCATATATATACTTACATCTTTTTCACTCACTCTGAAATTCATCACGTGGACAACATGTGAAAAATGAAAGAAATATATGTAAATACAAGAATGCTTTCTATGACTTTAGGTAATTATTCTGAGAATGTAATAGTGTGTGGCAAAAAAAAAAACGTCAAGGCACATCTAAGCTATTGACGTTCATACCTACGCGTTGTCACAGTAAAAATAGGAACATAAAAATGTAAGCCGTAAACCAAATATACACCAGTTGTTTCGAAATAGTCACCGTGAAGTAGAATTTTTTGTGACCAAAATGTACAATTGACGTTCTGACGACCGCTTAGCCTAGTGGGTAGCGACCTTGCCTACGAAGCTGGAGGTCCCGGGTTCGAATCCCAGGTCGGGTCAGTATTTATATGATGAATATTGATACTGGTACCGGGTCTTGGCTTGGTTGTTTTAAGTATGTGATGTCTTCCCAAAAAAAATAATTATAATTTATACATGTATATATTATAAAGAATATTTAAGTATGTATATCAGTTGTTTAGTAACCCATAGCACAAGCATATAATACTTGCTTACGTTGGGACTAGATGGCGCTGTGTGGAAAGTCCCATGTATTATTATTATTATTAACAATTCGTACTGGACAGGACATTAAAGATTCTAAAATTACATTCCATATGTAATTTAATACAAATGGTTGTTTTAAAAACGATAACGACATAAGTCTGACATTTTGTTCACGTTTTCAATCGTTTCGATGTATGAGACACGCTATTTTAATTAATAAGCTGTCTAACATCGGAGCGTACTTTTTTTTATTTGCTCATATTATCGTGGTTACGACGTTGTATCTTGTTCTTTCTGGTATCTAATGTACCTATACAAGCTGTAATTTATATTCATCTGATAACCGAAGATAAATTAATTTCCATCGGCCCTTTTTATACCCAACTGCAGGGGCTTAGACTTCCCCTCGAGACGAGGGGGCTTGGGGCTTAAATCCACCAAGCTGCTCCAATGCGGTTTGGCGGATTGTAACGACCGCTATCTATTGACAGCAACCGTGATAGTACGAACGCAGCGAACCTGTTTCGAATCTATAAGGCCCTGTGGCCGTGATTCGAATTCGGGCGTCTACCAATGAGTTTTTTCTGACTTGAGTACAATAACTATCACTGACTCCGCGCCTCGGAGACCACGTTAAGCAGTCGGTCCCGGTTGCTGTCAAATTAATTACTTAGGGCTAATTATTCTTATATAAAAATAAGATTATAATATAAATAGTGACTGTGAAAATATTGAAACCCAGGCATCCAAATTAATATCCTTATAAAAACATATGTAGGTTTTTGAAAATTTTATTTGCTGTATTATGTTTTTTTACTAATTGGTCTTAATTTCAATATTTAAAAAAATGTCAATATAGTTCCTAATTTGTAGATTTTTTATTTTTTAATTAGATTTCAATTTAGAGTGACTGTTAGTATATATATTGTCTAAGCTTTTTAAGTATGTATAATTGTTGATAAAACTTCCTATTTTCTAAATAAGTAGGTAATTAGCATTGTAATTATAAGCAAAAACATGAACTGTAACTTAGATCAAATTTGTTTCGCGGGAGTTTACGACTATATTAGTCATCTCGCTTCGACACACGCTTTTAACACAATTTTCATTATTAATTAATTTTAAAATTTTAAGTAAATCAAATATTTAATTGGTTCTTTACTTTTAATTTTTACATATATTATTAATGATCCAAAATTAAATAAAAACAAAATCTTATACTAAATTTAAAATTAATTAAAAATTATAAAGATCTGTACATACATAAAAAATATCATGACTGTGTCATATGGCAGAGTGTCCAACATATATTTTATTTTAAATAACTAGAGCAACAAAATTAATTTTGCTGTAACCAATTAGCATCAAATTCAGGACAGTTTTTTTTTCATTTTTCTCTCGATTTATAATGTGACAATGCTAGCTTGATGTTAAGCTAGCGGTGCACTCATTTTTTTTTTAAATGGCTAGAGCAACAAAATAAATTTTGCTGTAACTAATTAGCAACAAATTCCTGCCTATTTCAAATTTGATTCCGCTATGTTGACACCACCAGCTTAACGGACGTGTTATCCGAAGTAAGAGCTAGCCCTTCTGTCAACCGCGAAGTAGTCAACCAGGCGCGTGGATATATCTTAGAAATACCGACGCGTCTCAGGCCCCCACGACCCCATCGTCTCGACCCCGAACTGCACAAATATGTAGCTGCTGTCTAAGGCTGTATATTGGCGCCGTTTGAGATATATTAGCAGCAGTTGCTGCCGCGCCAGACCTCCTCTGTTCCAAGGGAACGACGGTCGTGCCGTTAGGCCTCTCGCCATAGTCACGTACAATTTCGACCATAATGACCAAGAGGGTCGACGTTACTGCCGCTCCGGGACTGGTGAGGTTCACTAATCCTAATCCTGAGACGCAGACTGGTCGATAGAGAGAACGTTGGGAGAACGTCCAACATTGCGCCCATATTGGTGGAAGAAATTGCATATAGCTAAAAATTCAAATCCTTTTCAGAAACAGCAAGGAGACTAGCACGCCCTGCAGCAGAACTTGCGGTGGTTATAAGGTGGTTTTGCACAAACTTGCTGAGCGGCTCGTCGAACATTACGCAATTTTGTGGGTTCGAAAACCGGCGCGCGGGAATTTTTCGGGGTTAAGACCGGCACGCAGGGACTTCGCGCATTGAAACTAGTACTAAAACTCGCCATTTTGCACCAGCTACCTAGAGTATGAGTGGTTAGACGGTGAACGTTTAGGAGGGCTTCTAGTCAATTCGTATTTTTATGGTGACATAGGTATAACGGTAAAAAGGAAACGTTATTAATAATATTAAATTATAAAGTGCGCCATAGACGTAATCTCACCTGACGCCTGTGTACAGAGCATAAAAATGTTAACTGATAAAACGCCCAAAGATCCACGATAAGAATTACAAACAAGATAATTGAAGTCATCTTAAAATATTCAGGGTAAGCATACAGCATCTGATAATGTACTAGGGAAGTGTATAATTGTTTATTCTTGGACTTCAATTAAAATGTACCTACGTGACAGATAGAAGGATTACACAATTAAAATACTCGTTATAAGACCCAAAACAAATACTTGATCCGGTTTGCGTTCGTCTGGAGGCAGGCCCATCATATATTGAACTCTTAGACCAAGTCAAACTAAGTTAAGATCCTTGATCATATATATAATGTATGTCTAGATAGACAGTCGGCGACTTTGAATTTATGGATCAGTATAAATTCAAAGTCGCTCAGCGTGCTATGGAGCTGGCTATGCTCGGTGTTTCTTTGATGGATAAAATCAGAAACACTGAAATCCGTCAAAGAACTAAAGTTGTCGACATAGCCGAAGCGATCAGCAAGCTGAAGTGGCAATGGGCCGGTCACATTTGCCGTAGAACTGATAACCGATGGGGTAGACGAGTTCTCGAATGGAGGCCACGTACCGGAAAGCGAAGCGTTGGACGCCCCCTGGCCAGGTGGACAGATGACCTGAAGCACCATACCGTGGGTAGTTGGATGCGAAAGGCGGAGGACCGTGTGTGGTCGCGAGCCTTGGGAGAGGCCTATGTCCTGCAGTGGGGAGACACGGGCTGATGATGATGATGACGATGAGATAGTCGGCGTCAAAAAATGTAGATAAAATATCACCTAACAGTTGGCACGCAATTCACGCACACATAGACGGTCTGTATGTGGCTAGTATGGCGTAGTAAGAGTATGTGGTCTGTTGAGTCACACACACAGATATATAAAAGTCGGCGTGTCACTTTTATTGGCATTGTATTGATTGCAAGGGTCCATCCAAATATTACCTATATAATCAAAGTTTATATTATATTACATTAGACCCGATTCTTCAAGAACCTCCACACTTATCAAAAATAGAATCCAAGCTTCACCAATAGTTAAATTTATTCAAAACAAGTCCAATACCGAATTGGGAACTGGCTCCAATAGTTGGCTTTGGTTAGCCTTAGAAATGAATTCACCAAACTTGTAAATAAATCGTTGACTTATTTATTACAAAACAGACTTTCGATGTGTCTCTACCTTCTCTCGCTCTGTCCTACTAGCTCCCATCATTTTTTACCTTTTATAGCAACTCTAACCATTTCCTACCATAACTTAAATATCCTACTACGTACGATAGGAGATGGCAGGAGTTTGTAAAATATAGCAGAAAATCGTAGGATTCAGTATGAAATAATAGAGAACGTTTTAAAAAGTATGTAACGGTAGGAAATGGCGGGAGGTGCTAGGGAAACGTATGAAAAGGTAAGAAAATTAGGAGATGGTAGGAGTTGCCAAGAAATGGTAAAATATTCTAGGAGTTAATAGAAGATAGTATGGTTGGGAAGGTATTAATGGTAAGGATCGATAGGATGGTAATGATAGGAGATGGTAAGAAATGCTAGAATTTGGTATGAATCGGTAAAAAATTATATAGAGACCACTCCAAAAAAAAAATGGTAGCTATGGACAGGTAAATTGTAAAACGTAAGTAGGTATAGCAGGAAATGTTGGAAAAGGCATTGAATGACAGGAAACGGTATGAAATGGCAGCGGATGGTATGAAGAGTCCTGCCTCTCCATACCATCCACCACCATTTCATACCGTTTCCTGTCATTCAATACCAAAAGGTACCAAAAGGTATTGAATGGTAAGAACTTATCGGAAACGGTTTGGAGTGGTAGGAAATGGTACGAAAAATAGAAAATGGTATGAAACGGCAGGAAATGTTATACTGTTTCCATGCGGTACCCTTCGATGGAAGTGGTTGAGTAAGGAAGAGTATTGTATTGATGAGGTCATAAAATATTATCATTACTATTTTTATATTACATATTACATTTAAGGTGGGACGTTGCCTGTTAGTACTTCACTTCATCAGCCCATTTTTACCCCACTGCAGGGGCTTAGGCCTCCCCCGGGGTGAGGGGGGCTTGGAGCTTAAATCCACCACGCTGCTCCACTGCCTGTTAGTACGTCTATGGAATAATAGATGGAGTCACCATATAAAGAATTGATTTTAATTTTTTTCTAATCCATTTCTACGTTCCAGTTGATAAAACATAACAAACACGGTGGTTCAATCTATTATTAAGTAGCCGTACTAACAGGCAACGTCTCTTTTAAGGCAATAAAAGACATTTTAACCTGAATTTATATTGTTTTATTTAATTTTTTTTTATATGTTGATCTCATCGAAAACATGATGAGAGCTATAAGTTGAACTCACCTGATTCCATTCCATTCCACCAGCCCATTATGCCCCATTGCAGGGGCTTAGGCCTCCCCTCAGAGAGAGGAGGCTTGGAGGCTGCTCCAGTGCCGGTTGGTGGATAACATACTTAATATAAATGTAAAATGAGTCATTGAAGTATTTTAACAAAACTGAAAGTATGGTAAGGTATAGAGTAAGCATTCTCTGTTTGAACTATGTAGAGCGTCCACACAAGTAACGAGTGTGAAGGAGGTTACGCGGGTGTTGGTGAACGGTCGTTGTCAGCTGTTTCGACGCAAACTGGCAACATATCCAAAAGTAAACTTGTGTATATATAAGTATGGTTGGGCGAAACGATCAAAATGCTGTCTCTACTGTACACAGCTGTAAATTTTGGTTCCTCTATTGAGAATCAAACGAACGAGCCCAGCGGGGTGATTCTAAACAATCACTATAAATAACACAAGTGACATTTGAAATTTCATGTCGAGCGGAAAGCTGATGCTCTTACAGACAAGTCGCGCATAGTGACAAGCACGGCAGATTTGTAAAGCTCTCCTATCATCAAATGTGCCCACATTTTTCTCTATTGGAAAATATTTGCATTGCTGTTTAAAAAAAACATTTAGTAGTAAAAAATAAAACCATTTAAAAATAATTCTTTCTTAGTTCTCTGACATCTACTATAAGAAACGAAGCTCCAAAAGTTTCCTCCAAACCGTCTTATACGTATATATATAAACATTTGCTGGTATTATAGCGTTCACAGACAATTACAAATGGAAACCCAACCTATTCCATTTTCTTTATTCCAGGCGGCGTTTTCGAGGTAGGCATAACTTTTTAAATCTTCCTAAACGGACAGACAGAGGCTTACATTTGATTTTAGAAATGCTTCTCAATTCTGCCGTATTATGTCATTAGGCGCGATACGATACGTAAAAAAGACCTCGGCCGATGGACTACTAACCACATACTGTACTTTTTCTGAACTCTTAAAGGCAATAACAAAGATAACATTCACTTCTGGCAAAAACGAGAGTTATCCTAATTATTGTATTAAAATAAATTTTTTACAATAAAATAATTTTTTTGTTAATAAAATTAAATAGTTGATGATGAGACGTTGCATTAAGATATTCTACTCCATTCCATCAGCCCATTATACCCCACTGCAGGGGCTTAGGCCTCCCCCCAGGGTGAGGGGTCCACCATGATGCTCCAGTACGGATTCCTAGATTGGATTGGATTAAGATATAATGAAAACTAATTAATACCCGTTTGGCTCAACAGCTATGTCGGACCTTTAGTGCGAGTGTGGAACCCCCAGGGGCGAGTCGGACTCGCACTTGACCGGTTTTTTTAAAGCCTCATTATATTTTAATTATTAGTTGATTTGCGGTTTAACAAAATTAATCTGCAAGTGTTCTCGTATCTACGACATTGAAGAGGTATTTTTGGTGATTCCTCTAAGATATTTGTGGTGCATCTTGTACGAGTCATCCATTACTAAAAGTTTATCGATATTATCTAATTCAGCCGTCGAACTACTATCGACAGTGTATCGAGCAGTGGCGAATGGTGACCCTAGAAAGGGAGGCTGGCCGCAATTATCTTGGCGAAAGACACCTCTTGTGGTGGTCTATTCTAATGTTTAGGGTTCGTTAGTGTATAGAATGTTTTTTGTTCGTGTATCCTCAAACTTTAAGGCTAGAAACTATGGCTAATATTATCGGTAAAAACAATTAAAAAGCGAGGTCTAATACACCGTTTTTTTTTCACCCCTTTCGTTCGCGTATTTATCCAAACAATGAGAGCGTTGAGGAGCTTACAAAGATGTTTTTTTCCTTGCCTTTTTTAGTAAGTAATTTCGAATACTTAAAGTCTTGGATTATTTCATGAATTGTAGCTATGATATCTAAATTGAAAAATAAAATAGAATAGTGACGACCTAGTTTTCGCGAAATGTCACAAAAAGTAAAAATGAAGAGGATTTTTTTTAATTTAATTAATTTTTTTTTTTTATTTTTAATAAAAGTTACATGTTCGTAATATCTTCTTATTTTTATTAGAAAAGCTAGTAAACTATAGTTTATAAAAATATTTTTTTAAAGTACGCCAGGTCGTTGGTTCAAATGTAATACGGGACCAAATCAGAATGGAGATAAAGTCCAAAATAAAATTTCAAAACCCAAAAAAAAAACCTGTGTAGTAGACCTCGCTTTTTAATTATTTTTACCGATAATTTAAGTTATAGTTTCTAGCCTTAACGTTTGACGATACACGAACAAAAGACTTTGTATAAACATTAGAATAGACCATCAGAATACCAATAACAGGTTGTCAATCGCCAACATTATCGCAACTAGCTTCCCTCTTTATCGGTCACCCCTCGCCATAGATACCGAGTTAGAATGAGTTAGAATGAATGGCGGCTAATACTGCCTATATAATTAAGTACACTTTAAAACATATTCGTATTACCAGGCCAATTAAATATAAATAATATACTTATATATAAAACTCATTTTCTACTAAATTGGTAGTTTTTCAAGTTTATCAATTCCATTATCGGATAATTATCAGATAAAATATTTAAAGATAATACGAATTCAGTATTAATGATGCCAATAAAAATGGCGTATCAAAGAAAGTTTTACGAAGTTTTTATTGTTTTAATATTATTTGTTACGAGCGCAAATTGCGATGTGTTGTGCGAACATGGATTCTGCAGTGTATGTCTTGTTATTATTTTATATAGATATAATTAAAATCAATAGACTAATTGAGCAATCCGATTACTTTGTGTTAGCATATATTTGAATAATTACTTCAATTTAAAACTATAAATATTTGGATTCTTTTACAATGTAACGAAACTGAGAGTTGAATGCTGTGGAACACTTTTTATTACAGCTTTGTTTGTAAAGTCAAAAAAAGCGGCCAAATGTGAGTCTGACCATGCGCAGTGTGGGATTTCGAGTTACACTGTGTTTTTGATAAGTTTTTAACATATGTTTTTAATAAGTACGCTTATATCTATTAATTACGTGAAGTGTTTTACTTTAAACACAGATCCCTGTACCCCCTTTGTGAAATTTTGTAAGATGTGAATGGATTCCCCCTCAAGAGGCTCCCCCTTTCAATAATTTCGATAAATGAAAGTCGACGTGAAATTTTCCATTGGCCCTCTACCTGTAAATTCTATATATAAGCATACGTTATGAATTCTCAGGTTCCAATTTTCGAACATGGGAAAATGAATCAGTTTTTATAATAAAACTATTGGTCGTGCCCGGCTCCGCTCGGGTGGACTACAGAACCGGTCCCCTTCCCTTTCCCTCAACCACCCCTTCTCCCTTCCAGCCACTTACTCTCCCCTGCCCTCCTAACCCCTTACCCCACATCTCCCCCATCAACGCTCCTTCTATACTCACTAAAAAGTCCTTTTATTGCCAATGAAAGTCACATTAAAATTGGTTCAGCCATTCCGAAGATTATAGCCCGGAAACAAACAAACAAAAATGTCATGGCTTTCCGTCAACGGCTTCGCTCGCGTGGACTACACAGTTGTACTGTGACCCCTTTTTCCGAAATAAAAAGTAGCTTATGTCACTTTCGCGCCAGCCCCCCGGATAAGCCATTATTTCTCGTAAGAAGTAAAAAATGGTTATTGTGGTTTATCCCTAAGAGATAGACACATACCATCACGGACGTTTTTGTAGACCTTTTTAAGGCGTACAATACTGTAGTACATTATTTTGATCTATCTCGTAGGGTTCACATCTTTTCGCGCTTGCAATGTAAGCGCAAAAAGATGTGTTTATTTACGACATTACATTAGAAACCTCTAAAATTATCAGTATGTCTCTACTATATTATGCATGTTATATACATATAAATTTTCCTCTTGAATCACTCTATCTATTAAAAAAACTCGCATCAAAATCCGTTGCGTAGTTTTAAAGATCTAAACGTACATTGGGACAGACAGACATACAGACAGCGGGAAGCGGCTTTGTTTTACACTATGTAGTGATTCCAATAGAAATGTCAGACTTAAATTAATCAATTAATAAAGTGTTAAAAGTCTCAATTCATAAAGAAAGCATATGAATGTACTACTTAGAAGAAAGCTTACTATAGTACTAACGAATATCTAAATAATGGTGACGCACAGACATACACTAACCTGCCCTAGAGCTGCGTGGTGGATTAAGCTACAAGTCCCCTCACCCTGGAGGAGGCCTAAGCCCCTGCAATGGTGCATAATGGGCTGGTGTAATGGAACGCATAGACGTCATTGTAATAGTTTTAAGCATTAAAATAAATTTAAAATATATAAACAACCAACCAATATAAACAGGGAGGAGTTTCTTGTCGTTTGTTTTCCTTGTGGTTTTCCGAAGCAATACTTATAATCAATGACGACCGCTTAGCCTAGTGGATAGCGACCCTGCCTACGAAGCTGGAGGCCCCGGGTTCGAATCCCAGGTCGGGTTAGTATTTATATGATGAATATCGATACGGGTACTGGGTCTTGGTTGTTATATGTATGTGGTGTCTTCGCTTGGTACCCAAAACACAAGCTAATGCTTAGTTTGGGGCCTAGACGTTGTTGTCATGTGTACGTTATTATTATTATTCATTTTGACTTTCAAGTGTGTATAAAGGTTTTATACTTAATTAAAAATAATTACGACTTTCACTGTATCTCCACTTTACTCTTTCGATTCATCGGCTTAATACATTCCAGGACTTTCTCCATGAAGAAGGCTGTTTCGCAGCCCTTCCACATTGTGGTATCAACAATGCCACCCACAGCGGCCTATTTGTACCATCGCCTACCATATGTAACTGCTGCGAATATTGTTTGCCGTATATTCGTAAGTGCTTCACTATTTTCACACTTCCGCTGCGAAACGCGAAAGCGAACTCAACTCTAACGAAACTTAACGAGTAGGAAGTCTGTAAGAAATGAATGACGAAAACTGTCGCGTTGCAACAGTTCAAAAGCTATGAAATTCATGTTTGTCAGAAAGATATAGCTGCTAATTCGATTATTAAACCAAATGGTATAACCTATCTTTAAGAAGCAATAAGGTATTACAATTAGGTAATACCTATGTCGTAGGATGATTTGATATTTCGAATTTTTGCGAAAACTCTAGGTAGGTATATTGCGAAAACACGGATACTTAGTGGCGAAAACATTTGCAAATCTTACTGGAAAATGATAGAGTTTTTGCAAAAACGCGAGTCGCTCTAGTAACATTGAATATCCTTGACTCTGATTGGCTAGATTTTTGCTTACTGACCACATCTTATTTTGATTGGTTCCTAATTTTACCCTGTGAGCTTTGAAGTATTAAATCATTGAGTTATGAAGGGTTAGAAATAACAATATCGATTTATTGAAACTTTTGCACACTTTTAACCACATTTAAAACAAACGACTGCTGAGTTGCTCTCAAAAACATAAACAAAACAACGTGCGTGAATGATTGACATTCAAAACGTCAACCAATCAGAGGAAGCCTCGATTTGAGCGCTCCGACCGGCCAATCAGCGTTCTTGTTTCATAATAGGTAACGTTTCGTTTCGCAGTATTACTATAGTGACTAGTGTTTTTGTAAAAACCCTAACTTCTTCCAGTAAGATTGAGAAATGGTTTCACCATTTTTAATTATCCGTGTTTTTGCTAAATCCCTAGGGTTTTCGCGAAAATTCGAATTAACAAATCATCCTGCGGCACCTACATCAACATACTTCAGCATTATTCGAATGCATGCCTTTGCTTTGTCTCTGTTGCACACAGCAAATCGCCGTGTTATAATAATTTATTAGGAGGACGCGGCGATTTGCGAACGCAGGGCGTGAAAAAGACGTAGGTACCTAATAGTATCCAAGCAAAAGTGATGGTGCGCCTAGATACGACACACATCAGTACTGTACAGGATGAAATTTTAACAAACATCCAAAAATATCTAGATGCTAGGTATCACCAATAGACCTCGTTACGTAAATATTAAATATAGTTACATTTTCATAATAAATATGTTTTCCTCGGTAACCATTAGTTTGCGCCATCTGTTTGCTTTAATATAGTTAACCATTTTTGTACAATGTCCCTACTCTAAATTAAAAAACTAAAAATATCTACAAATTAAAAATACTATCTAAATAATGATTAATTATTTTATCAACAGTATTAGTTTATAATGTTTGGTTGCTTTCTTATTCACAACGCGCCCGAGACCTTGAGACCAAAACGGGGGGAGCGTGCAGCGGCCATGAATTCTGAGTACAGTTATTGGTTTTTTCGGGAAAGGTTTGTGTAGTCATACCTCGATATTTTTGTATCGAACGATACTAAAAGGAAATAAGACAGCCAAACGTCACCTTGTGTGGACACCTGTGCAGATACGCCTCATATTTATACTGATTTTGATTATGCAAAATCAGAATTTTATAGTTTGTGTCAAAATCCCCTTTTTATTTTCTGACGTTTCCAGACGAAGGTCAACCTTGTAGTTTGGGCGGACCGGGCAACGGGTTGATGGTGGGCAGATGTGGTTACGGACTCACTTGTGTAAAAGAAGAAAATGGAAACCATTGCAGAAGAAGTAAGTGTTATCCCCATAAACCAAACTACGAAATAATTATGAAATATGACATTTATTAAGGTGGTGCGTTACCTGCACAGACAAGTCAACCTTATAGACCACGCTTTGACAGGGAGTAGCATTCGCCAAGGCTATGTAGTGACATTACATAACTACGTCACTAATGAGCCGTCAGTTGGAAGCACGTCGGAAGCCATTAAATTGTCAATTTTGAACGAGCCAATGAAAACTAGCCGACCTCTCCTCGCACCCCGCCACTTTTTGGCGATTTCGTTTTCGTACTGACGTTTATTAAAGCGTGGTCTATAGGTTGACTGGTCTGTGGTTACCTGTCTAGTTAGTACTTCTATTTCATGTGTCTCACATAGTATCTCACATTACTACGTTTTAGTTGATAAAACATTAAAAAATAATCCTCTTTTTAATGTTTTTCAATGACATTTATTTGTCTCTTTTTTTTCTCACAAAAAATATCTCACGTAATTATAATTATATAGATTGAAACTTTACTGCGGCTAAATTACAGACAGATCTTGCCAAGTGAAAATTTTTTGTTTAAAGACAGCAAGGCGAAAAAAAAAATTATTAAAATATTAATTTATTTACTTTTACTACATTCAAACATATGAGGAATTATTGTGAACTCAATTCCTATTGCTATGACGACCGCTTAGCCTAGTGGGTAGCGACCCTGCCTACGAAGCTGGAGGTCCCGGGTTCGAATCCCAGGTCGGATCAGTATTTATATGATGAATACCGATACTGGTACCGGGTCCTGGTTGTTATATGTATGTGGTGTCTTCGCTTGGTACCCAAAACACAAGCTAATGCTTAGTATGGGGCCTAGACGTTGTTGTCATGTATACGTTATTATTATTATTATTTTTAGTAAACTGTAATAAAATTGAGTAAAATGTTCTTCGCCTTTTATATGAAACGTCAAGACATTTTTTTTTAAAGCTTAAATTATGTGCCACTTTGTTCAATGACTGTCTGCCATTTTGTAATAATAAAATTTGATTAACCTATATTAATATAATGCCTCTAATAACTTTAAAAAATCTTTTAATAAAAATAATAATTATATTCATATACTGCCCTCTAAAAAAATTGCGACTGCAACATGAAAAACATGTTAATTACAGCTCTACACAATAATAACCTACCTTTGGCCTATACTTTGGCCAGCTCGTTTTAATATAACGTTTTAATTCGCAGTGGAATCGAAATGTCATTCAGACCAAGATGATTATGACGACCGCCATAAAGAAGGCAACGTTGGTTCATTAGAAGTACGCCCTCTGTGTGACGAAAAGGGGAACTACGCGCCCGCCGTTTGCGTTCCTACTCAGTCGTGAGTTTCTCTTCTTTTCTAGTGTAATCACTGACTATCTTCACTCTTACTCATTCTCATTATAAGTACACGTAGATTTTCCCTGATCTATGCTGTGATTGGCTATCGCACTTTTATTGTCAGACGCTAATATAACAACTTTCGTTTGCATTAATTAATTTTTATTTCATTTTAGGATAGGAACGGCTTGTTTTATTGTAACAAATTTGTAAAACTTCGCGACGTCGTCTTCTTGGTAGCCCTTTTATTACCAAAAGCTTCACAACAATAGAAACACTAATTTGTAACAATACATATAGGTTGCACGTTTTTCTATTTTTTTATCCTTTTACAAACTAAAGAACACAATTGACGACCGCTTAGCCTTGTGGGTAGCGCTCTGCCTACGAAGCTGGAGGTCCCGGGTTCGAAACCCAGGTCGGGCCAGTATTTATATGATGATTGATACGGGTACCGGGTCTTGGTTGTTATATGTATGTGGTGTCTTCGCTTGGCACCCGAAACACAAGCTAATGCTTAGTTTGGGACCTAGACGTTGTTGTGATGTATACGTCATTATTATTATTGTTGAACTAAAATACTATTATTTTTATATGGATTAACATACAAAAAAAAATATTTAAAAAGGTAGACACAATTTTTCTTCGAAATAACGTTTATTTTGTATTAATATCATCTTTGTACCTACAATCAATGTGTGGACAGAGTTTATTGCTGCTGAAACGCACACTTTTGTCGTCGTCGAAGACCCAAACTGCCGATCAGTGTTTTCTTTCAGGATGAGACAATAGTATAAACGGTTTCTGATTTCCCTCGCAATTGCAGGGTAGACCGGCACCAATTAACACGAGCCTTTATCCTTTTGCCCTTCAGACAAGTTATGGGGTACCTACCCAGCGGGAAACTACTTTCAGTTGGAGTCATTTAATACCCCATAGCCCATAATCATCTGAATCTGTTCGTACGTAATAAGTTGGTCATCTTGTATAATTTTGTGCACGCAGCGAGGTTTTTAAGCGTTACCTACCTAGCGTTCTTTTTTTACCTGAAGAATGTATAGTGCTGGGTGGGACTCTTTGAAGGAACTTTGTATACCAGCGATATATTGTCGTTTAGAGGTACTTTAATTTCATAAATGGATACAAGCTTAGCAAAATATGCGTCTTGAGATAACCCTCAGCAAAAGTTATGATAAATTATGGCACGGAAATTTTCACGTAAGAGTTCCATTCTTCTATTTGTCAAGTTTAAACCACGTTTAAACCATAGACATATATATACTAGCGTAGGAGACCAACTGACATCTAAACATCGCATGACCGAAACGGAAATGAGTATGTGTGCAAAATTCACATGTGGTTGAGCCAGTTTTAGTGATGTGCATGGGTGTTTTTTATATTATCGATAGCACGTAGTACTTTCATGATAATGTGTCGTTGAAATTACCGCGATATCATAAGTCGAAATCGGCAATCCTATTTATTATTTTGAATCTGCTATACTACATAATTTTTGTTTTGAGTTACTTTTCCTAACTTTTAGTTTTTTAAAATGACAAATCATCAATCAGTCAATTCAAATGCCATTTCCTTTACTACAATAAATATTTTTTTTTGTTAACAGTTGATAATAAAAAATTTGCAGAAGTAAAGAAAGCGTTAACATCATTATGGAAATGTTAATATTTAGTTGAATACAAGCCAAGTAATAAATAAAACAATATAAATAAACGATTTTTATTTTTAATTACAATACGTCACGTTGCAACGCATAACAACAAAATTTTAACTCTTTGTAAACAAAAAAATGAGAATGTACAAAACAAAAACATTTACAATAGAGAAGTTCATGATGTTCAAAATATACAATTTAACTCGATAGAATTGAAAGATAAACCAAAACTAATAAAACAGTGAAAGTTTTTTTTAAATTCGTCAATAAATGACTGAGAAATAAATTATTGATATTTATTAATTTGACGACCGCTTAGCCTAGTGGGTAGCGACCCTGCCTACGAAGCTGGAGGTCCCGGGTTCGAATCCCAGGTCGGGTCAGTATTTATATGATGAATATCGATACTGGTACCGGGTCTTGGTTGTTATATGTATGTGATGTCTTCGCTTGGTACGCAAAACAGAAGCTAATGCTTAGTTTGGGGCCACGACGTTGTAATGTGCACGTTATTATTATTATTATGTATTTTCGTGCGGTTTGACTGGTGGATTCTTACTGCCCATGACGTCTCATTGTCTACTCGATTGAGTGTCGCGTCATCTCACTGCACCACAAATTATGCCTTGGATGCCTTGGACTAGTCTATAATATCTTTTGTTTCTTTGTGTAATAGGTAATTAAGTTTTATTTGAATATAAAGGAACAAGTTTTTGTAAAAGACAAAGTGATAATTTACCTAAAATTGATATTTTCACTGTGATGGACTTTTCTTCAAATCCATTTTATATTAGTGCTGAAATAAAAGTTTAGGCTCTAAAGTTGAAGGTCCTGGTGATATATCCCGGTAAACGTACGCTGACACCGATCGCTTGGTCTTCAGATTGACCTGTACAGAAATTACAGTTGGCATAAATGCTCTGACTTTAGATATTAAGTATTATTAGTATATTACTTAATATACTTAGTAAGAACATATGAAAAAAAAAGAAACCCCTAACGGCACAAATTCAGTAGGTATAGATCCTTTCTTCAAAAGTCGTCGGTGATTTAGTTAGACAAAACAGTTATCCGTAAAATGTCTACTGCAAACCAAAGAATGTTT
Source organism: Luffia ferchaultella (assembly GCA_949709985.1). NCBI lineage: Eukaryota > Metazoa > Arthropoda > Insecta > Lepidoptera > Psychidae > Luffia > Luffia ferchaultella. The sequence goes on from OX453269.1 coordinate 6,599,272, forward strand.
TCGAGGAGTCCCACCTGTTCTATTTAACATTTTTTTCCATTGTTCTATGCTAACCGTGTTTACAGGAAACCTGGATATTATGAAATAGTCATCATTATCAGGAAGCATTTTTTAACACCGCAGTTTCTTGGAGGAAAATGAGGTTAAACTATTGTATACAGTAGTTTTGTCATTCAAAGTTAAATTATTTACGACGTTCATAATCAGAGAACAGATAGAACGTCAGACTTTAAATCATAAATAAATAACGATTAAAATTAAATAGAGCATCAGATTTTAAATCTTAAATAAATAACGATTAAAATTAATTGTGTATATATCTTATATTTTCATTTGAAAAAGTCTTGTATTTACATATATACCCTATGTGTAGTATATATGTATAGATGTCATACTTTCCCTTACAATGTGCTGCCAGGCTAAATAAACCTCACAATATGTTTAAAAACAGTTAACGACATCATTCCAGTGGAACAGGTGCAATTAGGTAATATCAAATTTACAAAATATTTATATTTGAAAATATCGACATATCGATACATTTTGTGCAATCCCTATGCTTCATTGTTTGATTGTAATTTTACACAATATTTTTGTATCGTACACATAATTGTTTAAAATAACAAATTATTTACAAAATAAAGTATTTACCGTATACTACTGATGTATAACCAAGTAAATTTAGCATTGCTTTTTATAAAAATAAGCATTAAGATAACAGTATGTTATTGGCAGTACTTACCGGTGAAATGTCTCTTTATTTGGATTATTAACATATGTTACAGTGCAATTTAAAACTGAACACTACACCATTTTTATCACAAGAATTAATTTTTGTAGAATTCAAAACGATTATAACACAAAATAGAAAACAAAGCTGGACCTTATTTTGACAAGTGAGTAAAGAAGACTAAATGTGTTCAAAGAGGTTTTATGTCAGATTTTCTTGCATTTCTTTCTCGCATGTAGGATTTCCGCAAAGAGCTGGATGTCATTCGCACACTGTGTTCCTCTCTTACGCTAGTATATATACCTTTATGGTTTAAACCGAAATAATTTTTTAAACATATTTATTTATTGTGTAAACGTCATCACGATTTCAAATGGCCACTGGCCAGTATTCACGTAACCAAAAAGGTTTTGTTTTAACTCAGTCCGAAGTAGCTAAAGTATATCCATTATTTTAACCCACACTCTTTGAGACGCCGCCAAAGCACTCAGACAAAAAATTCATAAGAAAAACTGCCGCACATGCCAGCTGTAACAAAGAAAACGACGGCTTGCGCATGCGACGTACAGTTTCAGCAAAAATTTTGCAGTCATTCAATTAATTTTTATCAGTTTACAACGACGCTTCACGGCGTAAGTAAATGACAAAATAGAACGTTTTATTATAAACACAGGTGGTAATTTGAAGGGTACGTCGACTGATGAAGAATGTCATAAGTTTTTGTTTCGTGTGCACTGAATGTGATAAGTTTTTGTTTCCCTAAATAAATATATTGTAATTTGTCCATTTTGTTCTTGCTTTGCCTTTTGGTGTACCGAGGTCTAATGTAATGGATAGACTTTAAAGTATATCCATTGTTTTAACTCACTACCTTTGAGACTCCGCCAAAGCACTCAAAAAAATCCACAAAGAAAGCCGCTGCACGTGCCGACCGTCACAAAGGAAACCGACGGGTTGCACGTGCGGCGTACAGTTTCAGCGAAAATTCATCAGTTTATTTCGACGCTTCACGGAGTAATTAAATGACAAAATAAAACATTTTATTATGGACACATGTGGCCATCGAAGGATACGTCGAGTAATTAAGAATGTTTGTCATAAGTTTTTGTTTTATGTGATACGTTTTTGTTTCCTCTAAATAAATATATTTCAACTGTTCCTCTTTTGCCTTTCGGTGTACTGAGGTCTAATATAACGGATAGATTTTACTCATTCCCGATCATTTCAGTGTGGCCTGTATATAATACATACGCTACGATCTGTATTGTTAAATGTTTATTACTATGTAGCAGTAAGTATAATAAACAAACATTCTTTATTTCAGATGTTTTTGTCAGTCAGAAGATGGCGAACGTATATTTGGCGAAGTTCTCAATAGAGGAATGATTACAATTAGTAATTTGCATTGCGGTTAGTACAAAAATTTACACTGTCATACAAACGCTTGTATATGTCGCATCTATGACAATTAAAATTGTAATTTTACTATAAAAAATAATTCACAATTTCGCTGACCGATTTTAGTACAGTAGCTTAGGGTAACATTAGACCAGCCCTTAATAAATATTTTAAAATGACAATGAGCACATTACCGTTGAATATAAGATAGGAGACGACGGTACATTGAATAATGACTTAGAAGAAGAAATAGCCGGTATTGAATTTTGTATTCTTCAAGCAGAGGGTTCATCGTTCAGGAAAAATGTCAAAAGATCGCCTCATACGGCATAGTGGAAAAATTACAAGAATTAGCACTTTTAAGCTGTATTCCCTATAAAAGTATGAAAAGTTAGACGAAGTAATTGTGTTAAACGCACTGTTGACGGAGCGTTGTAGCCGAGTTGCTCAAGCGCCCGCACGGTTGCCGTCGAGCGATTGAATTGTAATCGTTTGGTCCGCCGGGTTTGATTCGAAATCCCGAAAGTTCAAAATCCCGAATTCATAATCCCGAATGTTCGCAATTCCAAACATTGAAAATCCCGAAAACTCTCCACGCGAGTAATACATATTGTTACGTGTTAGGGTTCGAAGGATTTGGAGATTTTGGAGAGAAAGACCTGCTGACTCTTTTGAAGACTTTATTCACTAGCACTAGGTCCAACACAAAGCACTAGGTCCAAACACTAAGCACTAACAATGTCCTAGGTCGTGGCCAAGTCGTAGATTTCACTGGTATCACTCTTGATCACTAGTTTCGCTTCGAAGTCGCCTCGAAGGTAGCCCAAAAACTGAACTGGTTGGCTCGCCTCCCTGCGGCTATTTAAATGGGCCGAAACGAGCGTCGAGACCATTCCAGAACTCACTCCACTCGCGTGAACGCGATCGACCGGGTTGGATGATTCTAGAAAGTCTCACGTAGGTACTCGGTTTTCGATACTAATCTCTTCCTCTAACGCCATCTAGTATTGAGTAGGGGGTTGCATGTTGTCTTTGTTCTTCAAGTGGTTTTACTGGTTGACGCTAGATGGCGGTCGTTGCTTTGTGTGTTCGTAACAATATATTACTAAGCACCACTGGTGCTTTATAATTTTAGTATGGTGATTAGAAACAATTAGAAGTGGGTGAAATTAAATCCCTTAAATTTCATTACAATCATACATATATTATACGTACAACATACATACCTACATGTCAAGTGACCGTGAAGCTAATAAAAGGGTGTTAAAAATATTTCAATTGCAGTACTTAATGCTTGTTTTATTGGTAATTTTTAGAGTTTCGGGATTTTGAACTTTCGGGATTTCGAATAAAACCCGGTCCGCCGCATATCGCTCTAATGTCATGATAATAACGAACTAATATTTCTATCGTTACTTAGGTTGTTCCAGAGTCAATCACAAAATCCAAAACCTGATCAGCTCAGCACTAAGGATGCCTGCGATAGGGCCTAGATGCACTCCAGACGGGAACTTCAACCCTTTACAATGCGTTGGCAGAATTTGTCATTGCGTCGATAGAATAATAGGGGTGGTAAATCTGAATGCTAAAATCGATTTGGATGATCAACCGGTTTCAGAATTGCCTTGTTGTAAGTATCCCAACTAAAATATCAGTTATAAATAAGAAAGTGTGTTCGTTTGTTTGAATTTTTACATCGTAACGATGCAACAAAACGGCGTGATATTATGTATAGAAAAAGTTGAAGAGGGGGGCAGTGACGCAGTTAATTATTTGTTTACCCCGGTCGAAGTTTTCCATAGACAAGTTCCAATGGATACAAAACCAATATTTTTATTTTTTAAAACAAACCTATACACATTAAGTTTCTTTTTGAAGTTTGAATCATGTTCCTATCTTCATTGAAACGCCGCTACCGATTTTGCAAAAGCCAGCGTTACAGTATCTATAATAAATAACGCCTGAAGCATGACGAGGGCACGCATGTTCAACGACTTCATGGAAAGCAAGAAATTTGTCTATGAAGGAATTTATTCATTTTCCCACGGGCCCTACCAGCCTTGCGGCTATACGGGCCGAATTTCAGACATTTTTAAAAAGAGAAATGACATAACATAAACATACAAACACAACAAGAATTTATAAAAATACATTATAAATTACATTTATAAATGCTCCAAGCCCCCCTCCTCACCCTGGGGGAGGCCTAAGCCCCTGCAGTGGGGTAAAAATGGGCTGATGATGATGATGATAAATGCCGCGCGCTACATATAAACGAGTTAACGCGGCATCATTTGGTCCGTGTGACTTGCACTACATAAAACTCAGGCAGCCACCCTAATTAGGGCGTTAACATCACAAAACAGTCACTACTGCGTCAGGCATCCCAGCGTAGTTCCCGAATATCTCAGCCTCCCCCGCCGCCCATGCCATATGCGTGCGCGAACTCCCTGAGCCTGCCATAGTTCGCCCTAGAAGCAACGAGATCTGTTCGAGAAAAGTGCATTCCACACCATCCTGCATCCCTTTTCGCTCAATTCCGTCTAACATCTTCATTCATGGAACTAATAAGTACTACGTACTTACTAGTTCCATGTCTTCATTCTAATGTCGTCATACAGAGGATAGGACCACAGAATGTGGTGCCTGCCCTCATCAGCCAAACCACAGTCACACAAACTGACCTCGCATAACTTCATAGCGTGAAGTCTCTTGCGAAAGCATCCATGCCCCGTCAGCAGCTGCGAGGTTTTATAGTCCGGAGCAATCCAGTGATAATTTAGACGCTCCGACATGTCCGGGAAAAAGCTATACAACTGACGGCCAATTCGTCTCCCTAAGCCATCGTTTCTGCCACTCGCACACAGCATACATCCTAGTTTCCCGTTTCCGAGCCTTAAAAGTGAAGGAATTTAAAAAAAATTAGAAACTGTTTTGACAGTGCTCCTATGGATCTATTCGAGCGCCACCTACCTAGTAAATTATCCCGAAGTTTTCACCGTGCATAAGGACGCGCCGACCGTTAATACACCATTTCTTTTGATTACTTACCCTGAAAATCGACAATGGCGTGTCCTCTTCAACAAAATTATGTATCATTATGCTATTTCACACGTTAAAGTATCAAAAACTGAAGACCACACTTTTTGAATTTCTGGAAAATACCTATTATTACCGGAGATATGACAAATCAAAGTTTGTGTTTTTACGACCCGCTCGTGACGTCACTCGGTGCCACTACGTACAAATTATCCACGTTAGCCCATAGTAATGTAACCGCGTGACGTCATAGCACGGTTTAATTAAAAAAATTGTATCTTCGACGTTTTTGTAGATATCAATAAAATTCTTTCATTTATTAGTTTTTCTTAATAAATATAATATATTTCTATAAAATGTAAAAATGACATGACTCGCTCGTACTACGTCGTCAACACGATGACAGTAGTCGATGATAGGCCAAAAAATTAAATTAAAAAATTTAAAAACCCCCGACACAAAAAATACTAACCTTTAAAAAGTGTGACATAATACAAGTAAACTTAAAATACCTAATAGTTAGCGGTCCCCGACGCTTTTAAGGATCAAAAATCATTAGGCATTGAACAAACTTGTATTATTTCATACTTTTTAAAGGTTAGTATTTTTTGTGTCGGGGGTTTTTAAAATTTTTAATTTAATTTTTATTTCAAAATTTTTAAACTTTTATTTAGTTAAACTAATTCATACATGATCAGACAAAAAAATATTTTACAAGTTTTTAGTTTTCATTTCGTTAGTTAATATTCCGCATTCCCTTTTTAATTTCATTTTCTAGTGGCAACCATCTTGGATTAGAAATTTGTCATAGTGTATATAGTACTAGTCAAGCCCTTTTATTTGATACCCATTAGAGTAATGAAAAAATATGATGTCCGCCATTTTGTGGCGGCGGCCATCTTGGCCTGATTTTCATCAGACATAGCTAAGAACACTCCCGACTGATTCACCATTCATATAAAAAAATCCGCAACCAAATCGGTTCATCCGCTTGGGAGCTACGATGCAACGGACTGATACACAGATACACACACACATCAAACTTATAGCACCCCTCTTTTTTCGTCGGGGGTTAACGATGGGCCAACATGGAGTGAGGCCACATGACTGTAACGACAATTCCAAAAAAAGTCACGTCAAATATAATAGGCTTGTGTTTCTGAAAGTATAAACTAATTATTTAGTGAGGGAACATTGAGCCCGGATGGGACACATCGACAAGCGATGTATTTCTATTATATAAAATATTGAATTTTGCAGATGATCCACATTTAGATATATTCGCAAAATTTTACCCACCACAAGAACAAGCTCCATACAATTACACAACTCCGTGTTACGAAGCCATGGAAACCAAAATGAAATTAATACTGACCAGTGAAAAACTAGGTTTCGATGTGGATCATTTCAGTACCGTAGACAAATGCCTGCCAGACGGTTCATTTGAAAGAATCGCCACTACAGTCAATGGAAGGTAAATTTCCAACTAACGGTATACTGTATAACGTTGATCTTCTCTGCGGTAGCTGCGCAGTAAAGTAAGGACGGCACCGTCACTAATTTGTACGTCTATTTCTCGCTCATTTTCAAATGGACAAAATGTACAGTGCGGTATCATACGTCCCGTACCGCGCAGCACACGCAAGTAGAACCAACGTTATGCGGTATATACACCTATTGTTACTGTGGAATGCCAAAATTTTTCACATTAAAAATATTTTTCTCGAAAAAAAGTATCGATACAGCGTGGTTAATAAGTTAAATATGAACGAGAAAGGGGCAATACGCGGGTGTAGAGGAGAAAAGTATTACGCCGGCGGCCGCTGATCGACGCAATTTTGTGGACAACTTTGTCGCGCTATATGTCTATATTTTTGTACTGAGTGACTTTAAAAGACAAAAACTCGTTAATATTAAAATTTGGATAGTGATGAAAGTTTCAGTCTGTGGGTTACAACAGTTTCTATAGTAGTAAATGTTAAGCAAGTCTTTTTTTAGTTGTCAACTTTAATTTGTTCTGACTTTTGAAAAGTGAAAAATGAAAAGGGGGGGGGGGAGACTTTTTAGGATTTCAGGAGTGCATACCTCAACAGCTATTGATTTAATTAAAAAAGTAATAATAATAACAATACCTAGGACATCCCACACAGCGCCATCTACTTCTAAACTAAGCAAAGCTTCTACTATGGATACCAGACAACTGATATAAATACTTAAATAATCATTATAATATTTACATATATAGAGGTTTTTTTACACCTAGGCATGGAACAATTAGACACGTTCATGCACACAAATATTTGTCCCGGGCGGGAATCGAACCCGCGACCCTTGGCTCCGCAATTACGGTCTCTAAACACTCGCCCAACCGGTCATCTAGTAATTATTCTATATCATTTTTAAAAAACCTATCTAGAAGTAAGCACCTATCCCACACGTTACTGTGAGCAGAAATTTTTGTCGTCCTTTATTTACAAGTACACTTACCCCAAAAATATTTATAAAAAACAGGCGCATAGGATGAATGGAAAATTTCGTTTTTTGCCATTTTCTATTAAACCCTAAAAATTTATAAGTTGCTCAAAGCGCTCTTCGACCGTCGCCGCGGCTAATTACCACCGCATCAATATTCAGCAAACACAGACAATAATATTAACCATAAATAGTCATTATTTTGAAGAAAACATAAGTCTGTTTTTTTTTTTAAATCAATTCGATCCAACATGAATAATCCAGCTGGTATATATTTTAATTTTCATTATATTAATATTAACGGTTCATTTTCAGCAAAATATGTGTGGATCCAGTAGGTCATCAAATACAGAACTTCGGTGCGGAACCCAATACACCGGGTTTTGAAGAAATTGACTGCAGTAAGTTATTCTTGAAATATTATTGGTTTACCTACAAGTTTGTATTTGACACCCTTTTGACCATTTCTCTCAAGGAAGATGACGCTTTCCATAAAAGTTGGGGATTTTTACTTCATTCGGATGAAAGAGGAAGCCATTCTGTTGCTTACTTAACCGGGTCAGCGCCTCATGACCTGTTCTATTTTCCCTTTAAAATTAAATGTTTTCCGGGTGGGTAGTGGAGGGGTGGGGGGTGGTCACATGAAGCTTGCTAGAACATAATCTTTGGTAGGAACACGACGGACCGGTGACTTAGGTGCCTATCGAAAATATTATCTTTTGAAAATTTCGTAACTTGGGCACATAGAGCTAATGGGCATATGATGTTTGGAGTAGGAACAAGATAGGAGTGGGGGGGGAGGGGGGATTTTTACGCCGGCATTGTAAATAAGTGAAACGTGGAACGTGAGGTTTTTATTGATTCACACTACCTGGATATTAGTAACAGCAATTACACAGCTACAGTAATTCTTGCACTATGAAATTCACTTTTTTGCGCTTTTATCGCTCATTGTGTAGGTAACGCTTGGACCAAAGTTTTTATTAACACAGTTTTCATATTTTTTTCCGAAAGTATAAACCGATTCGTACCTTACTCTTAAAATAAAAAAAAAATGTCTATAAGTTTCCTAGTTATTTTTTTCCAAAAATCGATTAATGAAATATTCCTGTGACGTCAACTGGACAGATGTTTACTATTTGCATTAACTTAGACCAACTAAAGTCATAATGTTTTTATTGATTAATGAGGATTAATATTTCCTTTGACATAGTGTACATCGTGCCTAGTGATTTTTTTTATTTTCCTAACTTTGGTTTTTTACTGTGGAGAGCATGGCAATAAACTTAACTATCTAAATGACGTCACAGGGACGGGATTTCAACGTCCGATGAATTTTCATGAATATCTCTCTATAATTAGAAAGAATTGATATATTGAGAGATTATTCTAGAACTTTATTCTTTTAATTTTTATGACCACTAGCACAACTTTAAACTTTTGCTTCAAGCCCATTGACTTCCTTGACTCCTTGAACTGATTCCTCGTCGGTCACGAGTGCACCGCTTTTATAGTAATCGTATTTAATTTCCTTAGTGACACTTCATAATAATTGCGCCCGTAGCTTCGACCGTTTGATTTAGATTTTTCGTGAAAATGATATACTTCAATGAATGATGAAATAATTGCTTCGCGTCTTCGTTTCTCAAAGGACAAATAAAAACATTTTCGTAGTTATATTTAAATATCTCGATAGTTAGATAACGCCTCCTATCGCCCTCGAAAATAAACTTACGGTGGAACAACGCCTGTTTAGTACGGCTATGTATTAAAAGATGGAGCCACCGTATAAAGAAATTATTTTTATGTTTTTATAATCACATTTCTAGAATTCAGTTGAAAAAACATAACATGCGACTATAAAAAATATTTCTTTTAAAGTTTCTAAATTATATTATTGATTGTTTCGACAGTTTCGAAGCGTTTGTACAATAACCTAAAATTTATGGAAAATAAGGTTTTTTCGACTGATTTCTATTGTGGTTTATTCAATAGTTTCGAAACGTTTATCGAAAAACCTTAATTTAAACATATTTAAGATTTTTGTACAAATGCTTCGAAATTGTTAAAACAATCAATAAAATCAGTTAAAAACATCAAAGAGAAATATTTTTTTATATCGCATGTTATGTTCTATCAACTGAAACCTAGAAGTTTGATTATGAAAAAATAAAAATCGTTTCTTCATACTGTAGCTCCATCTATTATTACATAGTCGTACTAGACAGGCGTCGTCCCACCTTAAAAAAAATGTCTTAATTAATAATGAATATTTTAATCCTTTTTACAGAATGCGCACTAACTTCACTCCTAATGACCGATATGCCAGAACAGCCGATTTGTTGTTCTAACGGCAACTTCAGACCAATACAATGTCGAAGAGGCGTCTGCAGATGCGTGGACTCTGATGGACGACAGTTTGGTCCCGATTCTGCGGATGTGACGAATCTACCATGTCACAATGAAACTATTAGTGATTGGAGAACGTGTTGAAAAAATGACTTAGGTTCAAAGCCGGTACGATCACCATTCGTTTGAGGGTAGCTCCCAAATTTACATTTTGCAAGCAGTTTTTCAGTAATCGAATTGGATACAAGATTAAGAAAACAAAAACAGTCTCTTTTTTTATAGTTCTTCATTAAATTTATCGGATATTTAAAATTTTATTTTATTTCACTCTATCGAAATAAATTATTTTTCGTACGTAGGTATTGCTGGTTCATGATGAAGAATAAGATTCATTCTTTATCAACCGTAATGATTGATAAAGAAAAATACATGTCTCTGGATTCAACAAGTATTTAAAAAAAAAAATCGAAAAAATTCACAATTTTTCACAAGATGTCGTGATAGCCCAGAGCCACAGACCAGTCAACCTATAGAACACGCTTTAATAAACGTCAGTATGAAAACGAAATCGCCAAAAAGTGGCGGGGTGAGGGGAGAAGTCGGCTAGTTTTCATTGGCTCGTTCAAATTTGACAATTTAACGACTTCCGACGTGCTTCCAACTGACCGCTCAGAAGAGACATAGTTATGTATAGTGTCACTACTTAGCCTTGGCGAATGCTACTCCCTGTCAAAGCGTGGTCTATAAGGTTGACTTGTCTGTGCCCAGAGCGCAACGAACCTGTCTCAAATTTATAAGGCCCCATAGGGCCATGGTTCGAATCCGGGCGTGTACCAATGAGTTTTTCTGACTTAAGTACACAATATCACTGACACCGTGCTTCGGAGGGCACGTTAAGCAGTCGGTCTCGGACGCTGTCAACAGATGGCGGTCGTTACAGTTCCTAACCCGCAGTGGAGCAGCGTGGTGGACTTAAGCTCCAAGCCCCCCTCCTCACCCTGGGAGAGGCCTAAGCCCCTGCAGTGGGGTAAAAATGGGCTGATGATGATGATGTGATAATTTAATTTGTTTATCGTTTAGTTTATTTCTGTAAAATATAAATAAAGGTCTATATTCCGTGTTTTTTCCCAAATTTTAAACACTACCGTTTCGGTGATGAGGGGATAATCAACTTTCTTTCCATTCCATTCCATCAGCTCTTTGTATACCCCACTGCAGGGGCTAAGGCCTCCCCTCGAGATGAGGGGGGCTTGGAGCTTAAATCCACCACTCTGCTCCAAGGCGGGTTGGCGTATTTTAACGACCGCTATCTATTGACAGCAACCGGGACCGACTGCTCAACGTGATCTCCGAGGCACGGAGTCAGTGATAGCTAATGTACTTAAGTCAGAAAAAACACATTGATAAACGCCCGGATTTAGAACACGGCCACATGGCCTTATAAATTTGAAACAGGTTCCCTGCGTTCGGGCTATCACGACACCAACTTTCTTTAATATCCTTGAAACCCTGAATATAAAAATATGCTTGTACTTTTTATAGTAAACACTTTCATTTGACATGTCACTAGGAGCGCTTAGAAAAGTTTTTTTTTTTTTAATTTTCTACTTTGCTCCCCAAAATGGAAATCTTTCATTTACGCTGTACATTTGTTATCCGTTCACCAAACTCTGTACATGTATCGAATTACAACTTTTGCATCAAGTAGGTTCGGAGAAAGAAGCTGTGACAGATGGACAAACAGGCGGTAACCAGAATGACCGTATACGGGTTCCTTTTTTCATCTTTGATGTACGCGACCCTAAAAAGTCCCTATACGATTAGGATTACTCCGTTTTCCGTCTGAATGTCTATCCGTCTGCCAAGACCCTTTTTCAGCGGGACGCGTGGAGGTATCAAGTTCAAATTAGTATCATATACTGTGTTTTTATAAATTAATTATACCGGATGTCTTTATGAATTCACCAAAATTAAGTTAAAATTGTAGAACGTACCTTGCATGTATAACACTAATACAGGTTTTTAAGTTCATTGAAAAATATGGGCCCCTCCCAAGCTTGGATACGCCACTGCTTGGTGCTTTATTTAAACACATCATCATCATCAGCCCGTCTCTCCACTGCAGAATATAGGCCTCTCCCAAGGCTCGCCACCACACACGGTCCTCCGCCTTCCGCATCCAATTACCCACGGTATGGTGCTTCAGGTCATCAGTCCACCTGGCCGGGGGCGTCTAACGCTTCGCTTCCCAATACGTGGCCTCCACTCGAGAACCCGTCTACCCCATCGGTTGTCGGTTCTACGGCAAATGTGACCGGCCCATTGCCACTTCAGCTTGCTAATCACTTCGGCTATGTCGACAACTTTAGTTCTTCGACGGATTTCAATATTCCTGATTTTGTCCATCAAGGAAATACCGAGCATAGCCCGCTCCATAGCGCGCTGAGCGACTTTAAATTTGTGAACCAGTCCTGCCGTGAGAGTCCATGTTTCGGCACCGTATGTCATTAATGTATTTAAATACCCAACAAGTAAAAGCAGCAAGGTGCGGACGGCAACTTCAAATTGGGGTAAGATTATATATTGGCAGCACTATCGCACTTTCCTATTGTCTTTGGTCATTCCACAATAGAAAATCTGTTGTGGACCACGGGGTGCGATTCGAAATCACACATCGAGGGTTCGGTAGGGGGTCACTACATAGGGTCACTATGGCTGATTAGATAGAAGTAAGGTAATTTTTAAATACAAGGGTAACATGAAATATTTTCATAAGGAAAATAGTGTTACGAGCTGCTAGTTCGGATTTTTTGGGATGCACTAAAACACTAATTTATTTATCTTTATTTTATTAAAAAACAAAATCACAAATAAACTTAAGAACAATCAATATCGAGCACTAATTATACCGTTATATCACTCCGCACTTTGCAATTAATCGCACTTGACTTATCCCAAAAACTGTCCTGTTCGACTACTGATCATTGCCTTATAAACCCATCTCCCCTCCACGTGTCAGACGTCGCGAATTCTCGAATATTTAATAATTACATTTCTACTTTTTACTCGAGCGTGGGAAAAATTTAAGCGCCGGCGCCTAATAAAAATGTGCGTTGATTTTTCGAAATATCGAGGCGTGTTTCTTTATACAGACCGTCTCACAAATTCTTTTTTCAATTCATGGAATTTATTTCTCTATCTGGATTTTCCTGTTTTATTCAATGACCGTGGGAACTTTTCGAGTAAGTTCGCTGACCTGTCGACGTGCTATTATAGATACGCGTCACAATAGTAAAGATTAGTTTAGTGCGCGAGGCGTCCCATCATTTCATGGTTTATGATGTATATCCACGAGTTTAATAATTTTAGGTATTTCTACTTTTCCTCTCACTGTAGACTATTACCCCACGTACATCTACCTAGTGATAAATAAAAACGCAAAAATTCTTTAGAATCAATTTGATTTTTCACTGTATTTCACTATTCAGATACCTAATTGCTATTATTTAAATAAAATGAAATATATAAATAGAAATTGAAAAATATAAGAAATTAAAAAAAATAAAAATAAATATTATGTTATTTAAATAAAACACCATTCAATAATATTATTTTTATTATTATGACTACTCAACGGCACAAGCAATAAATAACAATTTTAACAATAATTCATTCCAACTTATATCTATTTACAATGAGAATTCTTCAATAATCGGATTGAAACGTTCTAAAGAACCCGTTTTTGACAGTTAGCACTTTCAGAAACGTTTAAATATCCCACGCGTTAGTCCAACACGGCGTATGGAACGTCCACTGGGAAGCAGATAGAAAAACAGTCTATTGCACAGCGTAGCCACGTTATCAGACAAGATTTCCTAGGCTAATGTCACCAAAACAAGTTTTATTTTGGCCATCAATACTTGATGATGGAGATTTTTTTAAATTAAATGAACGCGATTTCTGTAAAAAGGAGTGTCAAAAGCTTGTGTACTCATGTGGTGCGTACACAAACCATACTTTACGTACACAGACCAGTCAACCTATAGACCACGCTTTAATAAACGTCAGTACGAAAACGAAATCGCCAAAAAGTGGCGGGGTGCGGGGAGAGGTCGGCTAGTTTTCATTGGCTCGTTCAAAATTGACAATTTAATGGCTTCCGACCTGCTTCCAAGTGACCGCTCAGAAGAGACGTAGTTATGTAGTGTCACTACTTAGCCTTGGCGAATGCTACTCCCTGTCAAAGCGTGGTCTATAAGGTTGACTTGTCTGTGTTTACGTATGACACTGAACGTGTGTGACGTTGTCAACAACTGTCAAAGTAAGAAGGTACACGTACGCAGGCAGGTGTATTTTAAAATGTACAAGGTAATTTTTAATGGCGGGGCTACACTGACGTGTCAATGCCGTTAATTATAGCAATTGAAGGGGTGAGTGGACAAAGGTGGAACTTACAAAAAGTTCAAAATGAGTTATGAATGTTATTATGTTGCTCCTTCCACATTTCATCATCATCATCATCATCAGCCCATTTTTTACCCCACTGCAGGGGCTTAGGCCTCCCCCAGGGTGAGAAGGGGGGCTTGGAGCTTAAGTCCACCACGCTGCTCCACTGCGGGTTGGGAACTGTAACGACCGCCATCTATTGACAGCGTCCGGGACCGACTGCTTAACGTGCCCTCCGAAGCACGGTGTCAGTGATATTGTGTACTTAAGTCAGAAAAACTCATTGGTACTCGCCCGGATTCGAAACATGGCCTTATGGGGCCTTATAAATTTGAGACAGGTTCGTTGCGCTCTGGGCTATCACGACACTTCCACATTTGCAAGCCTGAAATGTATGCATGTTTGTCAGTTAATACCTTTGCTATAGGTCTTTATTTTTGACACGAATCAAAATTTGCGCAGTCGATTTATGATCATTTAAAATCTAATTCCATACAAAAAGTCGATTTATTTTGGTTTCTCAAATAACACCTTTGTCCACTCACCCCTTCAATTGCTTGAATACACCTGCAAAATCCTTGTGCAACCACACAAATTAAACACTACGCTGATTAACGACATTACACGTTAGTGTGGCCCCTTCTGAAGAGGAAATGTAAGAAAATAACATGTTTCTTACTAATGAATTTGCACTAATTATTACTCAGCAATGTAGAATTTTCATCAACTCTTCTTCTTATATATTTTATAAACATAAATAAAATAATATTTTGTCATTTTCATTTAAAAGCAGAATTTATTTGAGAAAACATTCCACAAAAAATCTTTTCGACAGGCAATTACAATGGAGTAAGTGACAATTTGTTAGTTTTTAATGTTTTTGCATACTTCACAGTAGTGTGTTTTTGTTTTTGTCAATTTCTCTAACAATACCACTGATTATACAGGATGAGATTTTAATCACCAGCCAAAATTTTTCTAGATGTTAGGTATCACCAATAGACCTCATTACGTAAATAAAAATATAGGTCAAATATTCATAATCAATAATTATATCCTAAATATTTTTTAACAAAATTTGGCTACCTTCTACGTACATACGATAGAGCGAGGCATGGGGCATGTGCGCGGGGCGCGTGCACGTGCACTGGCGCCTTCGTCAACGGTGACTAGTAATATTGGTAGATTTGGGAAAGGTTTACGTAGTCTTTACTGAATATTTTCCTATTGAACGACACTAAAAAAAAACAAAATGGTCAACAGATTTTTATCAAAGATCATTATATTAAAATTTGGCTGGTCATTAAAACTTCACCCTGTGTAGTTAATGTACAGAAAACAAAAAAGGAAATTAGCCAATATCGCTAGGCAAAGTTTGCTTATGTAGTTGCCGAGTTGAATGCTTTTGTCAAAAAACATAATAATCTGAAGCTTGGGAGGATCCCTGCATGTACGCAGTTATCGACCACAACGAGGTGAGGTGACTAAAAAAGGGGTTCAGCGAGCGACTCATCGTCACCCGCCTGAACCACCTCTCACCCTACTCTCAGATAAAACGATTGAACATCATAATTGCTGGCAAAAAAAAAACTATGCAGCCCGACAAAAACATTTTGGCACGAGGCAAAATCTGACCTGACACTGCGCCCTCGTGAGAAATATTCAATGACCGTTTGTTGTTATTAATCTGCTGTGAATATTTTAAAGTTCATGCCAAAACTGATAAGAAACTCCAATTGGATCTTCCATGTCAAAGAGTAGGTAGGCGTACCAAATAGTACCGTGAACCCATTTTTTTTTAAATTTAGTTCCTGGCTTTACTGTATATCACCTATTTCCGTTAACCTCGTGTATAGTTCCAATCAAACTTTATGGTGGATGTGAACATAGGCACAAGTTGTGTCGCAGTATCCAGTTTTAGGTGTAGCGGGACGCAGTGGAGCGAGGGGCATATGACTATGATAGCGTTGAATTCCGATCCGCCATAAAGTTTGATTGGAACTATAGTAGAAAAAAAAATGACATTGTCGCTTACTCTGTTGTACTTAAGACCGTCGAGAACTTTATTTTTACAGTTTCCTAAAATAATATACCTATTATTAAATTTAAAAATTTAATAAATATACTGCGAGATATGAAACGCCTCACAAGACTTATCGTTTGAGTTAACATGTCAGAAATATGGGTTCGGAAGAATGGAACTTGGTGTTCCATATATGAACAATTATACTATTAAGGGTTAGTGAGTTAAAGCAATCATCCTCATAATCACACTTCGACGTACGTCATCACGCCACGTCACAATATTTCTCTATCTGCTTTAGTACAGGTTCTATGTAGCGTCGATGACATCTGTGACGTCATAATTGTCATTTTAACTATTTCATCCGGAATCATTAGGTGCGCGATTTGAACAGAGGCAGATATGATGTTAAAATACCGTAAAAAAAAACAGGTCATTTATGCTGAGTAATATGATTTTGAAAAAAAAAATATAGAAACCAACCAATGGCGTGACAGCATAGTCACGTGTGCTATAACGCCATTGGTTAGTTTCTGTATCATTTCTATGTCAAAATCATATTACATAAGCATAATTGACCGGCTGACTGGATAGCCATTGACCATAATACTTCGTGACGTCATGATGACGTCTATTGCGCCCATTAAGTTTTGGGACAGTTTAAGTATTTCACGTGGAATTAATCTGGCAATAGCTTATGTAGGGAATGTCCTATCAGTTTATCAAAATGACTAGAGAAATCAAATGCTGAATGACTTTGAAATACTGCGTGAAAATGGTGTTTGTTGTAAGTCAATTAAAAAAAAAAAAATTTTTTTTTACCAAAAGCGATTTTTCCATTCCTAATATACAAGAAATAATTATCGTACAGACAATTAAAACTACTTTGAACTATTTATATCTATAATAAATAGTAATAAATTAGAATAATTAAGGTGCGGATACATTCAGGGCTAGAAAAGGACTGCGGAATATTTCACAATTTTCGATTTTCAACCCTAAATTTCCAATAAAATTAATAAGGTGATATTAAACTATCTGAATAATTGTTTAAACGATACGAATTAATCCGATAAATATTTGACTTAAAAAATAATACCTATGCAATGGAGTTTTAAAATATAGCATATTTCCACCTGATAACATTTTAACATTTCGAATTTAGCCTTATGTTCATGTGTACACTGCAACTTAAATAGACATATTATGTTTCTATCCCCTTCCTCATTCTTCACTACATTAGCCCATTTTTACCCCACTGTAAGGGCTTAGGCCTCCCCCAGAGTGAGGGGCGACTTGGAGCTTAAATTCACCACGCTGACCACTGCGGGTTGGTGATTGCAACGACCGCAATCTATTGACAACGCCTCCTACTAAAAACTATTCTCGAATACACTTTGCATGAAGTGTACGATTTGACTGTTTTGTAGGTAGCAGAACTCATCTGGTTTGGAATAGCACACCCCAAACGCTACATGGATGGACCCTAATGCATCACATTCACAGAGGATCTGTAGCATAGTCTCCACAGCAATACCACATGCCGAATAGTTATGACTCAGCGAGTCTCATGTGCTGCAAAAGTGTATCAGCAGTGAAGTGGCCGGCAATGCTCCTGTGACTAATCTTATCGTTTCCAGTCTAGTGTCAGGTGTCACGACCAATACAGCGCCATCTAGTCCCAAATTAAGCAAGTACTACGCTTGTATTATGGGACACTAGACAACCGATAAACATACTTTTATAACGCATATACAAATATATTGATATTTCACACCCAGACTCGGAACAAATAGACATGTTCATGCAGACAAATATTTGTCTCGGGCGGGAATCGAACCCGCAACCATTGGCTCCGTAGTTAGGGTCTATAAGCACTCGGCTAAACGGTCAGTCAATATGTAAATAGTATCGATAAATTGAACCACACAACATTTTCATTTCTCAATTAAAATATTGCTTCTTTATCAATAAAGATATTATAATGCAAGAGGACTTGCCATCATCACATCTACCAACCCGTAATAGAATAGCGTGGTAGATGAATCTCCAAGCACCCTCATCTCAAGGGGAGGCTTAAGCCCTTGCAGTGGGGCATTATGAGCTGATATGATGTGGGTATGGAGATTTTTTGATCAATCGAATTTGAATTGACTACAGTGTAAAACTACTTTACCGTTGACTTGTAGGTTTTGTGGTTTTTTTAAAAGTATATGATGTTATAATAATAATATTTGGGACATCCCACACAGCGCCATCTACACTCAAAGTAAGCAAGCATTATGCCTATGTTATGGATACTAGACAACTGATATACATACTCAAATATTTTTTACAATATATACATATGTAAATATTTTACACCCAAACAACAGAACTAATAGTGCATGCACACAAATATTTGTCCCGGGCGGGAACCGAACCAGCGACCTTCTGTTCGACAGTTGGGGTCTCTAACCACTCGGCCAATCGGTCAGTTGATCAGGTGGGAACATGTCTACAATAGCTAAACTAGGTTCGCAGTTTTCACACATACTACCTTGCCGACAAGCGAATGTCAATTCCATATAAAATCGTCGCGACATTAAAGCGGTGCTTACACGAAAAAGGCACAACGTGTTGCAAACATTTTACTTTTTAGTTTTTTTTTTTTTAACTAGCAAAACCGTTCTACCATTGCAATTTTCACCATTTTACCCTTTTCTATTTAAGTCCTCGATCATACGATTCCGTTGAATAAAAATACAATCAAAATTTTTTTTCAGTGTACTTGCTCTAAATATTTTCTTTAAAAAATGCATTTATCAAACGGAACCATGGAGTCGACTCGTCATAGTTTGGTCATTATAAGACGACAGTGACCAAATACAGAACTAATTTTGACAGGCCTAACTTGTCACGAGTGTGAGCGAGATAGCAATAAATTAAAAGTATTACATGCATAGAGATAATATAACTAAAATAGGCAAGCTCCACAAAGCCCTGTATGTGACGGTTGGGCATGGAAAAAAAGGATAATAATAATAATAACGTACGTATACATCACAACAATGTCTAGGCTCCAAACTAAGCATTAGCTTGTGTTTTTGGGTACCAAGCGAAGACACCACACACATATAACAACCAACACCCGGTACCAGTATTAATATTCATCATATAT
The DNA here is from genome assembly GCA_949709985.1 of Luffia ferchaultella. Classification (NCBI taxonomy): domain Eukaryota; kingdom Metazoa; phylum Arthropoda; class Insecta; order Lepidoptera; family Psychidae; genus Luffia; species Luffia ferchaultella. The sequence goes on from OX453269.1 coordinate 6,618,889, forward strand.
TTACCCGACTTGGGATTCGAACCCAGGACCTACCAGTTTCGCAGGCAGGGTCTCTACCCACTAGGCTAGGCGATCGTACAATAACTGTATTGGAAAATAACTGTACATAGTTCTACCCTTATTTTACTTTTATGCCACATGTGCATTAGGACACTCATTTGACAGTCACAGCTATTAACTGCGCATGCTCAAAATAAAAAGAGATAATTCTGTATAATTCGAGGTAGTTTTTTTTTAATCGAGTTTACAGAGTTATTTTTAGTGTCTTTCTGTTGACGTCTGCATTTCGGACTGGCTTACTTAGTCTATTCTATTATCTCTATGCCAAATACAGAACTTTTTAATTTATCTAACTAAATCGCCACGAGTGCGAGCGAGATGGCATGATTCAGAATGTTACATGTGCGAAGTGGCGATGGCGTCCTCGTTAATCCACTACAGCAGAACGTTTATATATTGTAATTACATAGGTTACTGTGTAACGTTCAATATAACGCACCGCAAGTTCTTTCTACTTTTCTTTAGGCTATCCAACAATATTCACAATATTGTATAGAAGCGCTCGCTTTAACTCGACTCACTTCAAATCTGACACTCCGTTTTTCAAGCTCGTCTTGTATATTCGAAGGTTCTAACTTCTTCGCGCCTTTTTTTTATGAAAAGTTGGTCGACGTTTTTCACCGTACTACTAAAACTTAGCTAGTGATAGGAAAGGATCAATAGTAATTATTAAAAGAATAAACTTCGATATTGGGAACTATCATTTCTTAACTCTTTGATTGCCGACGACCAATATATCTATAAGATTGCTCCGTATACTTGACGCTAACAAAACAAGTAATAATCAAATACTATAGATGTAACGTATTTTGCGCAGTATGTTTTTTTTTTATTTGTCAATATTTTAAAATGTTTTAGGGTACAAATCAAACTCGTGGGTCGTCCATTAATAATGTCATGTTTTTTTAGCATTTTTTAACCCTGTTTCCCTGGTGATATGTGGTACAAAGTATCTTAAAAATTTCAGAATATTATCTTTAAATACAGGTAAGTATAATCTAATTTAATTCTGGGAAATTAAGGACTGCGATAAAAACGTCCGCACATATATTAAAGTTGCAGGTTGTTTTTAACTATAATAACAATAATAATAATAACACACACAATCACAACAACGTCTTGGCCCCAAACTAAGCATTAGCTTGTATTTTGGGTACCAAGCGAAGACACCACATACATATAACAACCAAGACCCGGTGCCAGTATTAATATTCATCATATAAATACTGACCCGACCTGGGATTCGAACCCGGGACCTTCAGCTTCGCAGGCAGGGTCGCTGCCCACTAGGCTAAGCGGTCGTCTCTGGCATAAAATTAATAAAGGGAACGTGTAATTATGTGAAAGGCAATATAATTGTACTGGTATATGACTCGAACTCACACGCGACTTTTCGGTTGTTTAGAAATCACGCGTTAAACGGCAAAATAAATACACGTGATATCTCACTACACCCCTCTCTCTCTAACTCCTAGTGACATTTCGTGATTTTCGTCGAACCCCCTCCCCCGCTTTCGAGTCTCACGTGATTAATGGAAGACCCCTGAGTCGACTACCCTACGTCATGTACATGAGTGGGTACAGATTCATTAGTGCACATCGAGATTTAATAATAATAATAATAATAATAATAATAATAATAATAATAAGTCGACTTATAATGACCAAACTATTTATAAATAATTCCCAATACATTATTATTAAATTCTTTCATTTCGTTTCGCAGATTATTTAAGTACCGGTAACCGTTTAAAATTGACAGACGTTTTTGTTTTGGCTGTGGTAGGCTACAAATCTATAAAAATCGATATCATGCCGCTGGCACAGACGACCTACGTGAAACAAGGTCAACGATCGTTGACCAAGATTGTTGTGCTAGTTACCGCCGCGCCGGCGATCGCCCACCGTACATGTACAAAATTAACCAAACATCGTTATATCGAAACAAAAACTTGTCTATTTTTTGACTTTTAACTATTTTACTATAATACGTTTGATATATTTTTTTAAGGGTTTCATATGACCTCTAGTTGTTAGCATGTGATCATACACATTCGCTCATATATAAATCACATAACTTTTATCCTTAACATATTTCACCTCACCAGAATAGTTCCTTAAGTTCCCTTATACAGACTTTTTTTCTTAAGTTATACTTCTTTTGGCGCGTTAAAAGAAAAAAAAATAGACCTGATTATCAGTACGTAACGAAAGTTGCGCGCTTCGATGTAAACACACCATGAAGTTAGTTTCTAATGACAGTTTATTTTTATTTAATCGTGATTACCGTTGTATATGTTCATAAAACCTTATTCATATCAGTGTATTAATTTTTATATTCTGTAAATTGTGTAATCCAGATTTGAGGTTATATTTATGTATTATTTTTATATGTAATATTATATTTTTTAATGGCACAGAAAATATCACACATCAAACAAAACCTTGAGCTTGCATAAATGATGTAAATTTGAAAAAAAATGATGTCTTTTTTTTTAAAACTAAGTGCAAATTTTTGTATCGAGTTTTGAGTATATTAATATATTCGCTACTCATTAACCATATCTGGTCAGATTGAAGGTCACGACCCATTTAATTAACAGAGACAATTGATTGATAATGATTGATGACTAGTGAAAAGGTTAATTATAAATTGTCAATAAAAAAAAATATCTGATATCTGTTACTTTAAATCGTATTGTTTATAATATAAATTTAATAGATTAATCAAATATTATCGCTTTCTTATTACCTATATTAAAATTATATTTAACAATATACAATTTGTAAATATAATTAACCCATTATCTTTTCATCAATCAATTGTCTCTGTCAATTAAATGGCTAGTGATGTTCACTACTGACTGACCCAATCGGGTTAATATGTAGGTAATGGGTTAAACTATTACTATTAGTAACATTATTATTTAGTGTGTTTTTAAGTATTATTTATTCAGACCGTTATTCATATTTGACGTCGTTTATCTACAGTTAAGTGTATACACCAAAGAAGTATAACCTACCTACATGCGTACATAAGTGTCACAGACAAGTCTACCTTATAGACCACGCTTTGACAGGGAGTAGCATTCGCCAAGGCTATGTAGTGACACTACATAACTACGTCACTAGTGAGCCGTCAGTTGGAAGCAGGTCGGAAGCCATTAAATTGTCAATTTTGAACGAGCCAATGAAAACTACGCGACCTCACCCCGCAACCCGCCACTTTTTGGTGATTTCGTTTTCGTACTGACGTTTATTAAAGCGTGGTCTAAAGGTTGACTTGTCTGTGATCGATTCGAACGAGAGACACTGATTCAATAGGAAGGTCTCTATGGTTTTTTGTTGTCGTTGCCTACAATGCCAAATGTATAAAAGCCATGCGTTCGATCTCTACTTTTAGCAACCAGAGACAATCTGTCATGTGTCATTAAAGAAACTGTCTAAGTCATAGATTAACATAACATGTTTGAGTCAATATTTTAATAAGTGTGTGGTTATTTTATTTTATTCAAAAAAAAAAAAAAAGTGAGATTAAAGAAAAGGGAATTTCGGATTGAGGTGTCTTTTCACGCGTCTTAGTCTACCGCTAGTCGCTTTCAAATCTTTCAATTGTCAATATCGCTTATCAATTACTTAAGAAGAGGCTTCCCGCATGATAGGCCATACAAACGCTCTAAAACAAATTAGAGAAATAAACGAAATTTCTATACATAGGACGTTCATAGAGATTTCTAATTTTTGACTCTATACAAACATAGTTCTAAACCAAATGAGACTGTACTTAATTCAAAACATTCAAAGATAAAATGCGTTTTAACGTTGTAATCGTTTAAGAGCGTTTGTAAAGGCTATCATGCAGGAAACCCCTTCTTAACAGTCTATCGATATTTAGATGGTAATACTTTTTTTACAATATTTTAAGCAGATGGGAATGTAGTAATTTTATGTATTTTTGGAGTCCGTCCATTATATACATATTGGTTTTCAACGGGAAGGGCAAGGGGAGGCAAAATATGACAAACAAGGCATATAGCCGACAAGTTTTAAATAACTTTTCCATTTCATTTGGATGTAACATCAAGCCTTGTTCAATCACTAGTGAAGACTGAAAATACTTATAGAAATACAACTATTACACGAGGAGTCCTACCTTGCGTATAATACGAGCTAGTTTCATTGAACCTCGCATATTCTGGCGACACGCCCACAAAAACGTGTAAGCAACGCTAGGATTGGTTGAGCGTCAACCTACTGACTTAAATTCTGATCGAAACAGGACATAACGTCGGAGCCATAATATTGTGTAACATAGAATAGAAAGTAAAAACTTTCGATAATTTAATGTGTACGTATTAACGAATGGATGGACAAAGCAACGCTTTTTTTCAGATGGCGCTGGCGCAGAAAAATTGTCATTTTCAATACCAACATGACACGTAGTTATTGTGATCGGACAGTTTATATAATAATTATAAAAGTTTATTTCTTAGGTACAGTTCCAATCAAACTTTATGGCGGATGTGAACATAGGCACAAGTCGCGTCGCAGTAACTAATTTTAGGTGTAGCGGGACGCAGTGGAGCGAGGGGCATATGACTGAACCTGCGCAAGCATGCATAAAGCGTTGTATTCCGATCCGCCATAAAGTTTGATTGGAACTATACTAGCGACGAAACGGCACCTGGCGGAAGCACTTTTTGCAGTTTCCCTCCCCATTATTTTTAAAACCTTAAGCGTTTTTTAGTCGAACGATAGTCATACAATTGATAGGTATCAAAAATTTCGTTTTGTATATAAACCACACGGCACAATCGTGTATTGTCATCGTCCATTTTTTTTACTCGAATAACATATTTCGAGTTTAATTTTAAAAAAGAGGCTTTTGCACTGGAACGGTAGATTTTATACTGAGTTTATGGACGTTTTTTTATATGATATATGTTATATCGAAATATCGCGTTATAGCTACAGAAATGTAAGGTACTTTTCCATTTTTCTCAGACAATTACATCATTATCATTCTCGACCTTTCGCTCTTATGTAGTATCTTGGGAGCGAAAGAGAGAGTATGACAGTGACATATGTGTAACCGTGCTCAAATTTTCAAATTATAAGGGACGCGACATCTTGACGATTCTGATATCTAAGGTATATAAACGACACGGTATAAAATAGTGAACTTGTGTCGCCACATCCTTCTCGGACTCGGAGATCGTATTAAAGTTTTTCAGTCTTCTGTTTTGTCCTCGGGGGGTTTTACGGTTTTCTCCACGGGTGTTGTAGGTCGATTTTTTTCACTTTCAGAACCTGAAATAAAATATAGTTAGATCATTTTTATTTAGTATTTCGACGACCGCTTAGCTTAGTGGGTAGCGACCCTGTCTAAGAAGCTGGAGGTCCCGGGTTCGAATCCCAGGTCGGGTCAGTATTTATATGACGAATATCGATACTGGTACCGGGTCTTGGTTGTTATATGTATGTGGTGTCTTCGCTTGGCACACGAAACACAAGCTATTGCTTAGTTTGGGGCCTAGACGTTGTTGTGATGTATATGTTATTATTATTATTTAATTATTTTAAGATTTTGTATTTTTATTTTATTTGACAATATTTTTTTTATAATTTAATATGAAAAAAATTTCTAAATATATCGTAACAGTGAAAGAATTTTAAAAAATAAATCACTATTAACAAAGTTATGAATGTTTAAAACGTCCTGTTAGACAGAGAGGTCAATACCGCACGGCGTACCTATGTGTGACGTCAGGACATTTAAAATAATGTTAAATATCGTTTTGCAAGAAAGAGACAGAGATAACATTTTTAGTTTATTATTTCCATATCGTTCAACCGAATAAAATTTTGTTTACAAATTTTAAGTAGCTCATTTTTATATTTACTTGATAAATATAATAGATTACATATTAGACACCCAATTCTATTCATGTGTATTTTCACAATTAACGTGTATTTACCAAATGTCATTAGCTTTCCGTCCGCAACTTCTCCCGCGTGGTTGTCTTTGGTAATCTTTGGAATACTTCCGGAGATATTGCTGAGCGTTTTCGCATCGTGTGGATTCGTACGAGCATTTTTCCCGCAGCCCGTGGTGGCGATAGGTGAGTCAGTCTTACATTAGACCATCTATACAAGTGTGTAATACTCACACGAGTTGTTCGCTTTCTTTTCTTCTTCGGTATCGCTGCCTGAGCTTGCCACCGAAGAGTCATCGGCGCCATCTGTACAAATTTTTAGATATTTTTTTCTTCAATCAACCAATTAAATATTTGTATTATGTAGTTATGTAACATAAGGTGTCGTGATAGCCCAAAGCGAAACGAACCTGTCTCAAATTTATAAGGCCACAGGGCCATGGTTCGAATCCGGACGTGTACCACTGAGTTTTTCTGACTTAAGTACATAAGTATCACTGACTTAAGTGTCTCGGAAAGCACGTTAAGCAGTCGGTCTCGAGCGCTGTCAATCGATGACGGTCCTTACAATCACCAACCGGCAATTGGAATGTAGCAGAGTGGTGGATTTAAGCTCCAATCCCCGTCACCCTTGGGTAGGCCTAAGCCCCTGCAGTAGGGTAAAAATGGGCTGATGAAGTGAAGTAAAGAAATGAAGAATGTAACATAATCTTGAAATATGTAACAAGAGTGAATTTATTACTTTGTGGAAGGAAGTCATCACAAAGCGCATTCAAAAAGTGCTGGGTCCTCTCAGAACAAGACGCAAGAAACCCAGGGACAGTTTTTTATAACAAAATCATAAACAACTTTTTTCGCACAATAAGCGCTTTAAGATTAATATTATTAAAACAAACCGAAAGGCGAGCGGCTTACACCCATGGACTTCATCTAAGTAGTCCGATATTTTATAATAAGCTTTTGCATAAAGCTTTCGTTTTATTGTAGTTTTAAGCTTGATAAGAGGTAAATTTTGAATGTCAGCTAGAGTCTAGGATATGTAAAATGAATATACAAAATAAATATCATTTCCACTTTCGTGAAACGTTTATAACTCTAGAGCCATATATATATAATTCGATTTTGGTGAAACTTTACACTTAAACAAATCACAACATATAGGATACATACCATGGAGTATAAAAAACAGATTGATGTTAAGATGTAACAAATACCCGTTAATATTTATGTATTTTAAAAATATATAATGAGAATTGCGAAAACAATTCGCATGTAAAACCTATTTATAGTAATCCATTAAGAGCTGATTGAATATAATGAAATATATACTAATTTTGCGTCCTTTTGTTTTTTTATTTAGTTATTTATTTAATAGAGTATTTGTACTCAAGTTGGTACACGCAATAATTTTACCACCTCTTTTCACCCTTTTATAGGTTGAATTTTACAAAATCCTTTTCTAATGGATACCTAAGATGTATATGAAATCCTTGTGCAAATTTCTGGTTATTAGACTCAACGATTTAGCCATTAACACCCTTTTTTGCCCTTTTAGAGGTTGAAATCATAAAATCCTTCGTTGATATTTAAATGCGCCTAAATATCCTTAGGCTTGCAATTCACGAAGAGTGTCATTATTTTTTCATCAAATGTTGAAGTGGCGCATGGATAGAAGGGTTAAACTTAGCCGAAACTATGTTACTTTAAGAATACCATGGGTGTTCTTAAAGTGTCACATTAGAAGAAGAAGTAGATTTCAGCGTTTGTGACATATAAGAGATAAAGTAAAAATGAGACTCATGTTGTTCAGTCTTAATGATTTTAGAGATTTGTTTTCAGTATTACATAATAAAATTCTGAAAATATTTAATTTCGATACCTATAATTTCCTTACCCCCCCCCCCCCCCCGTCAAGTTCCAATTCCATTTTCCTCATTTTTAAAATTATAAATTATGTCATACTACAGAGGTCGATCAGCGGATATAAAACTCACAACAGGAGTAGTGTTACAAGAGAAAACGCGTTGTGTAAGCAAAAAATACACCACATTAATCAAATATACACCAGTTGAGGTTTTGAAATATTCGTTAAGTAGAATTTTGTGTGACCATACGTAAAATTAATACGGCAAAAGAAAATAAAGTTTCTGAAATTACATTTCATGCGTAATTTAACGGAATGTTTGTTTAAAACAATGATAATGACGTATGGTCTATCTAATTTATGAGTCTGTCATTTTTACTCACGTTTTCGATCGTTTCGAAGTATGCGACACTCTATCTAGGTTATTATATTATCTAAGGTGAATACAAATTCTTATTCAGTATGTGCTAATAAAACTAACTACATCATCAGCCCATTTTACCCCACTGCAGGGGCTTAGGCCTCTCCCAGGGTGAAGAGGGGGTTTGGAGCTTAAATCCACCACGCTACTCTACTGCGGGTTGGGGATTGTAACGACCGCAATTTATTGACAGCGTCCGGGACCCACTGCTTAACGTGCTCTCCGAGGCACACAGTCAGTGATAGTTAATGTACTTAAGTCAGAAAAACTCATTGGTACACGCCCAGATTCGAACCATGGCCCTATGGCCTTATAAATTTGAGACAGGTTCGTTGCGCTCTGGGCTATCACGACACCATCTCAAACTAACTACAAAGAGACCGTATTCTACTTATACACAATATGTTCGCCATCTGGTGGTCGAAGGTGGGAAACGCCTTTCAGAGCCGATTCCCTATCTGCCCCCCCACCACTTACCAGTAATAGCTATTGGTCTCACTCCAGGCGGGGTGACAGCCAACGGTGGCGCGGCGGGGCGCCTCTTGCGTGCCGGGTTGAATTTGCCGCAGTACGCGCACGCGTATGACACATAGTCGAACTCCTCTACCATCGCCATACCTGAAATCAGCAACGTTCGTACACGTTCAGAGGTAAGTTTGCCACCAATCACAAGGACCAACACGAAAAGCCCGCTCGACCGATACAACGGTTGCGATGGTATATCTGTTTCTGAACGCGGGGCTGCATATTGGAGAGCGGCCATTATAACAATACTCAAGACTAGACAGCGCGCATGCATTAAGCTGCTGTTTGCTGGTAGATAATCCCGAGCAACCATGAGATAGAAGTTTAAAGCTCATTCTTGAACGGTAGGCTTGGTCGTAGCTTATTACATTCTGTCCGTGTGTACTGACGTTGTTTTAATTACGCACTAATTGAATTGCAAATAATCTGTACTCAATTAGTAATTTCGATTAAAATTTTCGTAAATCGTTTTTTTATTGGTTAGTAATAAAAAAACGAATCGCTCTTTACAATATGAAATGCTATTTTTCGTATAACTGCAAAACGAGACACTTTAATTTAAAAAAAATAATTTAATTCTATTTACGACGTATAGTTACTTAGAATTCGGTTTTTACGGTAAGGTTAAAATAGTAATTCTTCAATTCCCGAAAATGTATGATCACCGCGCTATAGCGCTAATCAACGCTTGAATGACAACGCGTAGCGCAATCGCTGCATTATTTCAAGATTTGTTATATCTAATAACTTACTGCGTTTGTAAAGACATAATCGTTTGTAAAAATGAAAATTAACGTTTAGAAAATTTTAATTAGTCCAACAATTTTCGAAGTGATATAGGACAAAGTATTTTTTTTAGTTGCAAATATATGTACGAAAATAATGTCGCATACGAATATACGGACGCGTCATTCCCATTCGTCGCGCTTTTTTTAACTGGACACGATGCGCTGTTCCTTGCTTTCAGCTCACAGGTAAGCCTGCGTGGTCTAAAATGGTGGACATGGGTGTTCTATACTGAAATTTTTTTCAGCTCAGTGTTTCCAACCAATAGCGATTTACGTATAAATTATGTAATTCAAATTACAGTAAGCGTTGATATAATTTTAAAAAATCTACATACCATTATGTGAATGACACTCGATGCATATGAGAGCCATTCGATGGCTGGGCCCATCTTTAAGAAGATAATCAACCACTTTGTCCAAAGCAGAACGGTTGCTATCTAATAAAGGGCGAGGCAGTTGGTCCGACTGCGAAAAAAGAAAATAATAATAATATCTGGGATATGCCACACAGCGCCATCTAGTCCCAAACTAAGCAAAACTTGTATTATGGATGCCAGACGACTGATATACATACTTATTCTTTATAATATATACATAAATATATATTTCCCGCCACCTGCTTGCTTGCAACTTTTTGTTTAGTTCGTAAAGCTGTACGCGTTCTTTGAGTTTGGACTACTTTCAGACGAACACGGTGTAGAGCTTGGGTCCGATATATTTTAATAGGACCCTTTTGACCGGCACAACACTAAATTAATTAGCCTATTGTTATCTATAGTGTCTAAATATAAGACTAGTACAGTACACCAATGAGATACGTACCCTGAGCCTAGGACCCATATATTTCGGTACTACACTGTTGACGGGCACAACACTAAGGTTGTTTGTGGGCGATGTGACGGGAGTCTTTGTTAAGGCTAACTGCCTTTGCCTTAATTGACCGGGTGTCGCTGTAAATTAAAAAAAAAAGATTTTATTAATTTTATATTATTAATTTTATTAAATTACTTTCAATGCCTGATTGCATGTGGTAATAAATTATCAAAGTCAAAGGAAATAAATTAAAATTTTGTGTTTTTATTAAGGGCATAATTTGAGATCGAGCATGTATTGGAAATATATGTCCGAGGTACATATCCGATTAAGGATACAACAGTTTTGAATATAATAAAGAGATGAATATTTTTAACTTCCCGCTATCCAAGGGGAGTTATTGATTTGGGTCCGATTTTCGAAAATCGAGTTTTCATCAGATCTCCACGTTTTGAGGTCCTGGGAAGCCATTCTGACCATTTTCGACTGGACGTCCGTATGTGTATGTGTGTAACTTTTTGTCGTACGATATCTTGAGAACGGATTGACCGATTAAGACCCGCGATACGGCGTTTGAAAGGGTTCATTGAGACTCAGATCTGATTAGATTTTGAAGTCAATCGGTCGAGCTGTTTCAAAAATATTCAAAAAATAAACATTAAAAAAAAAATTTTACGTTTTATTAAATAACTTTGAGAGTTTCAAACCGATCTACTTGAAACCTTATATATGTTTTTTGTACATAAAAAACTGCGTCTAATGCCGCGAAATATCAAAATCGAACGACGCGTTCAAAAGATATCACAGTTCACAAATTTCCGAAAACGTGTTTTTTAACATAAATTTGAGATTTTAAGAGCAATCGAATTTTAGTTTCACACGAAAATATTGTGCTTACAAAATTGCATAGAATGCCGTAAACTTCACTAAAATAAAACAAAGCGCTCAAAAGATATCGCAGTTCAAATATTTCCAAAATAACATTTTCTTTGTTATGTCCCAGGTTTCTGAGCTTGAAGAACTCTAAATGTATAGGAAGTCTGTTTTTTGGCTTGGAGAGCACGGAAAATGAATATTTTGAATTCGAAGAGCTAAATAACTTTCTGATTTTCGAACGCTTTAAACTCGAAAATAGCGGGAAGTTTCAGAGATGGCCTGCAGAGTCAACCGACTTTTTTTTATTTTTTTCTAATAACATGGTGAACTCTTAGGACAAAAATATAAACAACTAGTTTGATGAATTTTATATCAAAAACACAGTAACCTTAGTACACGAAATCACAATCACTGGAGCGTAACTAAAAAATTATACACACCTTCATTTTATTTAAAAAAAAAAACTTGATAGGTAACATTAATCATAGTGTAGCGTATGTAACTGGCCACTAAACGTACAGGCCATACACAACGTCATATATTATTATATTCTGGAATGTATTTTTAAACAAATAAATTTCATAGAATAGAATCAACGACTGTCGGGGTTGAGTGATATACGAAAAACCTATGTTACGCGACTAGCGAGCCAAGCGATATAGAAATATTGTAATTATTAATAACTGTTAATAAAATACGTGAAATTCAGTTGTTATTCTTACGCTTCCGGTTAGGTAAAAAATAACTAAAGCTTAAAATTAAGTAATAGTAATAGTAGAAAAATAAAACAAAAATCTTTTTATCAAAAAGTTATTTCTGACAGCGTACAAAAAAAAAGAGGTAAGTAATTTTTTTTTTCGCTTTGACTATACCTGGCCATATTGAAAGGAAGAATGAAAGCATAGCTTTTTGGTGCAATTTAATGATTCCTGTTAGAGCTCTTTGTAGTTTTTTGTCTGTTTACGATAAAAAATATTAGAGCCCTTGCCACGCGGGTTCGACTCGCACTTGACGTTTTTCTTATATTACTTCGCTGCATCACTATCTCGAATAAATGCCCAATCTCAAATTATAACATGTATGTAACGCACAAGCAGGGCAGATTAGTCATATGTACCCAACGCATGTGACATGAGATGGCGCATCGACGCGGTGACAGAAGTATAGACACATGAATAAAAATCCGTACAGAGCCAAGCTGCATAGAAGCAGTCCGCTGTAGTACACTCACACATAGCGCGGCGATGTGTGCGAGGCCTCTCACAGATGGGGTAAGAACTGGTTTGCACCAGTTCAGCTGGCGTATAACCGACAGGGTTGCGGCGGCGGCGCGCGTATTCAACGCGATTCATAAAGATGTTTCGAGTGATTTTGTTGACGAATTATGAATTTTAGCACTTAAGTGTTTAAAATAAAAAAAAAATCGATTAAAGTAGTAAAACATAAAAAAACAATAAAAAAAACTTGTTTAGGGTTTATCATTTATAACTTTATTTTAGGGTGTGTCAAATTACACTAAGCATTATTACTGTTTCAAATACACATTTTACTGTGTACTTACATTCTTATGTTTTTCTCCCTAATTTTTTGTAATGTGTAACAGGTGTCAACCCTATAAGAATAGGTATAAATTTTGTACGTTGTTAGAGAGCTTGGAATCTGAACGGATATCGACTCATGTGGAATAGAGTTGTAAAGTCGAACTGTTCCCTTAAGCCTGACCGCTTGTGTACATGCAGTAGATGTTATTCGGCGTGATAGAAAAACTAAGGTTGAACGTGCATGGTAAAAATTCATACCATTGGATTTTTGGGGGTAAAGGAAGATGATTTTCATAAAATCTAATAAAGTTTTTCGTCGCTTATAGCGCCTTAAATAAGAAAACTTAAAAAATAAAAAAAAACTCCAAAAACAGTCATTCCGAGAAATAGCCACAGATCTTCGGAAGACGCCCTCGCTACTACGTAATCTGCGAGTTGGAAGAATCATTCTTACAGTTGTACTAGCTTCTTCACAGCTGCATTAGTTGACAATTAATTATAAATTGTTGTTATAGGCCAGGGGTCGGCAATCTTTTGAAATGGAAGAGCTAAAAGTTACCAAATATCCCAATTCTTGGAAACCTTATTTTTAAAATATACTGCTTTGAATATGAAATAAGACTTATTCAAATAAAAGCATACAAATGTCTTTTACACAAAACCTATTGAAGTATTTTAGCCAGAATAATAAAATTATTAATTTTGTGTATGGAAACTAGGGCCGCAACTTTACATAGAAAGACTCGCATGCAGCTCCGGTAGTAATCGGTATTTTTCCAAAAAATCATAAAGCGTAGTATTGAGTTTGTTATACTTTAACGTGTGAAATAGCGTTTGATATATAATTTTATTGAAGAGGACGCGCTCGTTGTGTACTAATAACACAGGCAAGTCAACCTTATAGACCACGCTTTAACAGGGAGTAGTATTCGCCAAGGCTATGTAGTGACACTACATAACTACGTCACTAGTGAGCCATCAGTTGGAAGCACGTCGGAAGCCATTAAATTGTCAATTTTGAACGAGCCAATGAAAACTAGCCGACCTCTCCCCGCACCCCGCCACTATTTGGCGATTTCGTTTTCGTACTGACGTTTACTAAAGCGTGGTCTATAGGTTGACTGGTCTGTGACTAATAAGAATAAATGAATGACATGTTCGACATTGCATAAATAGTAAGAGGAGCGCAGATCCGCGCGTCTTCCGCTGATCTGTGGAGTAATGAGGGCTTCTAAATCTACCTGGGTGCGTGCTAGATGCGTTACCGGGCACGTTCGTTGTAGGCACAAAAGGCTTCAAAGATTTCGATTGGTCGTCAGGGCTCCCGTACTTGTCAAGGATCTCTTTAGCTACCTAGAACAGAATATTTTAATACATAAAATGTGAAAATTAAAAAAACTTGAAAATTCATTCTATATTTTTCGAAACCAGATTTATCTATGTTAATAAAATTGGAGTCTGTCTGTCTGTTCCGGCTAATCTCCGAAACGACTAAACCGATTTCAATGAAACTTTGCAGACGTACAGAGGGCATTACCGGCGGTGACATAGGCTACTTTTTGTCTGTCTGTCTGTCCGTCTGTCTGTCTGTTCCGGCTAATCTGTGAAACGGCTGAATCGATTTCAATGAAACTTTGCAGACGTACATAGGGCAGTACCGAGGGTGACATAAGTTACTTTTTGTGTTTGTCTGTACAGTTGTCAATCTGTTCAAACTAATCTCCGAAACGGCTGAACCGACATTAATAAAAAGATTATCAGGAGTGTCTTACAACACTTTTTGTTTATCTGTCTGTCTGTCCGTCTGTTTGTTCGAACTGATCTCCGAAAAAGTTGAACATATTTCAATGAAACTTTCAAAGATGTAATTAAAAGATTGTCAGGAATGACATACAATACTTTTTGTTTGTCTGTCTGTCCGTTCGTTTGTATGGTCAAATTGATCTCCGAAAGGAATGAGCTGATTTCAATAAAACTTCACAGATGTGGTTACAACATTGTCAGGAGTGACATACAATACTTTTTGTCTGTCTGGCCGTCTCTTTGTCTGTTCGGGCTAAACTCTACATTTAAACTAATTTTAATGAAATTTCGAAGACGTGAAAAGGCGGGTGTGAGGAGTGACATACGCTACTTTTTGTTTGTCTGTCTGTCTGTCTATATGTATGTTCAAGCTAAACGTTTAAAGATTTTAATGGAATTATGCAGACATTTAAAATTGTTTGTCAGGAGTGATATAGGTAACTTTTTGTCCGTGTGGTTGTCTGCCTGTCTTTTTATTCCGGCTTGTCTCCAAAACGGCTAAACCATTTCTATGAATCTTCGCAGACATGAAAAGGAGGTTATCAAGAGTGACATAAGTTGGTTTTTGTCTGTGTGTTTGTCTGTTTGTTAGGGCTAATCGTCGAAACGGCTTATTCAGATTTTAGTGAAATTTATTAATAGTGCGTTGTCAGGATTAAAAAATATTTTTTTTCATATACATATAAAAAATCGTAGTTTCTGTTAGTATGTCTGCCTGTTCCGGTTAATCTCCAAAACGGTTGGCTGATTTTGGGACCGACTTGTGGGATAGCTATTCTTCATGCTAAAATGGCTAAACGGACTTTTATGAAATTAGGTATAGAGATTTCTTAAGTACTTAAGATTCAGAATGTTCTAGAAAGTTCTACAATGATCTGGAGCGTCACGTTCCTGTAACTGTCCCGGTACAACTCTGTAATCCACGCGAGCGAAGCCGCGGGCGGAAAGCTAGTATAATAATAAAATTTGTGTTTGTGATTTAGAAATAAAAACTTTCTTATGTCCATATATTTATTTGCATATTACCAAATTCCTAACACGGGTTAGAAATGTGTCTGTCTGTTTGTCAGGATTAATCTCTCAAATGGCTGAACCGATTGTGATTGGACTTTAATTGGTAATTCAAAATTAAGGCGCTTTTAAAAGCCTATATATCGCAGGATTTTCACTTTAGTTTTGAGATGACAAGCGAAGAGTGGTGAAGAAAATGATAAATGTAAAAGAAGACGAAAGGAAATAGATTTCTTTTTTGCTCTATTAAGGAATGATTGTACCAATAAGTTCTTTCTAACTTATGTATAGTCACTGACGCCATCAATAAATGACAGTCGTTAAAATTCACCAACCCGCATTGGAGCAGCGTGGTGAATTAAGTCCCCAAGCCCCCTCATCGCGAGGTGAGGCCTAAGCCCCTGCAGTGGGGAATTAATGGGCTGATGGTATGGTATGGCAAGAAACACGTAGTCCACGCAGGAGGAGCTGCGGGCGGTCGCTAGCGGTCGCTAGTTACAAATATTACTCATTTCTAATAATAAGCTAGGGCTGAAACTGGTATGAGTAAAGAATGAGAGCCACCTTCTATACTACTGTTAAGAGTTAGGGTTCGAAGGATTTGGAGAGAAAGACCTGCTGACTCTTTCGAAGACTTTATTCACTAACACTAGGTCCAACACAAAGCACTAAGTCCAAACAGTAAACACTAACGATGTTCCTAGCTCGTAGCCAAGTCGTAGGTTTCAC
Organism: Luffia ferchaultella; assembly: GCA_949709985.1. Classification (NCBI taxonomy): domain Eukaryota; kingdom Metazoa; phylum Arthropoda; class Insecta; order Lepidoptera; family Psychidae; genus Luffia; species Luffia ferchaultella. The sequence goes on from OX453269.1 coordinate 6,635,256, forward strand.
TGGTATCACTAGTTTCGCTTCGAAGTCGCCTCGAAAGTAGCCCAAAAACTGAACTGAACTCGCTCGCCTCCTTGCGACTATTTATATGAGCCGAAACTAGCTCCAGATCATTCATTCCAAAAGGCGCGCGAACGCGATCGACCGGGCTGGACGACTCTAGAAAGTCTCACGCAGGTACTGTTTTTCGAGACTATTCCTTTCCTCTAACGCCATCTAGTATTGAGTAAGGGTTTCGTGTTGTCTTTGTTCTACAAAGTGGTTTTACTGGTTGACGCTAGATGGCGGTCGTTACTCTGTGTTCGTAACACTACTTTTGTCTCGTCAAAATGGTTCAATGATGGGTTTAATAGTTAGTGAGGGCGATGGACCAACTGATGCGTATGAAACACTTGGTTCTTCTATAGAAATAATCTAATTATAATAACAATATATAATGTGGGGTTTTATAGATATTTGAAAAAAAAAACATGAAATTCGTGGTTGATGATTGACATGACAATTATTAAAGAAACCCCATTGTAGAAATCAAAATTGTAATTGTATTATTTATTGTTACTATGTATTTAACTCGTTTACCGAAAATTAAGCAACGCCATGACTATCCCGTTTACACTTGATTTTTCTAAGCAGTTTTGGCGGGCATTCTTTTATCTGTTAAGAAACACAAGAATTTTTTATAAAACTACAAATCACCATCTCAAAATCCAAATCAAACCTTATAAGTCTCCGTGTTCATAACATCTTCCAGAATCTTCTTTTTATCTGCCCGTAGTTTAGTCAGCTTTATGCTGTTCTTCTTCAAAGACCAATTGTACCACCACGATATGCCGGAACGTAGGAACAGCACCCTGAAATTAGACCAGGACAAATAATCAATAACTAGGGGCTGCCTAGCAGTTGAAGTTTGACCGTATTCAAGTTTTTTTAACATCCAATAATAAATTTGGCGGGAATAAGCCAATTCAGGTCGTAACAGCCCGAGCGCAGCGAACCTGCTTCAAATCCATAATGCCCTGAAGCCCTGGGTCGAATCCGGGCGTGTACCAATGAGTTTTTCTGACTTAAGCACATAACTACCACCGACTCCGTGCCTCGGAGAGCACGTTAAGCAGTCGGTCCCGGACGCTGTCAATAGATAGCGGTCGTTACAATCCCCAACCCGCAGTGGAGCAGCGTGGTGGATTTAAGCTCCAAGCCCCACTTACCTCAGGGGAGGCCTAAGCTCCTGTAGTAGGATAAAAATGGGCTAATGAAGTGAAGAATCTTGAAATACGTCACAAGAATGAATTAATTACTTTGTGGAAGAATGTCACCACAAAGGCGCATTCAAAAAGTGCTGGTGCGTCTCAGAAGAATACGCAAGAAACTGAAGGATACTCTTTTTAACAAAATTATAAACATTTTTTTTGCTATAAGAGCTTAAAGATTAATATTATTGAAACAAACCGATAGGCGAGCGGCTTACACCCATGGATTTTTATCATCTAAGTAGTCCGATACTTTATAATAAGCTTTTGCAGAAAGCTTTCGTTTTATTGTAGTTTTAGGTTAAAGGGTGGTTCTTGAAGGTCAATTGGGATCTTATTCAATTATATAGAATAAGATTTTGTGATTATATTGAGACGGCTACAAAGGTTACTGTGGTTACAAAGTTTATCTTTGTTTCTTGTATTAACAAAGATAAACTTGCTAATCATGATGTGAATATGTTGTTACTCCCACGGTTGCAGAAAATACTAACATATCGTCTATATGTTACACACCAAATATAGTATCTATCTTCCCCACGCTGGCTTCGCGATGCTGGTATTCCGGTCGGCTCGACCTCCTGTCATTCCTATATCCCTGATGTCTCAGACTTTCGCGTCCTTGCAGCAGAACCGCTGGCTGGTGAGTCATTGGAACGGAACGGAACTCTTCGGACTATCTTGTTATACCCGAATCGATCAACACATACGTAAGAAACACCTCAAACAACAAAAAAATAAAATAATTTAAAAAAAAAAATAAAAACCGACTTCAAAAACATAAACTAAAAAGTTAAAAATAAAATTTTCACTTTAAAGAAAGGAGCATTAACAGGCGGCATATAGTTAATGAAGTCGGTGCCTACTTACTCAGACACTTTAAATTGTGTTCTATATTTGTTATAGTTATAAATATATCATTGTTGTAATTGTTATTACCTGGTAAGTACCCATTTAAAGTGTCTGAGTTGGCACCGACTTCATTAACTATATGCCGCCTGTTAATGCTCCTTTCTTTAAAGTGAAAATTTTATTTTTAACTTTTTGGTTTATGTTTTTGAAGTTGGTTTTTATTTTTTTTTTAATTATTTTATTTTTCAATTTTTAGTTGAACGCATCTGTAACTTATTTGTATTTAGTATAAATGGGGCTACTAAACGCGCTACTCTAATGAGACAACACCGCGATTACGCAACGTAAATTCAGTGTCATATTGATGTACCAGCATGCCGAGTAGGCAGTGGTATTCCTATGTAAAACTTCAATCTTAATTATTATTTTTGTGCGAACTGAACATTTTGGCATATTCAACCGTATGAAGGAAGCCCAACAAAAGGTAACTCGTTGTAAATCGTTGAGGAATTCCCTCGACTGTTTATGGTCTTCATCATCAGACCTGTAATGGCACTTATAACCCATATGAGTGCAAAGTTCTCTTCAATAGAAATGAATTAAGTCCAAACACCAAGTAATTGCTGTAAATCGTTAAGGAGTTCCCTCGATTGTGTATGGTCTCCATCATCAGATCTGTAATGGTACTTACAACCCATATGGGTGCAAAGTTCTCATTAATAGAAATTAATTAAGTCCAAACACCAGGTAATTGCTGTAAATCGTTGAGGAGTTCCCTCGATTGTGTATGGTCTCCATCATCAGACCTGTAATGGCATTTATAATCCATATGGGTGCAAAGATCTCATCAATAGAAATGAATCAAGTCCAAACACCAGGTAATTGCTGTAAGTCGTTGAGGAGTTCCCTCGACTGTCTTTCAGCTCCATCATCAGATCGACTCCCGACCTTCATTAAATAGTACTAGTAGTAGTACTTTATCAAAATACTTAAAATACGATACTTTAAAATACGATTTTCGAAGGTTGCCCTCGATTTCTCTGGGATGCCATCATCAGATCCTGGTTTCCTTATCATGGTACCACTCCGGAGATATCTCTCTTTCACAAAAAAAATATCATCCAATTCAGTTCATAAACAACGAAGTTATCCCTGAACACATATTAAAAAAAAAAATCAGCCAATTCGGTTCATAAACAACGAAGTTATCCCTGAACACACATTAAAAAAAAAAACATATATACGGTCGAATTGAGTAACCTCCTTCTTTTTTGAAGTCGCTTAAAAAATACTCACATGATAGGCAAAACGAGTAACGGTGAGGCATGCTGCAAGGCCTGTAGCCAATGTTGACTTCTGCCCACAAACATACAGTAATACAGTATCGCCATTAGTACATATATCCCCACAGAATAGGCCATGACGTAGCCTATTATACGTTTGTGTTTCTGCTCTGTGTACTGTCCATATTCTTCTATGTTCTTAATCTCTGATTCGAGTCGTTCTAGAACTTGCAGAGTTGTTTTCTTGCGCTGTAAAATAGAAAAAAAAGTAGAATTACATTAAATTAAAAGTACAAACCGGCTATGTTGCTAACTCCAGGCTTACTTTAACTACTTTAATTGTGAAATTCCCCTTTACAATATTTCTTTTACTGCTTTGTTCTTAAAAAGAGTAGCTTGATGATACTTATGCTTGTTTTGTTGGTGTCTGCTGTTGGAGGGTCTATTGTTGAACTAAACTGTGTCAAGAAAAAGTGGTTCTTTAATCACAGATAAATTTTCTATGGTTTTTTTCTGGTTGGTCTCGTAATTAACACAAATGCATTGTAATATCATGACTAAATAAAATTTAAAAAAAAAATGTGAAGTGCGAGTCGCACTCGCGCACGAAGAGTTCCGTACTACCGTATAATATTTAAAAAAAAATGTTTCTTGTATGGGGACCCCCTTTAATTTTTATTTTTATTGTATTTTTATTATTTGTAGTTATTAATATAGCGGCTATAGTACTACATACTTCATAAAAAATTAAAGTGTAAGCAATGATCTCACAGCCATCAATCACGAAAAACGTCAAAAAAACACGTTTCTTATATGGAGGACCTCTTTAAATTTTAACTTTATTTTAAAGTTAGCGGCCATTGTAATACACACTTTATGAAATTTTAGGTGTCTGCCTATTACTGTTTAGAAGATACAGCCCTGTGACAGACAAACGAACGAACAGACAGCAGCGGAGAATAAAGTTCCCGTTGGTAACCTTTTGTAACGGAACATTAACAATCAAAAAGCGTTTTCCAACAGTTATAACAGCAAAACATATATATATAAGTAGACCGACGATTGGCCTAGTGCAGAGCCAAGTGTCGCAGGTTCGATTCCCGCCCGGGGCAAATATCTATGTGCATGAAGATGTCTATTTGGTCCGTGTCTGGGTGTAAAATATCTATATATGTATATATTATAAAGAATATTTAAGTATGTATATCAGTTGTCTGGTACCCATAATACAAGCTTTGCTTTGTTTGGTACTAGATGGTACTGTGTGTGGAATGTCCCAGGTATTATTATTTTCGAACGTAAATGAATACCTCCCACCCAATGCGTTCATCTTCGAAAGTTGCAACAGTAAGTGGAGCGTGACCGTACCGCGAACAACTAAATGACTTCATTCAAAACTAAAATCACTTTCTACGACTCTTAAATTTTTTGTCTGTCTGCCTAAATGAATAGCTAACTGTCTAGTCACCGAATCTCACTCGAAATTTTTAGCTTCGTTCGTATTTCACGTATTAACGTATATATCACTTCCAATACACAGACGGACAATTATTCTAGCGTAAACTATATTGGTTTACGCATGCATATGAAGGGTTATAATTTTAATTTTATATAAATCCATAAGAAAAACAAAACATAGGTCGTCCCATTCATACATGGAAGTGCTTCGTAAATCATGACATCAATAACTACACAAACTACGACAAGGAATACTGAAAAAGAACTGCGGTGAACAGAAGAACACTACAAATAATGGCAGAAGAAATCCGATACAGAGTCAGACTCCGAAACAGAATACACCTAGTTAACGACTTAGCCCCGAAGAAACGAACTCCCACGGTTGCAGTGAATACTATCCTATCCTCTATATGTTAGACACCATATATAGTATCTATATTCCCCATGCTGGCTTTACGATGCTGGTATTCGGGTCGACTAAACCTCCTGTCATTCCTATATCCCGACTGCAGCCTACCTACACTCTGTCCTATCTACTATGGCTCATTCATACTACATTCATTCTACTATATCATTGGTGTCTCGGACCTCCGCGTCCTTGCAGCAGAACTGCTGGCTGATGAGTCATTGAAACGGAACGGAACGGACAGTAGATACAAATCCGCAGAATGGCTTCCGCACTCATCTGTTTACCAAATGAAACATATTTTTTATTCTCTTAAATAAACGAACACATCCCTAATATAGTGCCTATTAAAATATGTTCATGGCTAATCTTAATTTAAAAAAAAATCATCATCATCAGCCCATGTTACCCCACTGCAGGGGCTTAGGCCTCCCCCAGGGTAAGGAGGGGGTTTGGAGCTTAAATCCACCACGCTACTCCACTGCGGGTTGGGGATTGTAGCGACCGCCATCTATTGACAGCGTCCGGGACCGACTGCTTAACGTGCTCTCCGAGGCACGGAGTCAGTGATAGTTAATGTACTTAAGTCAGAAAAACTCATTGGTACACGCCCGGATTCGAACCATGGCCCTATGGCCTTATAAATTTGATACAGAGGAGAGACTTAAAAAAAAATATTTAAAAAATTTGTTTGTCAAATTTCACCGACTTGTTTACCAAACGAATTATCACTACATAATATATTACTATGAAATAAAGTCGCCGGCAGCCATCCCGGCCGCGTCTGTCTGTCTGTCTGTATGAACAATCAGTCTTGAAGAAACTCATCTACTGCAGTGCCCTCTGGTGCTTAATAACCATTAAACCTATTTAGAAATCTGTTTTGGAATGATACCTATGTAAATAGAAAATTTCATATAAATCATTAGAGCCGTATCCGAGATAGCCAATAAAAGAGTAAAGCAATTGATTTTTGAACAACCTGTTTGACACGTACGAACAGTTTGTATGGGAAAATGAATTTATTGTTGTTTACTATAATGTTATTTTTCCTTGCAATTTCTTCATATTGTTACGAACGGACAGAGTAATGACCGCCATCTAGCGTCAACCAGTAAAACCACTTTGTAGAAGGGTTTTACAACAAGGACAACATGAAACCCCTACTCAATACTAGATGGCGTTAGAGGAAAGAATCGCGGGGCTTTCTAGAATTATCCAATCTGGTCGATTACGTTCGTGTGAGTGGAGTGATTTCTAGAATGCCTGAGAAGGCGTTACGACTTATATAAATAGCCGCAGGAAGACGAGCAGCCAGTTCAGTTCAGTTTTTGGGCTACTTTCGAAGCGACTTCGAAGCGAAACTAGTGATACAAGTGAAATCTACGACTTGGCTACGATCTAGGAACATCGTTAGTGCTTAGTGTTTGGACTTAGTGCTTTGTGTTGGACCTAGTGTTAGTGAATAAATTCTTCAAAAGAGTCAGCAGGTCTTTCTCTCCAAATTCTTCGAACCCTAACACGTAACAATATTTTCTTTCCTTTTAAACCTAACTTGGATTTCTAGAAATATTTCAAAATTAGCCAAATCGGTTCAGCCGTTTTTTAGTTTTAGCGATACATGTAACAAGCTTCATTTCATTTTTATATATAAGATAGATGAGAAGAAGATGTAGACTAATAAAAAAAAATTATTATATTTTTTAATTTGTTTAAAAAGCTTTCTTATTTACAAATAAAAAAAATTGTGAAATGTGTGTCAATTCAAGATCCGTAAGTACCTAACAATGTACAATAAATTAAATTAAAATGATTTATGGACTTACTTCATAATTTGAAACAAAATTTTGAAAAATCTTCCTTGTATTTATTATTCAAAACGTCAACTTTGCTGTAACACGAGGAGTGATAACCAACCAGATAAAGCGTTTCTCTGGTCAGCTGAACGTCATTATAATCGAAGTTTTTTTTGTCTACGAAAAGCCAGTTTTAATACACATTCCTTGAACGAGTCGTCATCAAAATCAATAACAGATTTTGTTGTATTACACAAAAAACATTTTTTACTCATTTTTGTGTTATTTTTTTAAGAAATATCGCAATAATACGTAGCACGTTTAGAGGTAGTTAGTAAGTTAAGTAAAGTAACAAGTAACCAACTCCGAGTAAACTCCGACCGAATCCGAAATGATGATTTCCGAAATTCCAACAACCGACAATAGAGAAGTGCTGTCTCTCTCAATCGTGTGTAAAAAAAATGGCATGTGCACTCTTTCATTCAAGGGACACATCGCACGCAGCTGCTATGCTACGTCCTCTTCTATTGCAATAAATTGGACACACAACTTTCTCTTTCGCGCATCATTGTTTTCTTCGATTTTTAAATTTTAATATAGTTCCAATCAAACCTGAGAATCAAACTTTATGGAGGATGTGAACATAGGCACAAGTCGCGTCGCAGTAACCAATTTTAGATGTAGCGGGACGCAGTGGAGCGAGGGGTATATGACCTGGCAGCTATATTTAATTACCGATAATTCCGATTTAGTAAGCAGAGTAAGCAATGGTAAACCATAGCTTTTGTAATTAAATTTCTTTATTTTGTTATGTATTTCGATTGGTATACAGATTAGTGCTGTCGTCTATATCTATAACAACTCACCTCAGTGGGGTCTATACTTTGCCCAGTAGTCAAGCATGAACAAAAACACTTTAGCATATTTTTTATGTTTAAAACTTTTGACTCGTGTAACATTCGTTTGGTAAACAAGTTGGTGAAACTTGACAAAATAAATTTATTAAAAATTTTAATTAAGTATAGCCATGAACATATTTTGATAGGCACAAAATTCGGGATGTTATCGTCCATAAACAGTAAAATAATTTTCAAAAAAAAAAAAACCGACTTCAAAAACATAAACTAAAAAGTTAAAAATAAAATTTTCACTTTAAAGAAAGGAGCATTAACAGGCGGCATATAGTAATGAAGTCGGTGCCAACTATGAAGTTCGGTCGGTCGGTCGGTCCTAACCTATGAAGTTGCTGTTCTTCAGTACTGGCCATTTCAAACAAAAAAAAAAGACAAAATTGATTGGCTGTGAATTCAAAATTTAAATTAATTTGGTTTTAAAAACATGACGTTCTTTTTACAAAGCCAGTCATTTGTTTATTGATTAGCGTTGTGTTTTCACATTTTTCGTCATAATGGACACTTTCAAAATTCGTGTAATTATGGAATAAGAGTTCCGTCGTGGCATTGATGCGGCACAAACGGTACGTAACATCAACAACGTTTACGAGGGAACTTAACAAACGAACGCACAACCCGTTATTGGTTTGCCCGCTTCCGTTCTGGAAATTATGACTTGAATAATGAACCTCGTAGTCGTCCGGACACTTTGGTCAACAATGATGAATTGAAGGCGATTGTGGAAGCTGACGATACACAAACTACAGCTGAACTAGCAGTAGCTTTTGATGTTAGAATCAAAACAATATTGGACCATTTGCAACAAATTGGCAAAGTAAAAAAGTTTGATAGATGGGTACCCCACGAACTTAACGATCGCCAGCGTAACGTACGCGTCGAGACCTGCTCGCTTTGCTCGACAGGCACAGAAATGAAGGAATTTTGAACCGGATTGTTACCTGTGATGAAAAATGGATTCTGTTCGACAATCGAAAGCGCTCAGCAAGTTGGTTAGATCCTGATTCAAATAAGTGTAAAATTTTAATATTATTAAAACATTACTTTTCTGTAATACAAACCTACAAATTTTTAATTTTTTTCCTCCTATGTATTTCTATGTAACTTTGGTAGATAACGATCTTATGTAAGATTAGATAGGGGGGAGGGGGTTTAAACAAATCTTATTTTTTCTTATATAGGGGGAGGGGTGGGTCCAAAAGTAGTAAAAATCGTCTTACGTAATTAATGAACAGCCCCTTACAGTGAAAGCCAATCGAACCTACCTGCGTGACAACTTACTATTTGATTTGTTTATACCTATACAAGGTGAGATTTTGGTAAGCGGCCAAAATTTTTCTAGATGTTAGGTATCACCAATTGACATCATTGCGTAAATAAAAACTATGGGTTAAATTTTCATAATAAATTATTTTATGTACAGTGTTATTTTATAACGTTTGGTTGCCTTCTTAACGCTATAGTAAACGTATGCGCCCGAGGCCTTGAAACGAAATGGGGCGGCGGGCATGAATGGTGACTAGAGTTATTAGTTTTTTCGGGAAAGGTTTGTATAGTCATATCCCGGTATTTTTCTATAGAACGATACTAAAAGGTAACAAGACGGCTATCGGCTTTCTACCAAAGATTTTTATATTAAAATTTGACTGGTCATTAAAACCTAAGCCTGTATAATTAACAACGGTTTAATTCATATCTGTACGTGTTTGTCACGTGCCATATCTGTACAGTACCCGGCAATCTATACTTAATATTATAAAGCTGAAGAGTTTGTTTGTTCGTTCGTTCGTTTGTTTGTTTGAACGCGCAAATCCGAGGAACTACTGGTTCGAATTGAAAAATTCTTTTTGTGTTGGATAGTCCATTTATCAAGGATGGTTATAGGCTATTATTACATCACGCTACGACCTATAGGAGCGGATAATCAATGAAAAATGTTGTAGAAACGGTAAAAATTATTCCTTTTGAGAGCTTCCGTTACGCGCGCTGCGTAAGCGGTTGATGTTAAGCAAAAATCATGTATTGCGGAATTGTTCCCCTTTAAAAGTTCTAACCAAAAGTCTGCAACAGCACATGTGCATCTTTTAAGGTTGACTTACTATAACCTTTTTTATTTCAATCAAATTTGTTGCTTGATGCGCCAGAGAATTTCTTTGTTTGAATGATGACGATGATACCATAGTGTAATAATACTATATGGTTGGACTAGCGATCCACCCCGACTTCACACGGGTGCAATGTACTAATGCGTGGAACGGGAAGAGGAACGTTCCCGTAGTCCACCCGGGCGAAGCCGGGTACGACCGCTAGTAATACATAAACACATAATAGCGTTTCTGGATACAAACGAATGCCAATATCCATCAATTATTACATTTATCGTTTATCAGAATTTGAATTCAGAATTAAATACTTTATTGTTTTGTTTATAACGTCATCACAGACCAGCAACCTATAGACCACGCTTTAATAAACGTCAGTACGAAAACGAAATCGCCAAAAAGTGGCGGGGTGCGGGGAGAGATCGGCTAGTTTTCATTGGCTCGTTCAAAATTGACAATTTAATGGCTTCCGACCTGCTTCCAAGTGACCGCTCAGAAGAGACGTAGTTATGTAGTGTCACTACTTAGCCTTGGCGAATGCTACTCCCTGTCAAAGCGTGGTCTATAAGGTTGACTTGTCTGTGAACGTCATATATGTAGTGTGCAATAGAGATAACGCTCTAAGAAGCCGAAATTAGCCAATAGTCTCATTTCAAAGGTCGATGAGCGGGTACTGTACGTGTTTGTCACGCGTAAAATTTTTTCTAGCGTGGAAACGAATTCAGCCAGGACATTGATTCGAATATCGGATGAATTGAAAGGAAAACAGAGGAAAGCGCGTCTAAAAGTGCGCGACAAGCCTAAAAAGTCTAGTGCCTAACGAATACGAGAGCTACGACACGTTGAAAAGGAAAAGAAATCGTCACGTTTTCACGTAAGCATCTACGTACGTAGTTACGTTATGTCTTTCTTCTTCAGGTGTTTCTCCTTGACACGAAACAGCGATTTGGTGCTTTGACCAAACCATTCTCTCAAGTTCTTCAACCAGGATGTCTTCCTTCTACCAGGAGGCCTTTTGCCTTGAATCTTGCCTTGCATCATCAACTGGAGCATGCGGCATTTGTGGTACCTCATGATATTGCCGAAATATCCTAACTTCCTACTATTACCAGTACTAATAACTAATACTTAAGTATTTTTCTCTCTCGACGGTTGGCATAAAACGGACACTAAACCCAATTAAATAAAAGGAAGCGTTTTTCATTGACATTTTATTGAATCGATAAGAATATTCTTATCAATTTAACGTCTTAACCTTACACTGAATGAAGTGCATTGTTGTGTGACAGAGTAGGTAAGTAGTTTGTGACAGAAGTATTGTTTCAACACGTCTCTACAATAAAACAATTAATTCAACTGTGACCCTGTTCGTCCTCTAATTGTTAATGGAGGTCACAAGTCACCTGTGCCGTAGGATAAATCAGGTAAAAAGAACATTCGAGAAAATCCTGCGACGGTACGAAAGGCCGGATAATTGTCTAGATCTGAGTTAATTAAAATAATCCATCAATCAATCAATTAAATATCTTTATTTCGTAGTTATTCAAAATTCAAATTCAAAAAGTTTTTATTCAATATAAGATGTTTGCACACACTTATTGAAAGTCGTAAAAATTGATTAGGTACCGGTTCAAAAACTAGGAGAAGAAGAACCGGCAAGAAACTCCTCTCTGTTTATTTTATTTAAATATACTTATGTTTTTCTTAATTGTTTTTTCTTTTTTAATTTAAAGTCTTACAACTATTACAATGATGTCCATGCGCACTTATCATTTAAATACTCGGTAATACAATAGTAAGCTTTTTTCATGAGTTGGACTTTAACTCGCTTTATAAATTGATTAGAATTCAAGTCTAACAATTTTTTTGGAATTTTATTATAAAAACGGATACAATTTCCCATGAAAGAATTATTAACCTTTGAGAGCCTGAACCTGGGAATTGATAACATATGCTTATGTCTTGTATTTAAGTTGTGGCCATCACCCACCCTAGAGAAAGCATTTATGTTTTTATGTACATAAATTATATTTTCATAAATATACTGACAAGGGACTGTCAAAATATTACCTTCTCTAAAATGAGCCTTTACACTATCTCTAGATTTTAATTTATATATTGTTCGAATAGCCCTTTTCTGCAGAACAAATATTGTTTGAATGTCAGCGGCCTTTCCCCATAGCAGAATGCCATATGACATTATGCTATGAAAGTAGCTAAAATAAACCAGCCTCGCTGTAGGCACATCGGTTAGTTTTCTTATTTGCCTAATTGCAAAAATATGTAACATAATTCTGAAATACGTCATAAGGGTGAACTTATTACGATTTATTACTTTGTGGAAAAACGTCATCACAAAGGCGCATTCAAAAAATGCTGTTTCCTCTCAGAAGAATAAGAAACTGAGGGACGTAATTTTTTTAACAACATTGTAAACAATTTTTCAACAATAAGTGCTTAAAATTAAAATTATTGAAACCAATCGATAGACGAGTGGTTTCTACCCATTAATTTTATCATTTGAGTAGTCTGATACTTTAGTATAAGCTTTTGCATCAGCCCATTAATGCCCCACTGCAGGGGTATAGGCCTCCTCTCGGGATGAGGGAGCTTGGAGTTTAATTTACTATGCTGCTCCAGCGCGGGTTGGTGGATTTTAACGACTACCATCTATTGATGGCAAGCGGGAGCGACGGCTTAACGTGCTCTCCGAGGCACATTCAGTGATAGTTATGTGCATAAGTCAGAAAAAAGTCATTGATCCACTAATTTACTAATTTTTGTGGACCACCCTTTTAAAGCATGTTACGGCTACGGAGGAATGTGAGATTTGGCAACGGGAGTGCCAGAAGCTAAAATCTAAATATACCTAATATGTGTTACCAATAATATCAACCATACGAGTTTAATAGTCTGTCGTTTTGATGCAGTTTGAATTGACTTACTCTCGCCTATTATTAGTGTCGTGATAGCCCAGAGCACAACGAACCTGTCTTAAATTTATAAGGCCCCACAGGGCCATGGTTCGAATCCGGGCGTGTACCAATGAGTTTTTCTGACTTAAGTACACAATATCACTGACACCGTGCTTCGGAGGGCACGTTAAGGAGTCGGTCCCGGACGCTGTCAATAGGTGGCGGTCGTTACAGTTCCCAACCCGCAGTGGAGCAGCGTGGTGGACTTAAGCCCCCCTCCTCACCCTGGGTACGGTCGAACTTCGACCGCTGGGCGACCACAAGTTTTTATAAACATCTGGCATATTCGTTAAAAAAAAAAAAAAAAAAAAATAGAACTTTATTCCTTTCATAAAAGTACAAATAAGCTTGGCTCAGTACGTTTTAAACGCAGCTTCGAAAATGTGGTCCAAACTGGTTAGTGTTTATGCCATCTTACAAGAATATTTTGACGTATCACGCGCGTCGTTAGACACCGTAAAAATACGAATTGACTAGAAGCCTTCTTCTGCGTTTACCGTCTAACCGCTTATACTCTAGCTAGCTAGTGTAAGATAACGAGTTTCAGTGCGCGAAGTCCCCGCGCGCCGTTCTTCACCCCCGCGAATTTGCGGTTGACATTTTCGATAGTGTGATGTGACGTTTATGGCTATTAAAATCAAACACTGCTGTCATTTTTTTACTCTATGCCGTAAACAATACGATAAAGTATAAAATATTAGACGTTTTGTCATTTGAGGTAAATAACAAAACACTACAATCTCTAACTGATGACCGGTTAGCCGAGTGGTTAGAGACTCTAACTGCGGAGCTTAGGGTCGCGGGTTCGATTCCCGCCTGAGACAAATATTTGTGTGCATGAACATGTCCATTTGTTCCGTATCTGGGTGTAAAAAGAAAAAATAATATCTATATATGTAAATATTATAAGGATTATTTAAGTACTTATATCAGTTGTCTGGTATCCATAGTACAAGCTTTGCTTAGTATGGAACTAGATGGCGCTGTGTGGGATGCCCGAGGTATCATTATTATTGTCTCTAAGACTACAATGTAGACAATGCAAAACACAATACGTCAAAGTTGAATGGACGCCTGTGTTTTAACTTTTGACATGTGAACATGCGTCAATCGTAAGTTTCTAAATAAATATTCGATCGTTAAAGAATCGGTTTCAAAAATATTCCATCGATAGTCTAATCCATCTATCATAATCGATCGGATTTATCCACCAACCCGAACCTGTTTCAAATCTATAAGGCCATGTGGCCATCGTTTAAAACGAAAGCTTTATGCAAAAGCTTATTATAAAGTATCAGACTACTTAGATGATAAAAATCCATGGGTGTAAGCCGCTCGCCTATCAGTTTGTTTCAATAATATTATTCTTTAAGCACTTATTGTTAAATTTTTTTTTTTATAATTTTGTTAAAAAGAGCGTCCCTCAGTTTCTTGCGTATTCTTCTGAGAGGAACCAGCATTTTTGAATGCGCCTTTGTGGTGACGTCCTTCCACAAAGTAATAAAATTCACTCTTATGACGTATTTTAAGATTATGCTACATAACTACGAAATAAAGATATTTTGATTTGATTTGATTTGTTCGAATCCGGGCGTGTAGGTACCAATGAGTTTTTTCTGACTTAAGTACATTAACTAACACCGACTCCGTGCCTCGGAGAGCACGTTAAGCAGTCGGCCCCAGTTGTTGTCAATAGATGGCAGTCGTTACAATCCGCCAACCCGAATTGGAGCAGCGTGATGGGTCAGCGAGTTTATCATAGCAAAACGTATATATAGGAGATTCTAGACTGACGATTGGTCGAGTGGTTGGAGACCCTAATTGCAGAGCCAAGAGTCGCGGGTTCGATTCACGCCCGGAACAAATATTTGTGTGCATGAACATGTCTATTTGTTCCGTGTCTGGGTGTAAAATATTTATTATATATATCTATATATTATTTAAACAAAAAAAGAATATTTAAGTATGTATATCAATTGTCTAACTGTCTAACCCATAACACAAGCATAATACGTGTTTACTTTGTCACTAGATGGCACTATTTAGGATGTCCCATGTATTATTATAAACCTAAGTCTAAATCCACGCGTACGAAGTCGCGGGCATAGCTAGTCGATAACTAAAATTAAAAGTATAAAACCTTTATACAAATCATTGAACCTGTACTTATGGCATCATCATCATCATCAGCCCATTTTTACCCCACTGCAGGGGTTTAGGCCTCCCCCAGGGTGAGGAGGGGGGCTTGGAGCTTAAGTCCACCACGCTGCTCCACTGCGGGTTGGGAACTGTAACGACCGCCATCTATTGACAGCGTCCGGGACCGACTGCTTAACGTGCCCTCCGAAGCACGGTGTCAGTGATATTGTGTACTTAAGTCAGAAAAACTCATTGGTACACGCCCGGATTCGAACCATGGCCCTATGGGGCCTTATAAATTTCAGACAGGTTCGTTGCGCTCTGGGCTATCACTTATGGCATAGGTACGTGAAAACAATACATTGTCTGCGCACTGAAATTCATATGCGCGAATCGAGAATTTTAATTTGTGTGAACGTACTTCGTTACTAGTTAATCACGCATTCATAACGGTCAATGGCTTATAATAATGTATACAAAACAAAGCAGGAATTTTTTATCGACGCATGCAAATTGTGGTTGATAAAATTTATCGCAGAAAATTATAAAGGTGGGGCCACACAATGCGTAATGCCGTTTATTATTGCACGTGTGTTGCTAGAATTGCATTTTGTAAGTGTAGCTCGCTGATTGAATCCTAACACGGCGCATGAAAGTTGAGCTAACAGCACAAAATTAGTCTTGAAAAGAGAATAAAGATTTTGAAATCACAAAGTGCTTAAAACAATGAGGTATGGTGGTGTATAATCTCTGGATCTGGCATTTCGCTTACGTTTTATGAACGAACGATGTATGAAACGTTCCATATCTTGATAATTCTGTGGTCTCCATTCCATTCCATCTGACCTTTTTTATACCCCACTGCAGAGGCTTAGGCCTCCCCTCAGGGTGAGAGACTTGGAGCTTAAATTCACCACGCTGCTCCAATGCGGATTGTTACGACCGCCATCTATTGACAGCACTCGGGACCGACTGCTTAACGTGCTCTCCGAGGCACGGAGTCAGTGATAGTTAACGTACATAAATCAGGAAAAATCCATTGGTACACACCCGCATTCGAACCACGACCACATGGCCTTATAGATTTGAAACAGGTGCGGCTCGGGCTATTACTACACACTCATTCTATTCTACTGTCTAAGTTTGGAAAATACACACAAAAATATAAAAAAATACTT
Organism: Luffia ferchaultella; assembly: GCA_949709985.1. Lineage (NCBI taxonomy): Eukaryota > Metazoa > Arthropoda > Insecta > Lepidoptera > Psychidae > Luffia > Luffia ferchaultella. Next base: position 6,651,603 of record OX453269.1, read on the forward strand.
TTAAAAAATTACATGTGTTGTAGTTGTACAGTGCCTTTAATGATGGATGTAATTAAATGCAAAATGCGCTGCGCCTATAAGCAGAATTGGAATGAAATGGATCTGCGAGCGAATCCTACCGCTGGTTTTTTTTTATAATATTAATCTATACTAATATTATAAACAGAAAAAATTTGAATTTTTGTTTGTTTGTTATGGATAAACTCAAAAACTACTTAACTGATTTTAAAAATTCTTTTATATATAAAAAGCCACATTATCAACGAGTAAAATGGGCCATATTTTATTTTCAAACTAGCATTACGTTCGCGTGGACTACACAGTTGTACCGGGACCTTGCATAGTTCTGTTATAATTTATAAGCTGAAGAGAGACATAGGTTTACTTCATATCCAGGAAAAAGAAGTCCCGGTACAACTGTGTAGTCCACGCGAGCAGAGCCGCGGGCGGAAAGCTATCGAATATAAAAATATAATACCTATAAACTATCTGCTTATCAAAATAATTATTGCAGTATCATGTTGATATACGTCAAAGAGTAGCCTCAAAGACCACGTGCAAGACTAGATAACGCACGTGTATCGGGGCGCGGCTTGCCGTCCATTGGCCTCAAGCGAGACAAATGGGTCTTAACACAGCAACCCCAAACGGTACGACGTTTGATGACCAGCCATTGAATGAGTTCCCATTCGTTACACCATGTCTTTGTCTTATATGTTTAAATTACATACTAAATTCATTGTAACGAATCTGTATGCAAATATAACATAAAAATAAATAATTAAACCGTAAATAAATGCACCCGAGATGCATAGAATTTGAATCAAATCTAATGACTAGTTCAATATGGAGCTGGTCAGTTTGGGTACATCTCTATACACAAGTGAGATTTCAGCAACCGGCCAAAAATTTTTCTAGGTGTTAGGTATCACCAATAGACCTCATTGCGTAAATAAAAAATATGGGTTACTTTTTCATAATAAATTATTTTATCTACAGTGTTATTTTATAACGTTTGGTTGCCTCCTTAACGCTATAGTAAATGTACGCACCTGAGGCCTTGAAACGGAATGGGGCGGCGGGCATGAATGGTGACTAGAGTTATTGGTTTTTTCAGGAAAAGTTTGTGTAGTCATATCTCAATATTTTTCTATACAACAATACTAAAAGGAAACAAGACGGCTATCAGTTTTCTACCAAAGATCATTATATTAAAATTTGGCTGGTCATTAAAACCTCACCCTGTACTATATATTTCTTCTCTCTGTGTGTATGTCACTGAACTCGTCCTAAACATCTACTTTGAATTTTATGAAATTTTTTGTGATTATGTACATTTGAGAAAGGTTTTTTTTTTAATTTATTTATGTTTAATTTATTTATGTTTTGTTGTATTTCTTTGGATGGTATAAATGTACAATTGGATCCGATAGGCAGTGCTGCGATCATATTTGTTTTTGTAAGGTCCTGTACCCCCATCCCCACCCACTTTGCTTGGTGCGAAAAAAAACGAAAATGGAATAAGACGAGACTGGGGCCAGAAACAGGAACGATAACGGCAACAGAAATAATTTCGTTTCCTCACCCCTCCCTCCGCTTCGGGCGAATATTTGTGTAACGGCAACGAAAACGGGAAAGGGAAGAATGAGATAAAAAAAAAGGGAATCCTATGAGAAACGATTATCGCGCGAATGAAGCTGCGGGCGAGACGCTAGCATGTATATAAAATGGTAGGGTATTTAGTATTATTTTATAATATTTTATAATATTTATTATATTATTATAATTTATTATAATATTTTATATTTTATATTTAATATTATTTTTTAGAGCCAACAGTCTATCAGAGCGAGCGGTATGATTATGGTGACTCAATGAAATACAGCAAAGTACTGTAGGTAGTATTACTCATTGGATGTTTTAAATTTACGCCTACACTCTGATGAAATCATACAAAACATTGATACATCATACAAAACATGAATGGTATGTATATATATGGGAAATAGAAAGGGAAACAGATACGCTTTCACAGCTATGAAAATGAGCCACGCCACAGGATACAATTGACTCATCTTTGGTTAGTGTCACTAGAATCAACGAATCGACGAGCCCATTCTATGCAATATTTTTTTTAATCTTACGTGATGCAAAAGTTTAGTTGATGAAATGTAATTAATGTTATGCATGGATATCAAAACTTGAACCATAACGTTGTATTTTACAGTACAAGGCTTTTTACTTTACACCGTTCACAAACTAGCATTCTGTTTGTAACCCATGCGTAAACCGCGAAAAGCGGCTAGCTCCCACCATTATTACATTTGAAGTATCTACATAATTTTAATGGCAAATGTATTGAAAAACGTCATATGATGCTCGTACTCAGTAAGCTGGCTATTATAGTCATCGGTTTATTATAAGCACTCGGCTTTGCCTTGTGCTTATAAACACCTTGACTATAAAATGCAGGTTACCGCACTTGTATCATAATGTACTATTAATTTCCTCATATAACTTACACAATGTATATCTTTATGTGGTATAAAATAAAGTCGCTATCCATGTCTGTCTGTATATCCGCTAAGTCTTCCTGAACCATGCAACATATTTTGATATGGTTTTCACAGACCTTAGTTAGAGAATTTGTCCCGGAATGTTTATATGTATAATATATTAGTTATTGCCTCCAGCTTCACCTGAGACATTGTAGGTTTTGCAATATTTGTCAGATTTCAATAGCCTCTTTGCTCAATGAGAATGGAAACAAAAATGGGATGGGACCAGAGCCAGGAATGGAAACAATAAAATATTTGTGTGATGGGAACGAAATCGGGAAAAGGAAGAATAGGAATGAGATAAATAAGATAAAAAAGTGAATCCTATGAGAAACAAATACAGCGCAAGCGAAGCTGCGAGCGAGTTGCTAGTTTATTTATATATCTTATGAGTAAAATTTATTTTTTTAGAAAAAAAACTGGCCAAGTGCAAGTCCAACTCATGCCCCGAGAGTTGCATACTGTTAAATAACATATTTATCACTACTCCCAGCCAGGTGCCACGTAAACGCACATATCAATTTATGAATAACAAATTTGTTTTGTGATACAACTACAAATTAACAATTTTTAGAATTTTTCTTTTATCTACTTGGGCTGTGAGACTTCTTTCTTACCTTTCTTAATACTAAGTCAACTGGAAGTATTCTACAGTTCCTATAGGTTTCAATTTACTTGTAATTGTTTTCATTGTGTTTACTTTGAGGCTTGTTTTTTTACTGCTCCAAGGGACTTTCTATCTTAATATTTGATATCAATTTCAACTTGATACTTGTACGCGTTTTTGAGAAAAATGGTTTAAGTAGATATGCAGACAGATTTGGATGACCGGTTGGTCAAGATTAGAGACTCTAACTGCGAAGCCAAGGGTCACGGGTTCGATTCTTGCCTGGGACAAATATTTGTGTGCATGAAGATGCCCATATGTTCCGTGTTTTGGTGTAAAAAAATTATATCTATATATGTAAATATTATAAAGAATATTTAAATATTTATACCAGTTGTCTGGTATCCATAGTACAAACTTTGCTTAGTTTGGAATTAGATGGTGCTGTGTGGGATGTCTGAGGTATTATTATTATTAGAGAGACTGACTAAAAAATTATCCTATAAGGATCACTTTTTTCTTTGTGAGGTACGGAACCCTAAAAATTACTTAATGCTAGTTACGAAATTACTAATAGAGTTTAAATTTAGAAAAGCATTAGGTCATGGTTTGTACTTGAACCTGTGCCAAATGGTTATCAGTCAAGTTAAAATTCTATATACAAATGTGTGCTATATACGGACACTTTTAAAAGTGTTTAACTTAGAGTTTAGCATGCCAAATACACACATACATATATTTATATGGAAATGGCATGTGTTCTGTAAGTCAATTTAAAGCTTTTAAATTTTATCATGGTAACATAAAATGAGATTATGAAACAGTAAAGAGTACCTACTAATTTTAAAATTTTTGGTAAGTTATAAAATATGTGTTACCTTTTTTTTGTTGTGGTCAATAGCAATATAAAGACTGTAAACGAGTAATAATGTGAGAAACTAAATAGCTAAACGAGTTAGGTATGAATTTAATTTCATACACAGAAAAAATACTATTCAGTTTCAGGAAAAATTACGAATTAAAAAACTTAATAGCTTTGATTCCCAAATAAATTTTATGTTTACTATAGTAACAATAGAGTTTTAATGCTAACTGGGTCTTGGTCAATAGATAGATGCAAAGGCGTGGGGCAGATCTTACATTTATTTCACTGAACATTATTTATAGTAATACAGAAAGAAAATAAAACATAAAATACCGGTTTTCATTACTTACCCGAAATCTCGAAATTATCAGCCCCATCACAAATAACACCAGTTATAATATCTTCCAATGAATAAATTTTTAAACTATTTAAACAACTCAGCGTTCTAAACCGAACTAAATATGCTAAAATCTAAATATAAGTTTGGCAGATGACGATAGCAAGAACATAACCTAAGTTGAAAATTTTAATACTTTTAATTTAAATTACAAAGAAAACAATAATGTTTTTTAACATTCTACAACATTTTATGTTTAATAAAATGTAAAGAAATGAAACACAAGAAATAAATACAATACGAGATTCATATAGACATGTAGAAACATTGACGCATTCACTAATTAGTGTTACCGCTTTTGTAAACCTCTTTCATTCCAAAAAATACGTCAAATATTTCTACTAACATTTACTAACAATTTAATCAAAAGCTATTGTATTTTCTACTAGACGTGTGTCGTTCGCAAACGATCTGCAGGCCTAACAAACCAATTTATTCGTAAAATTTCCGCGCTGCTATTTAACGGAAACCTTAAATTTGTAGCTTGGTACATGCACACACTTATTCGTCTCGTCATCGCTGTGTTTCAGTTGCGACTCGGCACCAGATTTTAACGTCTAATCTCTACTTTTACTATGAATTTTGGTAACATGCCACTTTTTTGCTCAGACAATTAACGATTATTTGACGGTTTACGACGTCAAATTGCGATTGTCTAGAAGTTGATAGACAAGTACCTAACTTTTAGAGGCGCGATTTTGTGTGTAAGAATTAATTGCGTTTTAATTCATAATTCATGAGTGTGATATCATGTACGAGTTTATAATTTATGCGCTTAGTTAAAATTTTATCTGGAAGTATTATAATGAAGTAGCATCATGTTAGCTTTGTTTCTTCAAAAGTGGCCCGTCTTGGTGTACAATTAGATTTGTTAGAGCATTTGCATATAGTTGATCTTTATGTGAGGTAACAATAGATGCTTCGACAAAGTGAACTACCTACTTTGATCGTTCGACCTACCAGATACCAACCGATTTTATGGGTACCCATTATCTAATAAAGATCTTGGCTGAAGAGCATATAATAATAATATATAATATGACATCTCGTACACGGTCATCCATTCCTACACTATTAGGCTGAGCTTGTTCTATGGGACAGGACAATTGATTCACATAGGTACTTAAAATTTTATGTAGTTACATACAAAACGGTCAATCAATTGTAGATGAACTAAAACCAATAATGGCTCCGCGCCGATCTAGCGATATTTATGTTGAGAATAAAGTTGGTATAGTTCTACTAAACTATAAGGGGCACATTTGTATGACCGCTGGTATGATATTTGTACAATATTATAGTTAATAAAAAGCGTATATATTATTCCAATAATTTATCACGGAAAAGTTTTAGAATTGAATTTTTTTTTTTGTAAATTAATTTTGACGTACTGTAATAATGTTTATTTACTCTATAATGTACACCTACTATACAAGAATTATGTTCCCACTCCATTAGGTTTGCCGGCCCAACATCAATTTTTCACTAAATTCTACCAACTTAGAGAAAAAACTGAAAATGAATTGAACCCATAAATCATTCAAAATCTACTGATTGTGTAGGCAATCTATCGAAAACGGTCATGCTGTCGCTAATGCCAAAATTTGCTCTATTCACTTCAATCATCTCATACTCACTCGACTCACTCCAATTCATTTGCTCACTAGTCACTACTAATGCTCTATGCTATTGCTTTTTTTTTCTAAAACAGCAACTTCTGTTTTCAGTTGTATGAAAAAGCATCTTTTTTATGCTGCTGATGCTGCTATTATTATTCTAAAAAACTCTTTCCTATTAATCTGCTTCACTATTTTCTATTGTGTCTGTTCTGAAACTACAGAGCAATAAGTGGTCATTCAGACCGCACAAACTTGAAGGATTTCGAGTGTTTTCAATGTTAACTAACAAAGAAATAAAAATTCATAAAAAGCAGAAACATAATGAAGCAGGAATTATGAAGCATGCTACATTGCATCTTACCCAATTTCCTACCAGACACAACACGTGCGGCAACGACACGCCATGCGACAACGACGACGGTGTGAAATCAAAGCAGAAACAGAATGAAGCAAAAATTACGAAGCGTACCTACTACATTAATTGCTTCTATCTAGAAAGCTGTTTCTTTTACCTGCTTCTCGTTTTTTTAACAGCTCTACTCACTCCACTAGAGTCCGCGCCACAGCCCGCGCCACCATTGCCTCCAAAGCAAAACAAAGAAGCCCTGTAGCCACTCCATAGGCGCGGGCGCGGGGTTGTCTGCACATTATAATAATAGAAATAATAATTCATTTACATCAAACTTTTTAAACGTTTATAGACAATCTAATTCACATTCGATGAAATTCTCATACATAATTCTCACTTAAAATGTAGTTAATTTTTTTTGCCGCGAGACTTCTTTGGTGGCGCGAATTCTACACCACAGCGTGTATGCCAGTTAAGTACAATAACGTGTTATCCGCGATATAGTGTTGATTCGATACCACTTTATCACTACGATGCTAGTACTTGGTATTTGGTATTGAATGAATTTATCGATAGGTACCTAATAAAATACTCCTTATTTTAACACTTGGTTCAGGATTTTTTTGTATCAGCTGGCAACTCTCTGCCTGATGTCATCATCAGTGACAGCAGTCAAAGACAGCAGAAGACAGTGGTGTAAGCATATTAGTTCCATGGGTGTAAGCTCGATCCGATCTGAATGCATCTTGATGCATCCCTAGGCATCACGAATGTCATTGGTTTGACGTATTGGACATTAGGGATGTTATATCGTAGCAATTGAATATCGATATATCGTATGATACGATATTAGGTCTTAACATATGAAGTTGCCGTTTTGTATGAAATATGTTAAAGTATTTTTTTTTCAAGCATATTTATTTCTGTTATTCAAAGTAATCACCCGGACAATCGATGCATCTTTGCCAACGCAGTGGCAGTTTATTGATGTCCTTCTTGTAAAAATCAACTGGACGGGAGGCAACAAACTCTTCAGAGGCATTTTGTACTGTATCTCGGGAATTAAATTTTTCTCCTGTTAAAAAGTTGCGTAAAACTTTTAAATCGTTACTATTTCATACCTTTCGCTGTCAAGACGATGGGTCCCTGGTTCAAAGATGCTAAATTACTTACTCACAATTTGGGTGTTGCGCTGCGTCTATTGACAGGTGATCCTTTGAGCAAAGAATACCTTCTACAGAGGATCAGTGGCGGAATACAGCGTGGCATCGCTGGCAACGCGGCAAGTATCCTTGGCACCTACACCCGTCATCTCTTTAAAATTTTCTCGTTTATAATTATTTATATTTTATATATATTTATTTTTTAGATCTTAATCTATGAAGTTGCCGTGGTCCAGTACTGGCCATTTAAAAAAAAAAGTTTTGTTTGGCTGTGTATTTTAAATTCTAAATTCAAATTAATTTGTTTTAAAAACGCATTCTTTTTACAAAGTTAGTCTTTTATTTATTGATAAGCGTTATGTTTTCATTACATTTGAACATTTTTCGTCATAATGGAAACTTAAAAATTCGTGTATTTATGGAAAATGAGTTCCGTCGTAACACTTATGCGACACAAACAGCACGTAACAACACAACTCGTTATTGGTTTGCCCGCTTCTGTCCTGGAAATTATGACTTGAATCTTGAGTCCAGACACTTTGATCAACAATTATGAATTGAAAGCGATTGTGGAAGCTGATGATACTTTAACTATAGCTGAACTTGCAGCAGCTTTTGATGTTATCATCAAAACAATATTGAACCGTTTGCCACAAATTGGCATAGTAAAAGGCTTCATAGATGGGTAAACCACGAACTTAACGATCGCCGGCGCAACGTACGCGTCGAGACCTGCCTTTCGTTGTTCATCAGATACAAAATGAAGGAAATTTAAACCGGATTGTTACCTGTGATGAAAAATTGATTCTGTTCGAATATCGAAAGTGCTCAGTAAGTTGGTTAGATCCTGGTTCAGCACCAAAGCAATGTTTTAAACAAGAAATAACCCCTATAAAAGTGATGGTCACTGTTTGATGGTCTAGTGCCGGTGTGATTCATCACAGCATTTTACAAAATGTCATGAGCATTACTGTAGATGTGTATTGTGAAGAACTAAAGACAATGATAGAGAAGCTCGCACATCTGCGATCAGCTTTGGTCAATCGTTCGTCCCCGCTGCTCCTTCACGACAACGCGCGACCCCATACTGCACTACAAACAGTTTCCAAGCTGCTAGAGTTGGGGTTGGAAGTTTTCTCTCATCCGCCATACTCACCAGGCCTTGCACCTACCGACTATTACTTTTTTTAAAATTTGGACAACCTTTTAACGGGAAAGTAATTCAATTTCCGAGAGACAGTACAAAATGCCTCCCGTTGTTGTTGTCTCCCGTCCAGTTGATTTTACAAGAGGGCATCAATAAACTGCCACTGCCTTGAATAACAGAAATAAAGAATATGAGCCCCGGGGTCATGTGAACACCCGGCGGGCCCCCTTTGGTAGTGGACTGTGTGAAAGAAACAACTGGCTCGGTATTACACCGCACCGGTTCCCTTCACCACGCCACGCCACTGTCTGCTCTTCTTTCTTCTTCGCTGGTCCGCTGCTGGCCGTCGACTAAATGCTACGGTGTCACGTCACGGTATTTATGCTTTTCGTGGCACCGCATTGCAGCGGACCGTACAACGGCGGAAAAGAGTAGAGCGGCCGTTCATCCTCTCTTTTTTTACAGACACCAGTGGGGGTGGGGTGGGGGGGAGGGGGGGGAAGAATAGACCGTTACGCAATCGTCTATTTCAAAAACCTCATTATGTACAACATTTCTTATTTACATTATTAAAACACCAAACTTATGTACAAAAGGGAACACTCATATAGTTGCGTTCGCACTTCACTGTTTTTTTCACGGTCTAATGTTTGGTCCGTCGTTCACAAAGATGTTTAAAAAAAAATATTTTAACTTATTTCATACAAAACGGCAACTTTATAAGTTAAGTCCAAATCACAATATATATTTAGAATATTGATTTTTTCAATCAATTCCTTGGTTTTATGTGAATTCCAAAGGAATAGACGTCATATACAGGGTAAAATTTTAACAACCATCTTTTAATATAATGATCTTTGGTAAAAAACCGATGGCTGTTTTGTTTCCTTTTAGTATCATTCAATAGAAAATTATTAAGATGTGTCTACACAAACCTTTCCTGTAAAAATCAATATGTGTGGTCACCATTCTCCACTCCGCCGCGCCACCTAGGTATTTCAAGTTATTAGAAGTTACATCGTGTTCGCACCATTTCGCACTGTTTAAAGATTATTTTTATTGGTTCCGAGTAATATCCGGACACGTTACATTTTATTTAGACTAAAATTCACGGGCGCCGCTTTTGGGTCGCGAACTAAAATGAGGCTCATCATTTGCCCGCGCGCCTCGCCCGCGGCCGATCAATAGTTTTAAGACTTGTGTAGACTATGTATTCAAGGTGGTAATTAGTTGTTCGATAGTTTGATTGAATAGAGATTAGCAGTGGTTTTCGATAGTTCGATCGTTCTATTTTTAATTGTCAAGTGCGCGCTACCATATTATATCTCCAATACTGATTCCCTGAATAATTAAACCACTGGCTAGCTACAAAATCACTAGTGCGTGCTAGCTCTTAATTTTGCAGGTTTCGCATCTCCGTTTCAAGGTCTCGGGTGAGTGTCACAAAGAAGGCAACCTTTATAAAATAACACTGTAGATAAAATAATTTATTGTGAAAATATAACCTATGTTTTTTATTAACGGAATGAGGTCTATTGGTGATATTATCTAACATTTAGATTTTATTTGTTGGTTGTTATAAGGTGAAATTTTAACAATCATGTAATAGAAAATTATTAAGATATGAGTATACAAACCTTTCCCGAAAAAACAATAATTCTTGTCACCATTCACGGCCGCTGTACACTACACTTCACGTCGGGCTAGAGGTCTCGCGCGCGTCGTCACAAAGAAGGCAATCAAACGTTATAAAGTAATACTGTACATAAAATTATTTATTATGAAAATGTAATCTACATTTTTTATTTACGTAATGAGGTCTATTGGTGATACCTAATATCTAGAATTGTTTTTGGATGGTTGTTAAAATTTCCTATCTCGTATTTATATTTTTAATGATAAAAAATTTTATGAAAAATAAATTAGGTTTAAAAAACTATTTTTATTTATTTAGTAAATGACCTATTTTATATACCAATTTATTTCCAGTATTTTTGAAAATGCATTTATTGAAGCTGTTAATTAATGTTCATAACTATTAAGTTTAAAATAATTTTAATAATTATTTAATAATTAATTAATAATAATAAAAATTAATTTAATAATTTAAAAATAAGTAAAAATCGGTAAATCTCGATTTCCGGCAAAACTACAAGTCCTATCGAAAAAAGTTAAATAGCAAAGTTGTAGATAATAAAAAGTTCTACAACTTTTGTATTTACACTTTTTCTCCATAACCTCAAAATTCATGTGAAAAATCCAAAAAACCACTTTTTATTTTTGATTTTTATCTTTTACAAAAAAAATTTTTTTTTAATGATATTTGGTGAAAATTTACCTCTTTATGTCCCAAACACACTGGAATTTTAAAGATTTAAAATATTAATTTTTTCACCCTATTTTGATTTCGATATCGAAAAAGCACCCTAATTTTCAATCGAAAATTCTCACGTCAAAATATCTGATTTTTCAAAAAAATCGGTGAGCTTTCTGTTCGTTGAAATCTCTATTTTCAGATGGTGTAAAAAAAAATATACATTACTATGGTAAAATTTTTCAGAAAATGCAAAAAAAACGAAAAATACTAAAATTCGAAATTTTTTTTTAATCTCTATGTACAATTTTGAGGTATTCATTAAAATTTTTACTTTAATTACTCGAAAAACGTTAGGTTCCATGTTAGATTAATAAACAAAAAATTGCAAGTTGAAATGTACTACTATAATTAACAACTAAATAAGTTAATAAGGTTAATATTTAATATGACATCTACAAAATTTTGAGAAATTTGTCGAATTTTCTTTAAATTATATGCGTAAATGCCTATTTATTGCCATTTTAAAATTATACCTATATACCTGAGTGACCTTCGGAAAATTGTAGCCCATCAAAAGGTATTTCATAGAGAAGTGGGGAAGGGGCTTGGAGGGTCTGGGCTTTACTACCTGTTATTTCGTAGCAGCTGTAAAAACCGTTAGCCAGTATTCAAGAAACAGTACAGTGAATAACATCGTTCATATAAATACACGTGCAGGCTAAGTTACTTTACAAGAATTGTGATAATTTACTTTGAAAAAAAAGTTCTGGAATCTACATAGCAAGGTAAATACTACCTGAATTTTAATCAGTATCATCATTCATATTGGCAAATCTCCCACCCACAGAAGGTGCAGCAGACAACATTGTTACAAGGCATATTATCAGCTTCAAACGTGGCTGGGTAATGAATTGACAGCAACAGATTGGGGCTGGAAGCAACATCAACATGGAATTATGCCCAAATTTACAGAAATGGAATTAATTCCGGAAAATTTGCTGAAAACTATTTGCTGCAGCTGTGAAACTGGATGTAATAGTTTTAAATGTGGCTGCCGAAAACATGGTTTAAAATGCACAAATTTATGCTCAAATTGTCATGGTTCTGAACAATGCGCCAATGTGGAGAAAAAAATCTATGAGGAAGTTAATGATTCAGATGAAAATAGGATGAAGAACCAATGCAGACCGAAAATAATGTTGGAGACGAAGACGGTGATGGTCTTGAAGATGTCGAAGTTCTACTAGAATCAGAAAGTACATAGAGATTAAAAAAAAATTTCGAATTTTAGTATTTTTCGTTTTTTTTGCATTTTCTGAAAAATTTTACCATAGTAATGTATATTTTTTTTACACCATCTGAAAATAGAGATTTCAACGAACAAAAAGCTCACCGACTTTTTTGAAAAATCAGATATTTTGACGTGAGAATTTTCGATTGAAAATTAGGGTGCTTTTTCGATATCGAAATCAAAATAGGGTGAAAAAATTAATATTTTAAATCTTTAAAATTCCAGTGTGATTGGGACATAAAGAGGTAAATTTTCACCAAATATCATAAAAAAAATTTTTTTTTTGTAAAAGATAAAAATCAAAAATAAAAAGTGGTTTTTTGGATTTTTCACATGAATTTTGAGGTTATGGAGAAAAAGTGTAGATACAAAAGTTGTAGATCTTTTTATTATCTACAACTTTGTTATTTACTTTTTTTCGATAGGACTTGTAGTTTTGCCGGAAATCGAGATTTACCGATTTTTACCCTTAAAAACCCACCCTCTACCCCTTCCCAACCTCAGATCTCCCGTAATTTATTTTTCCCTTCATTTTAGTGGTATTCTCTTCCTTTTCCAATAGGTTTCATCCTACTTTAATTTTTTTTCGTTTCTAAAAATATCGACCCTGGTTTTAATAATAGCTTAAAAACGGAACTCTTTTAGACTTTCGTTGTCCGACCAATTTTAAAAACCAGGAACTCAGGAATGGCTTGAGGTATAAAGTTGTAATTAATCAAAACACTAAATGTCTGCCCTCCTGGTCATTTAATGCCAATTCAAACTAGCTCAGTATAAAACCATTTCAAAACTAAAAAAAAATTTTTCTAAGACTACTTATTTTTTTTCATTACGATTCGTACGAAATTTCATTCAAAATATTAAAAAAACGGAACCCTAAATGATTTTCGTTGTCTAACTATCTGTACAACAAAAACCAGGAACTCAGGAATGGCTTGAAGTATAAAGTTCTACTTAACCTCAACTGACATTTACATGTCTGTCCTCCTGGTCATTTAATACCAATTCAAACTTGCATAAAAAATGGCTTTAAGCTTATAAAAACTTAACTAGGCTTACTAAATAACTTATTTTGTTACGATTCTGTACTTCAATATGAAAAAAAAACGGAACCCTTCAAAGATTTTCGTGTTCTATCTGTACATCAAAAACCAGGAACTCAGGAATGGCTTGAGGTATAAAGTTCTAATTAATCAAAACAAATGTCTGTCCTCCTGGTCATTTAATACCAGTTCAAACTAGCTCAATGTAATAAAAACATTTTTCAAAAAACTAACTAACTAAAAACTGAAATAGGCTTTTTCTAAATGAAAACGATTCTGTACTTCAAAATGAAAAAAAAAACGAAACCCTAAAAGATTTTCGTTGTCTATCTGTACATTAAAAACCAGGAACTAAGGAATGGTTTGAGATATAAAGTTCTAATTAATCACCAAGAGGACAGACATTTATATGTCTGTCCTCCTGGTCAATTAATACCAATTCAAACTAGCTCAATGTAATAAATATAAGGCTTAAAAAAAACCGTAGTAAAAAACTGGAAATAAGCTTTTCTAAATTTATACGCATTACGGATTCTGTCTGTAAGTTCAAAATGAAAAAAAAAACGGAACCCTTAACTGTACATCAAAAACCAGGAACTCAGGAATTGGTTAAGGTATAAAGTTCTAATTAATCTAAACAATAAATATCTGTCCTCCTGATCATGTAATACCAATTCAAACTAGCTCAAAAACAAGGCTTTCAAAAAAAGTCTAACTAAAAATAAGCTTAACTAGGCTTTTTCTATTGTTTCTGTACTTCAAAATGAAAAAAAAATAAAATAAATAAAAACGAAGCCCTAAAAGGTTGATTTCGTTGTCAGACTATCTGTGAATCAAAACCAGGACCTCAGGACTGGCTTGAGGCATAAAGTGTGTCATGATAGCCCAGAGCGCAACGAACCTGTCTCAAATTTATAAGGTCCCATAGGGCCATGGTTCGAATCCGGGCGTGTACCAATGAGTTTTTCTGACTTAAGTACACAATATCACTGACATTGTGCTTCGGAGGGCACGTTAAGCAGTCGGTCCCGGACGCTGTCAATAGATGGCGGTCGTTACAGTTCCCAACCCGCAGTGGAGCAGCGTGGTGGACTTAAGCTCTAAGCCCCCCTCCTCACCCTGGGGGAGGCCTAAGCCCCTGCAGTGGGGTAAAAAATGGGCTGATGATGATGATGATGATGATTAAGTTCTAATTAATCAAAACACTAAGTGTCTGTGCTCCTGGTCATTTAATACCAGTTCAAACTAGCTAGGTCAATGTAATAAAATTGTTTTCAAAAAAGTCTAACTAAAAACTTAACGTCTTTTCCTAAACTTATTTTTTTTAAATTCTGTACTTCAAAATGAAAAAAATAAAATAAAATAAATAAAAACAAAGAAGCCCTGAAAGGTTGATTTCGTTGTCGAACTATCTGTACATCAAAAACCAGAAACTCAGGAATAGCTTGAGGTATAAAGTTGTAATTAATCAAAACACTAATTGTCTGTCCTCCTGGTCATTTAATACTAATTCAAACTATTTCAAAAGTACTTACTAAATAGGCTTACTAAAAATTATTTTTTTAAGACTTTAAATTAAATGAAAAAAAAACCCGACTAAATAAAAGCCCAGGAACTCAGGAATGGCTTGAGGTATAAAGTTCTAATAAATCTTAACACTAAATGTCTGTCCTCCTGGTCATTTAATGCCAATTCAAATTAGCTAGTATAAAACCATTTAAAAAAAAATAATTAAATTAACTAAAAAAATGCTAAATTTCTTTATTACGATTCGTACTTCTTTCAAAATATTAAAAAAAAACGGCCTAAAAGATTTTCGTTGTCTAACTATCTGTACATCAAAAACCAGGAACTCAGGAATGGCTTGAAGTATAAAGTTCTAATTAACCTCAACAGACATTTATATGTCTATCCTCCTGGTCATTTAATACCAATTCAAATACTATAAAAATAAAATACTAAAAATTACTTATTTTGTTTGTTACGACTTCAAATTTAAAAAAAAAATGGAACCCAGACATATTTCGTTGTCCGACCAATTTTCGTTCTCTGACTAAATAAAAAACCAGGAACCCAGGAGATATAAAGGGCTTGAGATATAAAGTTCTAATAAATCAAAACACTAAATTTCTGTCCTCCTGGTCAATTAATGCCAATTCAAACTAGCTCTACTATTAAAACCATTTAAAAAAAAAGACGTGTGGCACTCGAGGACTGCCGCGGTAAAGCTATTGCATACATTTTGTATCAACTTATGCAATTATAATTATTTATTTATTTTATTTATGCAGTATTAAATCTGAGTTACTCCTAGTCGCGCCTAAAGAAGTTTTACTTCAAAAACAAAGAAAAAGAAATACTGCATAAATAAAATAAATAAATAATTATAATTGCATAAGTTGATACAAAATGCTATGAAATAGCTTTACCGCGGCAGTCCTCGAGTGCCACACGTCTTTTTTTTTTTTTTAGCTCTTTACGCTTTTCTTCTCTATAAAAAGAAAATATCTAGGTATAAATAATAGGTATAAATAATTAGGTATAAATAGTGTAATGACACACCAAAACAAAATTATTCATTTTAAAAAAAATAACGATATTAAGAAGTGATTATCGAATTTCGCGCGATGTACATTTATATAGATATAATATCATATATACTTTCTCTGCGCGGCATTCATGTGCATTATCTATACCTACACCAAAAACAAAGGTAGGTACTGAATAGTACACGTGCTTGGTTTGATGGTTTCTGTTATATACATAATGAAGAATGAATTTATTAATTTATATATATATACACATTGAGAATCTAAATTGAGAATTTAAACTATACGCGTGTGTGTGTTTGTGTGTATAAAAGAGGGCTACTTTTAATATCGCTCATTTTAATATCAAAAATTTAGGTTATCTTTATAGCAGTATTATATTTTCAATTCAAAATTAATACTGCATTTGTGATAATAATAAAATGTATGTATATAAATTACTCACTCATTTTCTTTCACTATTTTTTCGTGACTTTCTTCATTAATAAATGCACTTTGTTCATTCATATTCAAAATTTTTTATACACAAAAAGTATATTATTCGACGTTAATAAATTATGTGGGTCCCAGTCACAGACAATTTTGTCTGTGGTCCAGCGCGACAATGGCGCGATTCCGTGCGTAGTGGTATTATAAGCGCAATACCAGGATCGCATAAATTAGAGGTAGTTCGGTCGACGTGCATGAAGTGACGTAGGTAATCACTCTTAACGATTTATGCACTCCTATTTTCTTGCACTGATTATGAGCGTGAGGTTTTTTTCGTTACGGAATTTTTCAATTCGGTCCCCGCGCTCAAAGGCCCGCGATAGAATCTATGCAACAGCTTAAAAGGCTAATTTAGGCTTTTTCTAAATTTACTTATTTTTATTACGATTCATTCAAAATATTTAAAAAAACGGAACCTACCTAGATTTTCGTGTTCTAACTATCTGTACATCAAAAACCAGGAACTCAGGAATGGCTTGAGGTATAAAGTTCTAATTAATCCTGGTCATTTAATACCAATTCAAACTAGCATAAAAAATGGCTTTCAGCTTAACTAAAAACTTTAACTAGGCATTTCTAAATAACTTATTTTATTATGATTCTGTACTTCAAAATGAAAAAAAAAACGCAGCCCTAAAAGGTTGATTTCGTTGTCGAACTATCTGTGCATTAAAAACCAGAAACTCAGGAATGGCTTGAGGTATAAAGTTGTAATTAATCAAAACACTAAGTCTCTGTCCTCCTGGTCATTTAATGCCAATTCAAACTAGCTCAGTATTAAAAACCATTTCAAAAAAAGGCATTATAATAAACTAAAAAAATAATAGGCTTTTTCTAAATTAGTATTTCTATTAAGATTCAGTAGGTACTTCAATCAAAATATTAAAAAAAACGGTACCCTAACAGATTTTCATTGTCTAACTACCTGTACATCAAAAACCAGGAACTCAGGAATGGCTTGAGGTATAAAGTTCTAATTAATCAAAACGATAAATGTCTGTCCTCCTGGTCATGTAATACCAATTCAAACTATCTCAATATAATAAAAAACAAGGCTTTCAAAAGAAGTCTAACTATAAACTTAACTAGGCTTTTTCTAATATCCTTCAAAATGAAAAAAAAAAGACGTGTGGCACTCGAGGACTGCCACGGTAAAGCTATTGCATAGCATTTTGTATCAACTTATGCAATTATAATTATTTATTTATTTTATTTATGCAGTATTTCTTTTTCTTTGTTTTTGAAGTAAAACTTCTTTAGACGTGACTAGGAGTAACTCAGATTTAATACTGCATAAATAAAATAAATAAATAATTATAATTGCATAAGTTGATAGAAAATGCTATGCAATAGCTTTACCGCGGCAGTCCTCGAGTGCCACACATTTTTATTAAATTATTGTCGTTGGGCAGCAAGTAACGATGCAAACATCCCACGCATTTCTTCCTTAAATGCGGACAACTCATTGTTAGTGCTAGGCTGCGATAAATCAGAGGGACTGTCGTGTTCTTTTCTCTTTTTCGCACGAACAAAGACAGAGTTTGGTGGGGTATTCAAGCATAATGGAGTCGTTTAAGTTTGATTCGGACAAAGACTTATTCATATTGCCACCTTGTACTAGGAGAACAACAAGCACGTGGAGATTATAGTCAAGTAGGTCACAATGGAAGTTTACTATTTGACGTTAATAAATTATGTGGGTCCCAGTCACAGACAATTTTGTCTGTGGTCCAGCGCGACAATGGCGCGATTCCGTGCGTAGTGGTATTATAAGCGCAGTACCAGGTTCGCATAAATTAGAGGTAGTTCGGTCGAAGCACACTCACGGAAGTAGGAGACGCACACGACGACGAGGCGGCGATAGGCGTATGCCTACGCACCGAGCACGAAGTGACGTAATCACTCTTAACGATTTATGCACTCCTATTTTCTTGCACTGATTATGAGCTCGAGGTTTTTTTCGTTACGGAATTTCTCGTTTCGGTCCCCGCACTCAAAGGCCCGTGATAGAAGCTATGCAATGCTTAAAAATAAAAATAAAAACGAAGCCCTAAAAGGTTGATTTCGTTGTCGGACTATCTGTACATCAAAAACCAGGAGGAACTCAGAAATGGCTTGAGGTATGAAGTTCTAATTAATCAAAACACTAAGTTTTTGTCCTCCTACCAATTCTATTTATTTCAAAAGATATACTTAAAAATTAAAATAGGGCTTACTAAAAAATAATTACTTGTTCAAAATAAAAAAAAAAATCGGAACCCTAAAAGATTTTCGTTGCCTATCATCAAAAACCAGGAACTCAGGAATGGCTTGAGGTATAAAGTTGTAATTAATCAAAACACTAAGTGTCTGTCCTCCTGGTCATTTAATACTAATTCAAACTATTGTTCCGTCGTCAATGAACAAAGGAAATGTATATTTTAGATATTATTAACGTCGTGTCTTATGGAAAAAATCGTCTGTCTGATTATTGTCAAAGTTCTTTTTCGTCATGTTTAAAAACAGCCAGTCAGTCTATGGTCAGTCGCCGTCGCCGCGACATCTTACTTACTAAGTAAGGCTTACTAAAAATTATATTTTGTTACGACTTCAAATTAAAAAAAAAAACGGAACTCTTAAGACCGTTGTCCGACCAATTTTCGTTGTCCGACTACATCAAAAACCAGGAACTCAGGAATGGCTTGAGGTATAAAGTTGTAATTAATCAAATTACTAAATGTCTGTTCTCCTGGTCATTTAATGCCAATTCAAACTAGCTTAGTAATAAAACCATTTCAAAACTAAAAAAATATTCTTTTTCTAAACTTACTTATTTTTTTTATTACGATTCGTACTTTCATTCAAAATATTAAAAAAACGGAACCCTAAATGATTTTCGTTGTCTAACTATCTGTACAACAAAAACCAGGAACTCAGGAATGGCTTGAAGTATAAAGTTCTAATTAACCTCAACATTAACATGTCTGTCCCTGGTCATTTAATACCAATTCAAACTAGCATAAAAAATGGCTTTAAGCTTATAAAAACTTAACTAGGCTTTTCTAAATAACCTATTGTTACGATTCTGTACTTCAAAATGAAAAAAAAAAACGACACCCTTAAAAGATTTTCGTTGTCTATCTGTACATCAAAAACCAAGAACTCAGGAATGGCTTAAAGTATAAAGTTCTAATTAATCTAAACAATAAATGTCTGTCCTCCTGGTCATGTAATACCAATTCAAACTAGCTCAATAATAAAATAAATCAGAGGGACTGTCGTGTTCTTTTCTCTTTTTCGCACGAACGAAGACAGAGTTTGGTGGGGTAATAAGTTGGTTCAAGCATAATCGAGTCGTTCAAGTTTGATTCGGACAAAGACTTATTCATATTGCCACCTTGAACAACAAGCACGTGGAGATTATAGTCAAGTAGGTCACAATGGAAGTATATTATTTGACGTTAATAAATTATGTGGGTCCCAGTCACAGACAATTTTGTTTGTGGTCCAGCGCGACAATGGCGCGATTCCGTGCGTAGTGGTATTATAAACGCAGTACCAGGATCGCATAAATTAGAGGTAGTTCGGTCGAAGCACAGTCACGGAAGTAGGAGACGCACACGACGACGAGGCGGCGATAGGCGTATGCCTACGCACCGAGCACGAAGTGACGTAATCACTCTTAACGATTTATGCACTCCTATTTTCTTGCACTGATTATGAGCGTGAGGTTTTTTTCGTTACGGAATTTCTCGATTCGGTCCCCGCGCTCAAAGGCCCGCGATAGAAGCTATGAATAATAGCTTAAAAAAACGGAACCCTAAAAAAACATTTCGTTGTCCGACCAATTTTCGTTGTCCGGCTAAATAAAAAACCAGGAACTCAGGAATGGCTTGAGGTATAAAGTTGTAATTAATGAAAACACTAATT
The DNA here is from genome assembly GCA_949709985.1 of Luffia ferchaultella. NCBI lineage: Eukaryota > Metazoa > Arthropoda > Insecta > Lepidoptera > Psychidae > Luffia > Luffia ferchaultella. The sequence continues at coordinate 6,671,906 of OX453269.1, forward strand.
GTTTGTCCTCCTGGTCATTTAATACTTATTCAAACTATTTCAAAAGTACTAACTAAGCTTACTAAAAATTAATTATTTTGTTAAGACTTCAAATTAAAACAAAAAACGGAACCCTAAATTCGTTGTCCGACCAATTTTCGTTGTCCGACTAAAAAAAAAACCAGGAACTCAGGAATGGCTTGAGGTATAAAGTTCTAATAAATCAAAACACTAAATGTCTGTCCTCCTGGTCATTTAATGCCAATTCAAACTAGCTAGTATAATAACCATTTAAAAAAGGAATTAATTAACTAAAAAATACTTATTTTTATTTCGTACTTTTTTCGTTGTCTATCTGTTCATCAAAAACCAGGAACTCAGGAATGGCTTGAAGTATAAAGTTCTTATTAACCTCAACAGACATTTATATGTCTATCCTCCTGGTCATTTAATACCAATTGTAACTATTTCAAAAGTACTTACTATAAAAACTAAAATAGGCTTACTCAAAATTACTTATTTTGTTACGTATTCAAATTAAAAAAAAAAAAACCGAACCAAAGACATTTCGTTGTCCGACCAATTTTCGTTGTCCGACTAAATAAAAAACCAGGAACTCAGGAATGGCTTGAGATATGAAGTTGTAATTAATCAAAACACTGTCTGTCCTCCTGGTCATTTAATGCCAATTCAAACTAGCTCAGTATTAAAACCATTTCAAAAAATTATAAATAAACTAAAAAAATAATAATAGGCTTTATCTAAATTAGTATTTCTATTAAGATTCAGTACTCCAATCAAAAAAACGGAACCCTAACAGATTTTCGTTGTCTAACTACCTGTACATCAAAAACCTGGAACTCAGGAATAGCTTGAGGTATAAAGTTCTAATTAATCAAAACGATAAATGTCCTCCTGGTCAATTAATACCAATTCAAACTAGCTTAATGTAATAAAAACAAGGCTTTCAAAAAACGTCTAACTAAAACTACATAAGGCTTTTTTAACTTATTTTGTTACGATTCTGTACTTCAAAATGAAAAAAAAAGTATATTTATTTGACGTTAATAAATTATGTGGGGGTCCCAGTCACAGACAATTTTGTCTGTGGTCCAGCGCGTATTATAAACGCAGTACCAGGATCGCATAAATTAGAGGTAGTTCGGTCGACGTGCATGAAGTGACGTAATCACTCTTAACGATTTATGCACTCCTATTTTCTTGCACTGATTATGAGCGTGAGGTTTTTTTCGTTACGGAATTTTTCGATTCGGTCCCCGCGCTCAAAGGCCCGCGATAGAAGCTATGCAATAGCTTAAAAACAAGGCTTTCAAAAAAAGTCTAACTAAACTAGGTTTCTAATAATTTTGTTATGATTCTGTACTTCAAAATAAAAAAAAAATAAAATAAATAAATAAAAACGAAGCCCTAAATACATTTCGTTGTCAGACTATCTGTGAATCAAAACCAGGACATCAGGAATGGCTTGAGGCATAAAGTTCTAATTAATCAAAACACTAAGTGTGTCTGTCCTATGGTCATTTAATACTAATTCAAACTATATCAAAAGTACTTACTTAATTTAATAAAAACTAAAAAAATAGGCTTACTTAATTTGTTACGACTTCAAATTTAAAAAAAAAAACGGAACCCTAACATTTCATTGTCCGACTACCTACATCAAAAACCAGGAACTCAGGAATGGCTTGAGGTATAAAGTTCTAATAAATCAAAACACTAAATGTCTGTCCTCCTGGTCATTTAATGCCAATTCAAACTAGCTGAGATAACCATTTCAAAGCCTTTTTCCTTAAATTTACTTATTTTTATTACGATTCTGTAATTCATTCAAAATATTAAAAAAAAAAAACGGTACCCTTACAGATTTTCGTTGTCTAACTACCTGTACATCAAAAACCAGGAACTCAGGAATGGCTTGAGGTATAAAGTTCTAATTAATCAAAACAATAAATGTCTGTCCTCCTGGTCATTTAATACCAGTTCAAACTAGCTCAATGTAATAAAAACATTTTTCAAAAAAAAGCATAAACGTAACTAAAAACTGAAAATAGGCTTTTTCTAAATAAAAACGATTCTGTACTTCAAAATGAAAAAAAAAACAAAACCCTAAAAGATTTTCGTTGTCTATCTGTACATTAAAAACCAGGAACTAAGGAATGGTTTGAGATATAAAGTTCTAATTAATCACCAAGAGGACAGACATTTATATGTCTGTCCTCCTGGTCAATTAATACCAATTCAAACTAGCTCAATGTAATAAATATAAACATTTTGGCTTTCAAAAAAAAAGGTGTTCTAAATTTATACGCATTACGGATTCTGTCTGTAAAGTTCAAAATGAAAAAAAAAAAAACGGAACCCTTTACTGTACATCAAAAACCAGGAACTCAGGAATGGCTTAAGGTATAAAGTTCTAATTAATCTAAACAATAAATATCTGTCCTCCTGGTCATGTAATACCAATTCAAACTAGCTCAATGTAATAAAAAACAAGGCTTTCAAAAAAAGTCTAACTATAAACTTACTTAACTAGGCTTTTTCTAATATTTTGTACTTCAAAATGAAAAAAAAAATGATAAAAACGAAGCCCTAAAAAGGTTGATTTCGTTGTCAGGCTATCTGTGAATCAAAACCAGGAACTCAGGAATAGCTTGAGGTATAAATTTCTAATTAATCAAAACGATAAATGTCTGTCTTCCTGGTCATGTAATACCAATTCAAACTAGCTCAATGTAATAAAAAACAAGGCTTTCAAAAGAAGTCTAACTATAAACTTAACTAGGCTTTTTCTAAACAACTTATTTTGTTATGATTCTTTCTGTACTTCAAAATGAAAAAAAAAATAGAAAAATAAAAACGAAGCCCTAAAAGGTTGATTTCTATGTCGAACTATCTGTGCATCAAAAACCAGAAACTCAGGAATGGCTTGAGGTATAAAGTTCTAATTAATCTAAACACTAAGTGTCTGTCCTCTTGGTCAATTAATACCAATTCAAACTAGCTCAATGTAAATAAATGTAAAATAATAGCTTTCGAAAAAAAAGCAATACTAAAAAACTGAAATAGGCTTTTCTAAATTTTATATGTCATTACGGATTCTGTTTGTACTTCAAAATGAAAAAAAAAACGGAACCCTTAACTGTACATCAAAAACCAGGAACTCAGGAATGGCTTAAAACTCAGAATTCAAACTATTTCAAAAGTACTTATTACTAAAAACTAAATTAAATTAAATTGCCCCGAAATCGTGGCATTGCCACGATTTAAACTGCAGCCTCTGATATCCTTAAACGTTTTGAACTCGATAATGAAGCATTCGAACGAATACAGACCGAAAGGCGATGACCGTAATGTTAACAAGTTCCGGATCGTCCTTAAAATCTAACATGTGATGTCAAATTTCTTGTTCGATTTCCAAAATTTTGGTCTCAAACTGTAGCTACCGACGCCCTCTAACCTTTTGAATAACACTTTGAAGTGATCCGACAAATACCCTCTGAAATATAGTAACTTATATCCACAAACATCAGCGATCGACCAAAAAATCTCATCTTTCGGAAATAATTTCTCTTACAATTACCAACCGATTTCCAAAAACTTGGTCTCAAACCGAAGCTACATTAATGGCCACTATTTTTTTTTAATTTTCGATATCAGTCCCCATTCTCGAAATTATTTGGATTTAGTAAAAAAAAAATCCGAAAAAAACCCCGATTTTTTTACATTTTCCCATTTTTTTCATAAACTGCCAAACTGATTTCCAAAATTTTGGTGTCATCCGATGCGCAACTAAATTATTGATCTTTTAAGATCTTAAAATTTTAGCTAGACCCCATACCCTCGGAGTTATGCTAATGGCTAAAAATGCGTCTCCCGTGAAATGGATATGATAGTCATTTTCAATGACAACATTTTCAATGACAAAAGTCGATATATCGTCAGCCTCTAAGATATAGGCAGCCTATCCCTATTTGATATTGGCTTGTGAATTTTGTGATTCGGTGCGCTATAGTTTGTGTCGGTGCGATTCAGTTCAGTGGGATTCGCGTCAATTCGCATTCGCTCGCTGATTCGTTTATTGATATAGTTTGTGGTTTATTGAAACTTAAACTATAATTACTATATAATCTGTGGTTTATTGAATGAACGAAGAACCTAATCTAAACGTGTTTGTGTATTTACATTTCACTAACTTAATTATTCTAATATATTTAAGAAATTGTGTTCATATCTCTTAACGTATTAGTTCAGTAACAAATCATGTTTATGTTCCTGCTGTTGAAATAAAATTATATCGAAATGCCTGTTTTGAATAACTTCGGTGTTTACAGGTGTCTGTTTGGAGGTAAATATTAATTTGCTTTTAATTATTAAGTATTATTATTTATTATTATTAAATTATTATTTAACAATTTCCGTAATATAGCATTTCATACGTCAGTTTAAACATTCAGGGCTCGTACTCGCTTGGTAATTAGCATGTTGAGAAACCACCAACATTTTATGTGCATATAAATATGCCCACTCTATATATCTGGTGCAGTTTATCATAGTTTAACTGGAGTGCAGTATATATGAGATATCTTCGAAATGATAATTTTTAATCATAAAAGTCAGAATCTGAACCAAAATGTAAGGTTATAAAGATAAACCCCCTATATTGTAAAGGTACCTAACATTCTAAACGCATTTACATTTTAAATAAAATATTGCATTTATTTTCTTTTTTATATGAGTTGTATGCACATTATACGGCAGCGCTTTCCAATGTTGCATGCTGAACAAAACATTTAATCAAGTTTATAGGAGGGGGGGGGGGGGACCTCATCCAGTAAATATTTTTTCACTCCGCTCCGCTTCACTTCTCGCATTCTCACAAGCAAGCCCTAACCTCACCTATTTTTTCGAAATGATGGACCATCAACCTATTTTAGCCGAATTTCAAATTGATCATTGTTATAAACACATAGATTTTAAAATTACTTAACTTTTTCTTTAAGATTCTAAACATTATGTATCATTGCTTTTTATAAACCTTAATTTGACAGTATATATCTTGTATTTATTGTAATACCACATCACACATATAATATCAAAAATGTCAGGGCGATTCATCTTATACCATTGAACCTACATACAAATTAATCATGATTTATTTAAAAAAATAATACTATATCAACGAATTAGGCTCCACTGCAGTGGCTTAGGGCTCCCCTTGAGATAAGGGTGCTTGGAGCTTTATCCACCTCGCTACTCTAGTGTTAGTGGTGGATTTTAACAGCTATCATCTGTTAAAGGCAATCGGGACCGATGGCTTAACATGCTCTCCGAGGCAGGAAGTCAGTTGTAGTTTATATTTCAGTCTGAAAAAACTCTGGTACCCACGTGCCGGTTTCTGGGATTCAAACTATGACCTTCTAAACAAGAAGTGGGCTCGCCACCACTCAGCTATCCTAACCAAATTGAAAAAAATTATGATCAGATAATACAGACCTGTCTTTTGCATAAATTAGTTCTTTAAACTAGATTAATAATAATAATATCTGGGACATCTCTAATATCTGGGAATGTAACGTGTGCACGTGATGTGCCGAAATGGCATTATCTAGTCCCAAACTAGCCAAGGGCCTATGCTATAAGTACCTACTAGACATCTGATATAACATATTTAAATATTTTTTTTGTGACACATGTATAATATATATTTTACACCCAGACATGGTCCCAATGTACACGAATATTTGTCCCCCGACGAGAATTTAAGCCTTGCCCTTTAAGTCTGCAGTCGACGCTTTCCACCAGTCGGCTGCCGATCAGTCGTTAGTCAAATTAACAAAAATATAGAATTAAAACAATGTTTTTTTTTTCATATATCAAATCATTAAGTACCTAATTTACTTATTTTTTAACTTTAATATTAAATTATTTCAGTATTCTCAATATCATCTTCTATATTTCTCTAGAAGTAAAAAGTAGCCTATGTCATTTTCAAACTATCTCTGGGTCAAAAAATCACATTATTTCATTACTTTGAAAAAAGAAAGAAAACACTTTTGCATTTATAATATCAGTTATGACATCCCTACCTTTGTCTGTCTGTCTGTCTGTCTGTCATTCATGTCATCATGACGACCGCTTAGCCTAGTGGGCAGCGACCTTGCCTGCGAAGCTGGAGTTCTCGGGTTCGAATCTCAGGTCGGGTCAGTATTTATATGATGAATATTAATACTGGCACCGGGTCTTGGTTGTTATATGTATGTGGTGCCTTCGCTTGGTACTCAAAATACAAGCTAATGCTTAGTTTGGGACCTAGACGTTGTTGTGATTGTGTGTGTTATTATTATTATTATTCTAAGGAACATGGTGATGTTTTCATGTAATCCGATACCTAATCAGTTCTCAGGTTCCAAGATAATATACAACAATCTTCCTTCATGTTTATCTTAGTGCAGATAAATATATATATATATAGAAATATTTATATATGTGTGTCGTGATAGCCCAGAGCGCATGGAACCTGTCTCAAATTTATAAGCCATATGGCCATGGTTCGAATCCGGGCGTGTACCAATGAGTTTTTCTGACTTAAGTACATTAACTATCACTGACTCCGTGCCTCAGAGAGCACGTTAAGCAGTCGGTCTCGGATGCTGTCAATAGATGGCGGTAGTTACAATCCCCAACCCACAGTGGAGTAGCATGGTGGATTTAAGCTCCAAACCCCCGCCTCACCCTGGGGGATGCCTAAGCCCCTGCAGTGGGGTAAAATGGGCTGATGATGATGATTTATATATGTACATATTATTTAAAAAAAGAGTATTTCACTATGTATATCAGTTGTCTAGTAACCTATAACACAAACATAATATTTGCTTACTTTGGGACTAGATGAAGCTGTGTGGGACGTCCCATGAATTATTATAATATTATAATTGGCGTTTGATTAGAAATATCAATAATTACACTATAAATGTTTGCATAATTTGAACCATCATTGGTGCATTGATAAGGTACGTAAACATGACTAGAAATTACACGGAACTGGAATTGTTATATCCTACAGATAAATCTAGTTGTGTTTGTTAACTCAAATACGAGACGGGTTATAAGTTGAAGACCTATGTCTGTATGTGTGTCTGTTTGTCTGTGGAAATGGTTCTTAAGTAAATTTGATCTGTCTCAAATCAAATCATTTTTGTCTGTCTGTCTGCAGCATTATAACGTCCAAGTTAACGAACGGATGAATGTTTTTCCTTGCGGTTTTTTTTTGTCTCAAGGCTGGTTTAATCTAGATGATTCTTAGGTAAATTTGTTTTTAATAACTACTATATACAATTTAAATTTTTTATTTTTATAAATTTTAATTTTAATCAATTAATTTGACGACCGCTTAGTCTAGTGGGTAGAGACCCTGCCTATGAAGCTGGAGGTCCCGGGTTCGAATCCCAGGTCGAATCAGTATTTATATGATAAATATTGATACTGGTACTGGGTCTTGGTTGTTATATGTATGTGGTGTCTTCACAAAAATATTTATATATATGTATATATTATAAAGAATATTTAAGTATGTTTATCAGTTGTCTAGTAACCCATAACACAAGCATAATACTTGCTTACTTTGGGATTAGATCATCATCATCATCAGCCCATTTTTACCCCACTACAGGGGCTTAGGCCTCCCCCAGGGCGAGGGGGGGGCTTGGGATTAGATGTCGCTGTTGTATTATTATAAAAAAAAATTATGTTGGAATTTCTTTAAAAAAGAGACCACTGCATTGTCTATCTCTTTCTTCTATTTGATTGCTGTCTATGGTGCCCATGTTCTATAAATAATATCTCTATGACTATGAATATAACATTTGATCAGATAGACTGTGTGGAAACTGATAATGATTACTTGATGGTAGTCAAATTATCAGGTATCCCCTTCAATTGTTAATTTTTTTACTTGCATATTTTTAAAGTACTGTACAATTTCTTAGTCCAGGTGCCCATACATTGTGAAACATCTCTTTTCTTCTTGATTCAGACTATTTAAAGAAAAAACCATAAGCTTGCTTGACTTCAGTTCAGTGAAAACTACTTGTTGCAACTTTTTAGCCAAAAGTCTCGGAAATTTTCTATAGTATTAGCTTAAAGTCACTACATACATGATGGCAATAAGTTACCAATCAAAACTGTACATGCTTATTATAAAATATTATACTTAAGAGGATAGTCGTTCAATCCGTGGCTTCGAATTGGCATAGCTATCGGGTTATCGTGACTGTTTCCACCTCTGAAATGTGTATGAATTAGAACCGAAATTTGGAGGGTCATTAAGAAAGGATGACCCTTAAGCAGTAGGTTTTGTGTTTTTTTTTAAATTCGCATCAATATCGAATTTACGGCTCATTTTTTTCTATTGAAAAAATAAAAACCAACATAAATCATGTTTTTCAGGAATTCATTCTAAAATGACTAAACAAGATATCAAAAAAACAAAAGCATACCGCCCTGTGACAGTATTTCTCTTATTACATATATTTTTTCTGTAAATATTGATACGGAAATACAGCGAGGATTAGACATGGACGGAACCCTTTTTTTTTGTATAAAAAGCCTCTTAAGCATTAAAATTTTTGGTCTTGAGTTTGTATAGAAAATATGATAAATGTTCTCACCAACGTTTTCAAACTAGGCAGCTTACCTAAACGTCAGACATGGTATTTAATTATATTCATTTATTCCAGGTATTCGAACCAGAAATAATGTCTTCGAAAACATCTTCAAATCACAAGTTTGTATGGCCAGCGACCAGGCCAAAGACGATAAAAGACCGTTGAATATGAAGAAATGCTTGCTCGTTTCTAAAGTTACAAGATATGAATATGAAAAGTGAGTTATCTTTTCTAACAGTAGCGACTGCATGGTGGATTAAGCTCCAAGCACCGTCATCACGAGGGGAGGCTGATATAGTAGCCACTGTCCGCGACTTTTGGGTGGTTTTCATGATTTTTAAAGTTTCTACAATTTCGAAAGTTTGGGTACGAACCTTAAATATTTTGGGAATGAAAATTCTCCCGTTTTGAAGATTAGCCCATACAAACAGACAAAAAGTAGCCTATGTCGCTCTTTTTCACGTCTGCGAAGTTTAATTAATATTGGCTTAGCCATTTTGAAGGTTAGCCCGAACAGACAGACACTATGATTTCTTACAAGTTATATTTTCCATGAACTTTATTACAGTTTCATAATGGTAATATAATATATAAGAAATCGTAGTGTGTGTCTGTTCTTGTACAATATAACTTGTAAAATTATATTTTCCATTTCCAAGAGGTGAAAATTTAGGATCAACATAGCCACAATTTATCGGTCCACTGACCAATTGGCCAAGTGGTTAGTGACTCTAACTACGGAGCCAAGAGTCGCGGGTTCGATTCCCTCCCGGGACGAATATTTGTGTGCATGAACTTGTTTATTTGTTCCGTGTCTGGGTGTTAAAGTATCTATTTATTATGTATTATTAAAAAATAATATTTAAGTATTTATGTCAGATACTAGTAACCCATAATACAAGCGTAATACTTGCTTACTTTAGAACTTATTTGTTTATTAATTTTATGATCGAATAGCGCACTTTAAAATTCTATGTGAGTATTACACGAAAGAATTTTTCATATCCTTATCATGGTAATAATCAAAACAAGATTATATAAATATACTTGAAAGATAAGAAATACCCCACCTCGCACGATGTTATTTGCAATATTTGTTTTGATTTGTGTAATGTAACCAAGGTCATATTTATAATCTGTGTTATTGAGTGGGGAGGTCAATTAATAAATTAATTATTCTATGAACTGTTATGAAGTGATATACATTGCAAATATTGTTGAGGTTTATTTTCTGAACAACTGTTTAGTCATCTCTGAAACAAAAATATACATTTTCATTACTCATACTCGGAAAGTACGCTTGAAGTTACCTAATCAGAGGAATGAAAACAGTACTTTTCGTCCCTGGGAAATGATTTTCCCTGCTGTCAGAACTATGCAAGCCATGTCCCAACTTTTTATACACCAATTCTGTTAAATTGCAGCGTAAAATTGTAATAAAAAATATTATGAACAATTTGTACTATGACTTTATGCTTATAATTTACTTTTAAATAAATAATCATTTAATTTACATAGATTTCAGTTAAATATTTATACCATCATTAATGAAAAAAAATACTGGCTGGTAGAATGCCACAGTAAAAGAAACATAAAAAAAGCGAGAAAGCGGCGATTCAATCTTCAGTTGTTTTGTCGAGTGCTAATTATTTATGTATACAGATATTTGTATGAGTTCATCAGATTCAGATATGGATTTATCGCGTTTTTTTTTTTACTTTCCTCATATTCAAAATGAAAATCAGATTTTTGAATCAGAGAAAAGACCTATTCGGACACTTGAACTATTGGCGCCCTTGCTACGCTCGTACGCCAAACCATCGCGTGCCTCAATAGGTCCCTTTCATCCCTTGTGTAACAATCTACTATTTCAATCCCCTTGTCTATGTCTTTATTACGGTTGCGTACCCAAAGGGTACCAACGGGAACCCTATTACTAAGCCTCCGCTGTCTGTCCATCCGTCCGTCTGTTACAGGGCTGTATTGTCTGTACTGTAATAGGTAGACATCAGAAATTCTCACAGAATGTGTATTTCTATGGCCGCTATGACAACAAATTATAAAAATAGAATAAAGTTAACAATTGAAAATGTATCCCCATAAAAAAAAACATGTTTTCTTAACGTTTTTGGCGATTGATAATGTTGAGAACATTACTTGCGCTTGGAATTTTAATGGCGTGTTTACTACTAGGCTGCATTTTATTAAACATAAAAATAGGTATACTAAGGGAGTTTTTTCAAAATGGCGCATGTGGAACGTCGTAGTTCTTGGTGGCATTTTGAAAAAAACTCCATATTAACCATACTACGTTGCATGTTTTTATTATTTTTCTATAAAAATAGTTTAACTCTTATACACTAGACATTGGCAGAATTAACAAATGTTAAAACGCCATTAACCAAAAGAAGAAGAAGGTACATATACTAAGTTATCCATAAAAGATAGACATATGCCATCGTAGGCTTTCGCGGTCCGCCGGCCGCCCAGCCGTTTGTCGCGCAATAGTTTTTACTTCGCGATAACTCCTCAGATATTAATTTAAATTGTATGGTGTAAAGGGCAATCATAATGTGCATAAAATGCTGAAGGCAGCGACGCTATTCTTACTCTGTCAGTCTTTACTGAACAAGGTAGATTCCATTTCTCGCACGAAACGCTTTATATAAATATAAAATTATTTTATATCAAAATTTATCTAAGAATTTATAATTATTTCGCTTTGTAGGTAGGTAAACATCGCGTCGCATCTACGCGCGTACCTTGTGTGTGCGTGCCGCGTGTGCATGTTACAGGCAGTAATTGCGACATTTATTGAATCGTCTAGTTTCTTACGTTTTCAGTTTTAATTCTATTGATTCTATAAATATATTTAACTTCAAATATGCCTACAAAAGGTAAAGTAACACTGCAAGAGGCAGATATTAAAATACAAATAACGATGTTAACTGCGCAACGTGAATCAATGTTTGGTCGGTTGCAATACATCTATAATTACGCAAAAAACGCCTTTGAAGATACAGTATCAGAAGAATAGTTTTTGTCCAGTATTATTACATTGGAATCGATTCGCGATGAATTTTCTGATTTAGTAAAACAAATCAATTTGCTTGAGCTGACAGTGAATCCTGACGCGGTACCTAATTTTCAATCTTGGAATGCGTTTGATGATTTATATTGCCGTATTAAGCGGGTCGAAAGCAAAATTAACGCTCTTAAAGTTCCTGAGTCTACATGCAACGATACTGGTAACAATTCTGAAAGCAAGAAGAGTACTATAAAATTACCTAAGTTGGAGTTATTGTCGTTTTCTGGTGATCCTATTGAGTGGCCAATGTTTTATGAAAATTTCAAAAATACTATTCATGTAAACGAAAACTTAACAGATCACGAAAGAGTGCAATACTTAATAGGAAAACTTTCTGGTCGTGCTTTATCAGTGTGCTCCGGAATCACTCCCACCGGGGAAAATTACGAAAAGATTTGGTCAACTTTGGTTAAAAAATATGAGGATAAACGTTGTCTCGCTTCCGCTTATTTGGATCAATTATTAAATTTTAAAGCTGCTAGTTACGCTTCTTCAAAAAATATAGAATTATTTTTAGATAAATTCGCCGCCGCGGTCGCTAGTTTGAAATCTTTGAAATTGTCTGATTTGACGGATTTCATATTACTCCACGTAGCACTTAAGAAACTGGATTCGGAAACATCGCGCGCCTTTGAAATGTTAAAACGTGACGAATCCATACCTACGTATAATAGTTTAATCGGTTTTCTTCATGAACAATCCAAAATATTGGATCGTACGCCTTCTTCTATATCTACTACTTCTGCCCCGCCAAAGAAGTATGGTAAAAATAACGCAGAACAAAATTACTCGAAGCCTACGCATTCATTTGTCGTAGTGGATAATGCTTGTGTATGCTGTAAACAAACCACACATACACAATTATATAAATGTGATTCTTTTAAACGCCTTTCAATTAATGATCGTGTTAATTTTATTAAAAAACGAAATGGATGTTCTAATTGTTTGAGTTTATATCATGTAAGTTTCGCTTGTAAATCTACGGTTTTATGTCGCTACTGTGGATGCAAACATCATTCACTTTTATGTAGAAAAATAAAGTCGCATACGGAACCGCAAACCGTAAACGTTCGTGCGGAATTCTCTGAAACGCTGAAGCACTCCGCTGCCGCCGGCGGCCCCGCTAACCGGTTTGCAACGCCTGCGCCCACAGTGGATGCGTCACACGATAATAAAATATCTCTTTGTAATATTAAATCTAGTTCTGAACGCTTGAACACTTGTTTATTAGGAACTGTTCAATTAAACACTGAAGATAACTTGGGTAACTTACATACTATTAGAGGTCTAGTGGATACAGCTTCACAAAATAATTTCATAACCACAGATTGCTGCAAATTATTAAATTTACGCTATAATAAAATTACTAGATCTGTCGTTAAGGGCATAGGTGGCTCCGCTAGTTCAATTAAGGGCATGTTAACACTTAAAGTGTCATCATTAATAAATAAAAATATTAAATATTCTATTAACGCTTTTGTAATCGATCGAATTACGGATAAAATACCTACCGCTCATATAAATACTACTTCATTTACCTATTTAAATAATGTTACGCTCGCTGATAAATATTACTCGGTTCCGGGTGATATCGATCTTTTGTTGGGGGGTTCGATGTTTTCACAAATTTTACTGTCGGGCCGTGTAACGGGACCTCCGGGTATGCCGACAGCTTTCGAGACTGTCTTCGGTTATATGATTATAGGCAATGTATATATTGAAAATAATCCCAGTAACATATCTCTTGCTTGTTGCGCTGTTACTCAACCCTGTATAAATACGATTTTACAAAAATTTTGGCAACTTGAAGAAGTTAATACCGCGCCTGTCCTTAATGCTGAGGATCGTGAATGCGAAATTATATTTATAGATAATTTGTCGCGAGACAAGTCTGGACGCTACAGCGTCGCGCTTCCCTTTTCGCGCGACTCTGCTTCTTTAGGTGACTCGTATACAATCGCTAAAAATAGATATTTATCTTTGGAACGAAAACTTAATGCTTCGCCTACTTTGCGCTTAGAATACAACGCGGTTATCAAAGAATATTTAGATAAAAATTATATCTCTCCAGTTTATGGTGATAATATTGAAGGTGGTTATTACATCCCTCACCACGCCATCGTACGTCAAGACAAAACCATGACGAAGTTACGTATAGTGTTAGACGCGAGTGCCAAAACCACTTCTGGCCTATCACTCAACGACATATTATATACAGGACAAAATCTACAAAACGACTTATTTTTAATATTACTCATGTTTCGCTTTTATAGTATAGCTTTCTCAGCAGACATCAAGCAGATGTATTTGCAAATTTTGGTTCAGGAAGAACATCGCAAATTTCAAAAAATACTTTATCGTTACAACTCTACGGAACCTCTCGTCACGTATGAGTTCAATCGCGTCTGTTTTGGATTACGTAGTAGTCCCTATCTCGCTATGCGGGTCGTACGCGAATTGGCCGCCGAAGAACAAGACACATACCCGCTCGCCGCGGATCTCGTACCGCGCGCCGCCTATATGGACGACGTGTGTTATTCTGTTCCCGCGCTACCTGACGCACTCAAACTTAAGAATGAGTTGCTGGGTCTCTTCAAGGCCGGGGGCTTTGATTTGGTAAAATGGTCTAGTAATTCTGCTGAATTGTTAGATTCGTTGTCCGAGTCTTATCGCTACCGTTCGGCTGTTCAGTTTGAACAGGATCAACATTTAAAGATTTTGGGACTTCAGTGGTCACCGTCTACTGATGAATTTAGTTTTGTCGTGTCCATAGAGGAACGACTATGTACGAAACGAAATATTTTGTCCGTCATCGCTCGTCAATATGACATAATTGGGTTTATCGCACCGGTCATATTATTTGCTAAGGTTCTCATCCAGCAGCTTTGGCTTTTGAAATTGGACTGGGACGAACCAACGCCACCGCACATTGCTGAAATTTGGCATAAATATATTTCCGAACTTCCGGAAATAGCTAAATTAAAATTCCCGCGTCATTTAGGTGTAACTAAAAATTCAAAAATTTCTATAATCGCTTTTTCAGACGCTAGTGAAAAAGCTTATGGCGCAGTTATTTATTTACGCGTATCTAACGCTAACAACCCGCCTATTATACGTTTGGTTTGCGTGAAATCTAAAGTAGCGCCTCTTAAAGTTGTTTCTATCGCTCGCTTGGAGTTGTGCGCTGCGCTACTTATGGCTAAATTAACGCGTCTAGTCATCGACACATACGCTCCTCGTCATAATATTGACGATATTTATTGTTTCACCGATTCTATGGTGACTCTATGCTGGATCCACTCGTCTCCGCATAAATTTAAAACATTTGTTAATACGCGAATTACAAAAATTATTGATACGCTTCCTCCGCGACATTTTTATCACGTAAATGGAGTCGATAATCCGAGTGATTGTTTGTCTCGTGGTATCACACCTTTACGCTTAATTGACCATCCATTATGGTTTAACGGTCCCTCATGGCTACAGCAAGAACCTGAAAGTTGGCCTATTAAAAGTTTCAAACCTTCTGATAATATAGAAGTACCCGAATCAAAGATAATCGCTTTGGCTACGTCGGCCGAAGAAGAACCTCATACTTTGTATACGCTATCACAACGCTTTTCTTCGTGGAACGCTTTACTTCGCTCTATTATTTACATTTATCGCTTTTTAAAGAAACTACCTCGCGCTGAAGTAATTACCAGTTCACAATTTGATTTCGCTGAAATTCAAATAATTAAGGTTATGCAATCTAAATATTTCGCTGACGATATAAAATGTTTAATTTCAAATAAAAATTGTTCCCCTCAAATCAGAAAATCAAACCCATTTCTAGATAAATACGGATTGTTGCGCGTTGGTGGACGCCTGCGTAATGCAGACTTATCCTATGATCAGCAGCATCCTATTTTATTACCTCGAAAAGACTATATTGTCGATCTCATAATAAAATATTATCACGAGAAACATTGTCATACTGGGCCGCAACTACTTATGTCTATACTTAGACAACGCTATTGGATTTTATCTTGTCGAAACACCGTTCGCAAAATTGTTCATCAATGTTACTTTTGTTTTAAGGTTAATCCAAAAAATACATTTCCTATGATGTCTGATTTACCAGCTTGTCGAGTACAGCAAACTAAAGCTTTCACGCATACAGCTGTAGATTATGCAGGTCCAATCAGCATTACGCCGTATAGAAAACGCGGTGTTCATCCTATAAAATGCTATTTGTGCATATTTGTGTGCCTCGTAACGCGCGCTGTACATATAGAGATAGCCTCAGATCTGATAACGCACGTATTCATTTCAGCTTTTAAACGCTTTCTTGCCAGACGGGGTGCGGTTTCGTGTATGTACTCGGATAACGGTACGACGTTTATAGGAGCAAAAAATACGCTTAAGGAACTCTATAAATTTTTATGTTCTGAAAATTACAATTTTTCATTTGCAAAGGAGTTATCAGAAAACAGAATCACCTGGAAACTCATACCTCCACGCAGTCCTCATTTCAATGGACATGTCGAGACTTACGTCAAAGCGTTTAAAACTCATTTGTTTCGCGTAATAGGTTCGCAGATTTTAACATATGAAGAATTGTTGACAGTATTGGTGCAAATAGAGTGCGTACTGAATTCGCGTCCGCTTACGCTATTGAGTTCTGATCCATCGGAGCCTTCTGCTCTAACGCCCGCGCATTTTTTAATGTCAAGTCCAATAAAACATTTACCTTTTGTAGATGAGACAGAGTTTTCTAGTAATTTAGTAAAACGATATAAGCTTTTGGATAATATGGTACAATCTTTTTCAAAAAGATGGAAGTTAGAGTACTTACATCTTTTACAAACGCGTGAGAAATGGAATACACCTTCTAAACCAATCGAAAAGGGTACGATTGTAATAGTAATGACTGATGATACCCCTATCCTTCATTGGCCGTTGGGCGTAGTAGTTTCTACATTCCCAGGAGTCGACGGAGTAGTCCGTGTTGCGTCAGTTAAGACTGCAACTGGAATTTACAAGAGACCAGTCGTGCGTCTCTGTCCTCTACCCACGCAATAGAAATAGTTTAATTTAATTTATTCTCCGCTTTCTTTGTTAAATTTTAAGTTTATTTTAATATTTTTCTTTCATTTTTCCTTGTGCAATTGAAAGCGAGTCTTTCAATGGCCGGGGGCAATGGCTACGCCGCATCCCTGATTCTTGTTTCCGCACTACCCGCTTTTTCCTTTACATTCAGTCCGCTGTTGTCTTTCCTATGTGACGCACTGAAAATATAAAACGCTGAACGCATAATCGCTTATCGCTTAAAACTCGTATAAAAAACCTAATAATATTGTGTAATAAACGCTATAATATATAAACTGTGGAGTGTGCCCGATTACGTGTTGGTGCCGCGCCGCCGCCTGACTGGAGGAGCTCCTGGCTGACAGCGAAGACTTATATGTGTGTTGCTGCGTCAAGGTCAGTCCCTTTAGTCTTTCCTCTCCTTTCGCTATCGCCCCTCGCTATACCTATAAATACAGTCCACTAAAACGCTCACGCTTCAGGAGTGAGCCCAGACGAAGTTCAAAGAAGAACTCGTGGGCGCCTTCAAACGTATTTAATTTGATAAAGATTAATACTGTAACCGTATAAAGTGCTTTCCAATTACCACATCATAAGACACCATTTTTTTAAACATAATAATAGGTATAGTAAGCTATCCATCAACGATAGACATACGCCATCACAGATTTTTCTTTATTAGTCCTACGAAAGAGGAACAATCCCTCCGTACACTATTTTGTTGTATCTCAAAGGGATTAGGCAGCGTCTTCAATGGAAGCTCCCAGTCGTCTTGATTTTTTTTGACGTCTTCAACAATAATCGTCATATTTCAACTATTTTGCGACTATATGAAAACCCGTTCGGTAGTTTTTGTGTTTGAGTTCTTGAGTAGAGAAGACTATCTCCTGTCCTGTCCTCACCTATCCTCTTATTCGCTTCATTATCATTCTTTTTTTTCACCTCTTGTTCCTATTTGTATTCTTCCCTTGTTCTACTATCATCTTCTTTGACATTTTCAGTTCTTCATTTCATTCATATTCTATCGTCTCTCTTTCACCATCTCTTATCATTTTCCCTTCCCTTCCCCATCCTTTTACTCATTCACAGGCCCATCTCTTTAGTTCAACAAAATACTGACAGTCTTAATTTTGTTTTTGGTTGTGTTTTACAGGAATAATCATGAACAGATGTCCGAAAAGCGACTGGAACAGGTGCTAAGAAAACGAGGGTCGAACTACGAGGATATGTTAAAACACCATTTGAACCAGAAGGAGTTTGAAAGAAACGTAGTCAGGAATTTGGAAGCTTTAGGATGTGAAGTCCGAACTGCCACCAGGTAATTTCATCGGTGATCCTAATTTATATTATAAATGTGAAAGTGTGTTTGTTCGCAGTATGACCAGGGGTGACGTTAGGGGCATAGAGTAAATTAATTTGACAGCATCGTTTGGTTTTAATGGAATCATAAATGTCACTTCACTGTATCGAAAATGTCAAACGCGAATTCGCGGGGTTGTAGAGCGGCGTGCGTGGACCTCGTGGACTGAAACACGCCATCTTGCACCCGCTAGCTAGAGTATAGTGGTTAGATGGGAAACGCAGAAAAGGGCTTCTAATCAATTTGTACTTTTATGTTTAGGGGTCTATTATGCCCATTTTGTCATAGTATGTTCTCTCAAAGCCCTCTTCGCGACTTGTCTCCCGTAATCTTAATATTTTAATCAACCTGTGACATGCGTCCATCAAATTACTAGGCATTGATAATACAGAGAAATATTTCGACTGATCGGTTGTGTCTGGTTATAAAATATTTATTTATGTATATATGTTATTATAAAGAATATTCAAATATACAGGCTGAGGGTTGTGTCTGGTTATAAAATATTTATTTATGTATATATGTTATTATAAAGAATATTCAAGTATACAGGCTGAGGTTCTAGTGACCAGCCAAATTTTAATCGTTCAATAAGAAAATATTCAAATAAGATTAAGTAAACCTTTCTCAAAACTACCGATATTACTAGTCACCATTCACGAGGGCGCCAGTGCACGTGCACGCGCCCCGCCCACATGCTCCATCCGCCCTTTCGTATGTAAGTAAAAGGTAGCCAAATTTAGTTAAAAAATATTAAGGATATAATTATTGATTATAAATATTTGACCTATATTTTTATTTACGTAATGAGGTTTATTAGTGATACCTAACAACTAGAAAATTTTTGACTGTTGACTAAAATCTCATCCTGTATGTATCAGTTGTTTGATACCCATAATACAAGCTTTGCTTAGTTTGAGACTAGATGGCGCTGTGTGGAATGACCCAGGTGGTATTATTATTATTATTAATTATTTTTCCAGAACCACATATGACGATGACCTAATGAAATGGTGCGATGTCATCATGCCGTGTGGTGGCGATGGAACCTTTCTATTGGCTGCTTCTAGAGTGACTGACGCTAAGTAAGTAGAAATGCTTCTGTGAATAAGATTTGTTTTGCCATACTAGATCAGATTTGTTTGAAATGGGAATCGGTTATAGTACAAGATCCCGATCTATCTTGTGAACCCCTCCATCTCAACCACCTCTCACCCATCCTTCTACTTCCCCCTCACCCTACCCCTTCTTCTCAGGCAAAATATTGTTCATATACCATAATAGTACATTATGATGCAAATACAGCAAGCTGCATATTATAGTAGAGATGTTTATAGGCATGAGACGAAGCCGAGTGCGTATAATAAACCGATGACTATAATAGCCAGTTTATTGAGTACAAGCATCATACGACCAGTGCCGTGTGATGGGTTCAGAGCATGGTTACACCAACACGACATGTGAAGTTTCAGTTTTCAAATGATTGTGGTGGAATCTTGTTATCATAGCGCCGCCGCCGCCCGCACCGTGATACCTACCACAAAATCTATAAAAAATATATAGATTTTGTGGTAGTAAAAAATATATAAAATATAAAAAATATATTTATAAAAACATTAAGAATCAGTTTATTAAATCAATGCGTCGTTTCGTTTTAAAAACTCGTCAATGATTTCATTATAAAATAAACCTGACCCAGACCTGAAATATTGCGTAAATATGTGTGGATTCGTTTGTAAAAATCATTGTTTATAAAAGCTAATTGGTTTATAAACCAAGAGATACCTAAGTTATGTATGATTTTAATTATCTACTTACGTTGTCACTGTGCAATGACTGCGAAATACATTTCTTTCAGTCCATTGAAAGCCTCCAAAATTTCCATTTCGGTATTTTACACTTTCATCATCATCATCATCATCAGCCCGTGTCTCTCCACTGCAGGATATAGGCCTCTCCCAAGGCTCGCCACCACACACGGTCCTCCGCCTTTCGCATCCAACTACCCCCGGTATGGTGCTTCAGGTCATCTGTCCACCTGGCCGCGGGGCGTCCAACGCTTCGCTTTCCGGTACGTGGCCTCCATTCGAGAACTCGTCTACCCCATCGGTTATCCGTTCTACGGCAAATATGACCGGCCCATTGCCACTTCAGCTTGCTGATCGCTTCGGCTATGTCGATAACTTTAGTTCTTTGACGGATTTCAGTGTTTCTGATTTTATCCATCAAAGAAACACCGAGCATAGCCCGCTCCATAGAACGCTGAGCGACTTTGAATTTATGGATCAGTCCTGCCGTGAGAGTCCACGTTTCGGCACCGTACGTCATTGTAGGTAGGACGCATTGGTTGAAGACCTTGGTCTTCAGACATTGTGGTAGTGGCGACGAGAACAGATGACGAAGCTTCCCGAAAGCAGCCCAGCCCAGCTGAATTCTTCGGTCGGCCTCTTTGTTGAAGTTGTGTTTGCCTAACTGGACAGTCTGTCCTAAATAGACATAGTCTTGCACAACTTCTAGAGTCGCACCCTCTACGGTTACCGGTCTCGGAAGAATATGTTCGTTGAACATGACTTTCGTCTTGTCCAAGTTCATCCCGAGCCCCACCCGCCGAGAGGCGACATTGAGGCCGTTAACCATTCCGCTGAGCTCCTCCAGCGACTCTGCCATGATGACTATGTCGTCAGCAAAACGGAGGTGAGAGATGTATTCGCCGTTGACATTAATGCCACAATGTTTCCAGTCCAGCGTCTTGAAAACATCTTCCAAAGCGTTGGTGAACAGTTTCGGGGATATAACATCCCCCTGTCGTACTCCTCTTCGCAATTGGATAGGTTCCGTTCGCTGGTCCTGGACCTGGACAGTCATTGTCGCGGCTTCGTATAGACACTTCAACACCTCAATGTAACGACAGTCAATTCGGCATCGCTGCAGGGATTCCAGAACAGGCCAAGTCTCGACGGAGTCGAAGGCTTTCTCGTAGTCCACAAAGGCTAGGCACAGAGGTTGATTATACTCTTCTGTTTTCTGTATAATCTGCCTCAGCGTATGTATGTGGTCTACGGTGCTGTAGCCTTTTCGAAACCCGGCCTGCTCAGGGGGCTGAAATTCGTCAAATCTTTGGGCGAGGCGATTCGTGACGACTCTCGAAAACAGCTTGTACACGTGGCTGAGGAGTGAGATCGGTCTATAATTCTTAAGAAGCGTTTTGTCTCCTTTTTTGAAGAATAGGATGACCGTACTCTCACTCCAAGCACTCGGCGCAGCACCACTATGTATGACAGTGTTGAATAGCTTCTGAAGCTCTTTCAGGACTGGCGTCCCGCCTGCTTTCAGAAGCTCTGTCGTGATGCCATCGTCGCCGGGTGCTTTGCCATTTTTTAGCTGCCTGAGAGCTAATCTTACCTCGCCCAGGCTGACGTCGGGAATGTCATCTGTGTAGTGTCGGGTGAGCGGAGCTCTTCGATCACTGTTGTCGCGGGCTGCAGGGGGAGGTGCATGTACGGCATAGAGTTTTTTATAAAACGTCTCAATCTCAGCGAGAATCTCTGGTTTAGAGGAGACGATTCTGTTGTCGCTAGTCCTGAGCTTCGTCAGTTGGCTTCTACCAAGCTGCTGTACGAACACTTTCGAACCTTTGTTCCGCTGGATTGCCTCTTCGATACGTTTTGTATTGAAGAGGCGGAGGTCCCGTCGTATCAGCCTCTTGATTTTCCTGTTCAGAGCCAAGTCTGACGATACTCCAC
This sequence comes from Luffia ferchaultella, assembly GCA_949709985.1. NCBI lineage: Eukaryota > Metazoa > Arthropoda > Insecta > Lepidoptera > Psychidae > Luffia > Luffia ferchaultella. Next base: position 6,693,830 of record OX453269.1, read on the forward strand.
GTAGCGACTTCTCACGTCTCTCTCGCATGAGATCCAGTGTCTCGCTGGAGAGTTTAGACTCCTTGCCTTTGCACCTGGATCTAAAATGTTTGCTGCCCACTTCTCTGACAACATTGATCAGATTGTCCGCCATGTCGTCAACATTCGCCATGGTTTCCAGCGCGTCGAATCGGTTTCTCAACTCCAGTTGGAAAGCCTCGGAGCCTGTGTCGGCTTGGGACGGTGTCGGTCGGAGCTTGAACTTCATCAGACGGGCCCTTTCAAGCCTGTAGTTGATATTCAGAGTGCCTCTGACTAGGCGGTGATCGCTTCCAGTATTAAACCTATTGATCACTGAGACATCTCTGAATATGCGCTTTTTATCCGTCATGATGAAATCAATCTCGTTCCTGGTCACTTTATCTGGGCTTTGCCAGGTCCACTTCCTCTGTGGCGCCTTCCTGAAGAAGGAGTTCATCAGGAACAAACCTTTCATTTCGAGGAAGTTTGCCAGCATTTGCCCTCTGTGATTTCTCCGTCCGATGCCGTATGGCTCCATCTTCGATTCGTCGCTTTTCTGTACTCCCATTTTGGCGTTGAAGTCCCCCATAACAACGGTGAACTGAGTCGGGCTTGCATGACGCATAGCTTTCGCTATGTCGTCATAGACTGCCCTGACTTCGTCGTCCGAGTGAGTCGAAGTTGGAGCGTATACCTGTATAACCTTTAGGCGGTACCTGTCGGTTAGTTGCAGTACAAGGTATGCTCCCCGGGTCGACACACTGGAGATCTCCACTACGTTGTTGACAAGGACTTTGTTGACAAGAAACCCGACACCACCTTGGGAGGGCTGATCGCCTTCTCGGAAGTAGAATAAGTTACCAGAGCTCAGGATTATCGTGTCCTCCCCCTGTCTTCGGACCTCAGATAACCCAAGGATATGCCACTTTATCCTGCTCAATTCTACTTCCAGCTCCTCAACGTGCTCGTCTCGCATCAGAGTCCTGTTATTCAATGTTGCTACAAATAGACGTTTATTTTGGCAGCCGAATCGTATCCGGGGATTCTTCGCACCCCCTGCCCTTCCGTTACCATGACCGCTGCCGTGGCCAGGAATAGAAGGGCCGCCGGAGACTAGGGGCCATTGTGTTTTTGTGTGCTGCATTGGGAGGGTTTGCCAATAATCACCACGCTTGGCAGGCGGGTTGGTGATCGCAGTAAATAGTTTCACAGAGAGATGCTGCTGCCCATCTTCTGCTAACCAGGGTTAGTCGCCTCTTACGACACGCTTCCCGGTGGCGGTGGGAAATTGTATTCTTTGCCGTTCCCACACGGCCATTTACATTTTACACTTTAACTTCACCTAATTCACAGTTACTTTAATACAACTTTAAAACATAAAACACTAAAATTACGTTTTCGATTAGAAACTGTACAAGTCATATTCATGTTTGAATGAAATCCAGGTCGAATGAAATTGACCAAGAATTTACGTTCTGTATAGGTTAAATTACTTATCTTGTTATTATGCAATAACTGCGATACACACTTCAGTCCATTGCAATTCTCCGAAATTTCCATTTCTGTATTTTATCACAATTAATTTAACACAATTTTAACAGCAGATAACAACACAGCAAAGCAATTGAATGAAGCAGAATGAAGTTAGGTGTTTACATCAAACTGTCTCAGTTAATAACATGCGCGAACTTCACTTTGTAAGCCTGGCTTATGAGACGTATGAAATTTCGATACATATCAATGTAATACGACAGAAACGTGAGTGAGATGGATGCCAAACATCCCTACGTGTAAGAAAGAGACAAACATAAAAGACATCTTTTTACTGCCTTACGCATGAAGTTCGTCGAGTCCGCCGGACAGGCTCACTCGAGGTCACTCGGTCACGTGTCGATTCGTGTCGTGATAGGCGCGTCTTTACGCGGCGTTTGAAACTACGAGCTCGCGGGAAATTCAAATATTCTCATTTCTGTGTTTTTCATGGAAAATTTTAGACATGCATGGCTTTTTGGCTTTCAAGGAAAACCCGCGCCTGCATACGACGTTTTTCAATACATTTGCGATTAAAATTAGGTAGATATTTCAAATGTAATAATGGCGGAAACTAAATGCGGAAGCGGGTTGCTTTGTGATTGGTGTAAAGTAAAAAGGCCTTATACTGTAAAATACAACATTGCGGTTCAAGTTTCGATGCCATAAGGACTATTAATAGCAAATGTATTGAGAAATATATTTATAAACATTACTAAGGAGGGTTGGCACCCTAAATTCGGTCCAGGCTGTTTAATAAATCAAAATTGTCAAATTTTTTTTTTCCAAAAATTAGAACAACTCTTTTTCTATATACATTTTTATACCAAAAGTTATCGCATGCTCCAAAACGTGTAACTTCCAAGGTATATTCCGACACAAACAAAACTATGAGTTATTAGTATTCTAATGGGAAACAAACTTTGATCTTTACCAGACGACTAAAAAACCTATAAATTTTTTAATATGATAATTTTGTTCATTATTGTCATATATATTGTCCATTTAACAATATTAAATTATTAATTAAATTGCCGATTGGCCGAGTGCTTAGAGACCCTAATTGCGAAGCCAAGGGTCACAGGGTCGATTCACGCCTGGGACAAATATTTGTGTGCATGAATATGTTTATTTGTTCCGTTACTGGGTGTAAAAAGCACTTACATATGTATATATTATAAAAATAATATTTAAGCATGTTTACCAGTTGTCTAGTACTTCATAATACAAGCACAATAATTGCTTATTTTGGGACTAGATGGCGCTTTGTGGGATGTCACAGATATTGTTATTAATGCTTTTTTATAATACCTGGGACACCCCCACACAGCGCCATCTAGTCCCAAAGTAAGCAAGTATCATGCTTATATTATAGGGTACTAGACAACTGGTATACATACTTAAATATTCTCTATAATATATACATATCTAGATATTTTTACATCCAGACACAGAACAAATAGACATATTCATGCACACAAATATTTGTCCCGGGCGTGAATCGACCCTGTGACCCTTGGCTTCGCAATTAGGGTCTCTAAGCACTCGGCCAATCGGCAATTTAATTAATAATTTAATATTCGCGAATCTGCGACCCTTAGCTCCGGAGTTAGGGTCTCTAACCACTCCATCAAGCAGTCAGTCGATACATCAGTAACACAATTGTTTTAATTCCAGCAAACCTGTGATAGGATTCAACAGCGCACCTCACAAGTCGGTCGGGAGGTTATGTTTGCCGACATGGTGCTCGCGTGACGTCGCCGGTGCAGTATCGGCACTTAGAGAGGTGATACTATTATAAGAGTAAGCAATACGAGATGAAGCTGATAAGTAATCTACCAAACTTTAAACAAACCCCGTCAAGTGCGAGTTGAACTCGCACACCAAGGGTTCTGTACACGTTTCTTGTATGGGGATTCCTTAAATTTTTTACTTTATTTTATTTTTATTATATATTGTTATAGCTGCTATAATATAGTTCCAATCAACATGAATGGCGGATGTGAACATAGGTACAAGTCACGTCGCAGTAACCAGTTTTAGGTGTAGCGGGACGCAGTGGAGCGAAGGGCATATTCAGCAGGTTCAGTCGAACCTGCTCAATCACGCATATAGCGTTGTATTCCGATCCGTCATAAAGTTTGATTGGAACTATAATACATTTCAAGTGTAAGCACACGCAACGCAATGTCGTGATAGCCCAAAGCGCAACGAACCTGTCTCAAATCTATAAGGCCCCATAGGGCCATGGTTCGAATCCGGGCGTGTACCAATGAGTTTTTCTGACTTAAGTACACAACTATCACTGACTCCGTGCTTCGGAGGGCACGTTAAGCAGTCGGTCCCGGACGCTGTCAATAGATGGCGGTCGTTATAGTCCCCAACCCGCAGTGGAGTAGCGTGGTGGATTTAAGCTCCAAGCCCCCTTCCTCACCCTGGGGGAGGCCTAAGCCCCTGCAGTGGGGTAAAAATGGCCTGATGAAGTGAAGTGAAGTAAGCACACGCAACCACCAATCACCAAAAACATGGAAAAAAAGAACATGTTTCTTGTGTGGGGACCCCCTTAAATATTCTATGTTATTTTATTTTTATTGTTATATTGGGCATAGTAATATACACTGTGAACATTTCAAGTGTCGACTATATAGCCTTATTACAAACTGACCGATAAACAATGGGGCCTTAGTAACAGGGTTTCCATTAATACCCTTTGGGTATAAAACCCTAAAAAGACCAGCATGGACATTTTTATATTTAATTTTTCAATATAGTGCTCGGAGAGGGAAAACCTGAATTATTTCTGGGCTAATTGGAGTTGGTTATTAGTTGTTTATTATAGTATCAATGATATGATTATTATTCTATTCCACCAGTCCATTATGCCCCACTGCAGGGGCTTAATCCGCTCTCCAGGGTGATGGGGCTTAGAGCTTAATCCACTATGTTGCCCCAGTGCGGGTTGGTAGATTTTAACGACTGCCATCTGTTGATAGCATCCGGCACCGACGGCCTAGCGTGTACTCTGAGACACGGAGTGAGTGATACATATGTATCCAAAGGATCTTTACTAACTCCTTGTTAGCTCCAGTATAGTCTCAGTTTTGTACCAGAGACATTCTGGGTTCAATAATGCAGATATGTATGATGTTTAAAACGATAATAAAACGAAAGCTTTAAGCAAAAGCTTATTATTACGTATCGGACTACTTAGATGAAAAAAAATCCATGGGTGTAAACTGCTTGCTTATCTGTTTGTTTCAATAATATTAATCTTTAAGCACTTATTGTTAAAAAAATGTTTATAATTTTGTTAAAAAAGTATCCTTTAGTTTCTTACGCATTCTTCTGAGAGGCACCAGCACTTTTTGAATGCGCCTTTGTGGTGACGTTCTTCCACAAAGTAATAAATTCACTCTTGTGACGTATTTCAAAATTATGTTACATAACTACAAAATAAGATATTAGATCTGATTCGTTTAATATCGTATAATAATGAATTTCAAAACTCTCTCATTTCAGGGTAAATTCAGATGGATGCGACGCACGCGGATCCGTACAACGATCCGATGCGATGATCAACTAGAGAGCACAATTTCACCTTTAGATCTACACACACTGCAATACTCTAGGCGAGTATCGATCGATTGGTCGATTGGTTAGATGACCTTAAATACAGAACCCAAGACCGCGGGTTCGATTCCAGCCCGGTACTAATATTGGTGTGCATGAACATGTCTATTTGTTGCGTACTTTCATATAACGTATTTATCGATTGTCACTGCCTGTGGACATGTAAATGCATATACAGGTTGAGGTTTTAATAACCACCCAAAGTTTAATATAGTAGTATAATAGTTTAATATAGTAGTAAAGTATAATAACCTTTGATAAAAATCCGTTGCCCGTCTTGTTCCTTTTTAGTATCGTTCAATAGGAAAATATTCTGTTAAGACTACGTAAACCATTCCCAAAACTACCAATATACTAGTCATCATTCACGAGGGCGCCAGTGCACGTGCACGCGCCCCGTCCACATGCCCCATGCCTCGCCCTTTCGCTTATGTAAGTAGAAGGTAGCCAAATTTTGTTGAAAAATATTTAGGGTATAATTATTGATTAGGAATATTTGACCTATATTTTTATTTACGTAATAAGGTCTATTGGTGATACCTAACATCTAGAAATTTTTTGGCTGGTTACTAAAATCTCATCATGTATTAATTTAATTTTTTTTTCTAATTTTATTTATTGAGGCATTAATAATATGAGGAGGTGAGCTGATCATGTCAGCTTCGTATGGTGTTTTGTTTAATAAAGTGAGGCTAGTCAGTATCTCTTCTCTTCAAAACTTTTATGGTTATTTATTTCATACACCCATAAAGCACCAACGCACGTCGGATCTGACAAAAATGTATGAAACCCTCCCACATTGTTTCTATCTTACTCCATCTTTTGAAGCAGCTCTTGTATCAGTTCCTCGTTCAGGATGCACTCCTCCAGAATATGATGTAAAAAATCTATAGATTTCACGCTTCTCGCAACTATCGGAAGACATTGAAAATGAAAAATAAAAATGTATAACACATTTTTGTCAAACAATTTTATTAAAATTTTCGAAAAATTGGTACCATACGATGTCCCACGAGCTCCTGCATCTTTTGACACTACTGCCTTTCGTCTACCTTTATAACTTTGTGAATCTCACTCTCCTGGGTAATTTCTGCTGATCTGATAATCATTCTATAAAAAGGGCACCTGGCCAGCCCACAGTTTTTGACCAATTACTGATTTTTTTCCATACTAGACTATCTGCATCGGAAGCTTTATTTCTTTTTCCGATATTGGCTTTCTTTTACGAAATAATCAACTTGTCCGAAAAATCGGGCAAATTCGCCTTTTTTCACAACTTTGGATTTTCCGAAAAAATTACAAAACTATTTTAGAAAATTTGTTATCATATGATGCTCCACAAGCCTTGCATCTTTTGACACCACTGCCTTCTACCATCATAAATTTACACTCCCCCATGAAAACAACCTGATAAACATTTTCAATGTTAAAATTGTATGTGGTACCTGGCTGGGTAGATAAGTTCTTAGCCTAACCTGCAAAGCCAAGGGTTGCAGGTTCGATTCCCGCTGGGACAAGTATTTGTGTGCATGAAGAGGTTCATTTCGTTGTGGGCCTGGGTGTAAAAATTTATATGTGCATATTATTTAAAAGAACAGTATTTAAGTATATATATCGGTTGTCAAGTAACCCATAACACAAGCATAATACTTGCTTACTTCGAGACTAGATGGCGCTGTGTAGGATGTCCCATGTATTATATGTTTTCCACCATTACCGTTTATTTCTTGTATTAGGTATCCAGCGGTTTCGAACGAAGACTTCCGCTGTCAGCCTCAGCTCGTGAGACCGGAACAAACTGAAAGACTCGAAGAGAAAAAAGCCACTATGAAGGTCTTGCCGTTTTTAGCACTCAATGAGGTGAATGTCGCTTTGATATTCTAGTTGTATTTGAGACGGTGCAATACGCGCCATCAATGTAAAGTAAAAGGCCGCCGGCTGTACACACAAGCCGAGCGCCTTCGAAGCGAGCGAAGAGCCTTCTCTTTTACCAGCACAGCGCTGCTTCTGGCGTTCGCCTCCACTCGGCTAGTGTGTACAGCCGGCGGCCTTTTACATCGGTGGCGTGTATTGTACGTCGACTTGTTAGCTAATCACGATATAATTTCAATGGTCAGAGTTTAAGGTTGAATGATACGGCTTGTTTGTATACAATAATTATTTGGCCGGAAGTAAGAAACATGGTTTATAATTATTTTACCATCTTAATAATTAAAGTAAATCATGAAGTGGTCATTTTTATCAAACCTGTATTATTGCAGATTTTTTAAAAAAATTTTTATGTATCAGGGGTTTTTTAAATGTTATTACGTATACTAACTAGCGACCCGCTCGCAGCTTCGCTCGTGCGGTATTCGTTTATCGATGGAATCATAATTTATCTCAGTCTTATACTCGTTCACCTTCTTCCCGTTTTCGTTCCCATTCCCGTTCCCGTCGTTTCCATTCTCATCAAGCAAAGTGGGCGGGTATGGGGGTTCATACGAAACCAATTCTATGGCGTTTGTATATCATATAAGATACATATTTCAAAAAGAGATCTCATTAAAATCCGACAAAAATTACAAAATCTACAATTAGTAGAGTAAGCTGGAGGCAAAGCTAGTGTATTACACGTATAAACATTCTGAAAAAAATAAATCTAAATAACTGTGAAAACCATATCAAAATCCATTACGTGTTTCGGGAGTGGTTGACCAAAACCATTCAAAGACCAATAGCAACACGTAAATATAGAAATTAATTTAAAAAATATTTTCTATCAGATCAAATTGTGAATGTAAATTATTCTCGAAACAACTAAAGCACACACACAAAATGTCATAAAAATCACACACACAGCCAGAAGAAATATATATAAAGATGAATATAAGTAATACACTGTCATAAGTTCTCTTTCACTCTTACGCAGGTGTTCATAGGAGAAAGCGTGACGTCGAGAGTCTCTCAGTTGCAGCTGCAAATAAACAATTCTGGAAGGTGGACCCACACGAAGAGTTCGGGAGTATGCGTCACTACAGGCACGGGTAGCACTTCATGGCATTTTAGGTTTGTTTTTCATATTTCTTCTTACAATCATGGTTGAAATATGATGATTGTCGAAATTACTGACCGGTTGGCCGAGTGGTTAGAGACCCTAACTGAGGAGCCGAGGGCTGGGGGTTCGATTCCCTCCCGGGACAAATATTTGTGTGCATGAACATGTCTATTTTTTCCGTGTCTGAAAGAATATTTAAGTATGTATATCAGTTGTCTAGTTAGTAGCCTATAATACTATATATAATAATAGTTGAGGAGCTAAATAATCAATAATTTTCCGTTTGTAAATTAACAATGCAATAGGTAAACAAACAAGCAATCAAACAACCTAATAGCTAAAATAAAAAATGCATATAAAATTGTTTAGGAATTATTGAAATTTGAAGAAAAGTTAAGGTGGACAGTTAATTGTGTCCATTAGTATATTATGTAGTGAAACAAACGTCCAAAAATAATGAAACAATAATTGTATGTAAGGATAGTACGTATATTAAAATAATAACTCAATTTCGGTGGTAACTCTTCCCGTCGTTGTTTCATCAATGGCACAAAACAATACAGTGTGGCGTCCGGCCGGAACAGGGGGAGTGGGACGGTGGCGCACGAGCTCGCACTCTAACGACAGCGTCCGACAACAATCGATGATACACGAACTCTCGCGTTGCTACAGTAGGTACTAAACATAGTAGAAAGAAACATAATGGCTTGTTTTGTTATTTGTCAAAATTAAAATTAAAATTTTAAAAGTATAAAACTTTATCAGTGATTTATTCTATTTTAGGATACAATTAATATGTTAATTAAGATCTATAAAATAAAAACTAATTAAAAACTAAAAGTATTTACAAATTAAAAAAATACTGTACGTAAAGATAAATGACAAAATTTTAAAGGGACGATGGGTCCAGGGTATCAAGGATGCTTGCCGCGTTGCCGCGCTTTATTGCGACACTGATCCTCTAAACAAGGTATTCCTTGCACATAGGATCCCCTGTCAACAGACACAGCGCGACACCCAAATCGTGGACAAGTGATTTGGAAAACTTTATTATTTTTAAACAAAATTTCTTCTGATTATTATTGTATTTTAGTACTATATTGTTTTTATTTAAATTTTAATATTGTTTTCTTAAAGTTATTTACGTGTCTATTCCCGTTTAGTATTCTAATAACTAAAATCTGGAATTGAAGGATTCTGGAATTCATAATGATGTGTAATCTAAAACGGTTTCATTCAGTGAATCCAGTATATACTGTATACAACATTGGCAACAGAGGCGATGCAGCTAGTGGACGGAATTCATGTTCAGAGTTATTTATCTAATTGTACTTACTAAATTATAAACAATTTGGAATTTTTTATTTCATCCCTTAAAAACTGCTACCTAATTGTATTAATTAAAAATATCAATAGTAAAAGCTATATTTTAATGAAAAAGGAAAGTGATGTCAAATCGACTACTTTGACGCCACAGACCATCGGAAGACACTCGTCTTGTGTGCACGCAAACTTCCGCAGCTATGTACAAAATTGTTGAAATTACTAATGTTTTTCAAAATTGTCATGAATATGTCCATTTGTTAAGTGTCTGAATGTAAAAAGTGTCTATATGTATATATTATAAAAATTATTTCAGTTGGTATATAAGTTGTCTAGTACCCATAATACAAGCATAACACTTGCTTATTTTGGGACTAGATGGGACTGTGTGGGATGTCCCCGGTATCATTATTGTTATATGACATCCCCATTTCAAAGCATTGTGTGAGACTGTTAATTAAATAAATATGTAAATTATTGACTAATTGTTAGTAAATTTGATACTAGCATTAGAATAAGGTGTCGTGATAGCCTAAAACGCAACGAACCTGTCTTAAATTTATAAGGCCATTGGGTCATGGTTCGAATCTGGGCGTGTACCAATGAGTTTTTCTAACTTAAGTACACAACTATCACTGACTCCGTGCCTCGGAGAGCACGTTAAGCAGTCGGTCCTAGGCGTTCTCAATAGATGTCGTTGCGATCCCCAACCAGCAGTGGAGCAGCGTGGTGGATTTGAGCTCCAAGCCCCCCTCACCCCGGGGGAGGCCTAAGTCCCTGCAGTGGGGTAAAAAAGGGCTGATGAAGTGAAGTGAAGATTAGAATAAGTCTACTACTAACACATAATAAACTATGTTGTCTAAATAAATAAAATTTCATTCATACATTATTATTATAATAATGCGTAACATATTTTTGAAAATATTAACAAGGAAATACGATTGCAACAGCATTAACTGCCTGAGGACGCAGTCGATTTTGGAACTGATGAAGATCCTGAACGGGGAGTTTGGAGTCAATATGGACATTTCGTTGGAGATGGCGAGGCAGGTGGCCGAGAGGTATAACCAAAGGCTGATGTTTCCACCAGGTGAGTCCTCGATTTTTCATTTTTAGTCCAATCGACGGGGCTTACCCGAAAAATTCCTCCGCCTATGAAATGTGGAATGTGATGAAGTTAGGTCGTACTGAATACAGACGTAAAATAAGCTAAAAATGTTGTTACGAGAAGTTAGGTACGTTTACCTAAAGATGAAAAACATATACGTTGCGTAGCCGGTAAATTTGGTATATGTTGTATGTGCGTTTGACCCTGGTATTCCCTGTTATGGCTAAAGCGGATTGAATATTTGCCCAAAAAAAAATTGGTGACACAAAAATAATACACCGAACAGGAATGGATCAAAAAGGACTCACCTGATATGTTGCTCTAATTCGCTGACCTTGTCGGTGTCCTCAGCTTCCACTACAGGTGGCCACGGCATCACCCTTCTTGGAAAGTCACAATTATATGTATATAGAGAATATACGTGTATTTTAGTTTTATATATTTAAGCGCTGCGGGTGCGAGCGTTGAGTGCAAGCGGTTTTCGCAAAGTGAATGTGGTAGGAACAATTTTCGGAGTAGGTTAAATAAGGAGGAGGATGATGTGTCATTTCAAAATGTCACCCCTAATCGGCGCAAACTGTAAGTTATAATATGTACTAATCGTCTAGGCCATGTAGATCAATGTGTATTCTGTATTACCTAAGTTCATCTTTCTTTCTTTTGCCTCGCTTTTTCCCGTTCCGCGGGGTCGGCTTTTCCAATCATGCGGCGCCACTTATTCCTATCTTGTGCGTCCTCCTCTGTAACCCCCATTCCCCTCATGTCCGCTTGGACGTTCGTCATTCAGGTAATTTGGGGTCTTCCCCTTCCCCTCCTTTTAGTAGCCATGGAAAAGCACTTCCTCACGACATGGTCATCCGTTCGTCGAAGCACATGACCATACCATCTCAGCCTGGACTCTTTACTATTATTATTATTATTACCTAAATATTACTACCTAAGTTCATCACATTCCAAATTTAAAAGGCGGGAAATTTTCCTTAAGTCTCCGTACAGCAAATGTCCTCGTTGATCGGCATGTTTCGGTCGCTTAAAAGAGGATCCGCGCGCCGACGCGACTTGTGCCTATGTTAACCTCCGCCATAAAGTTTGATTGGAACTATAACCGTGGAGTACACAGGTCTCCCACACCACAGTGTGTAAAATATAGTCATATAAAGATGATGCTACATGTGTGTGTACGTTTTATATTTCAAAAACGCCTCTCGGAAATGTATTTTAGGATTAGGAGCATGTTTCGAACAAGATGATTATTTCAATGACATAATATGTTTTAATTTGAGGCAACTTACTGTGACGTCACGTAATACTGGGTCAATTGCATATGACGCAAAAGGCAGTCATTAGCGAGTTGGTTTTTCGATATAAAGCACGATATTTTCATGGCTCATCAAAATTTTTCTAGGCATTACGTATCACCTAAATACTCCAATTTTGAAAAAATGATCAAGTGCGAGTCTGATTCTCATGAAGAGGGTTCCGTACTATAAATCATAACATGACCTAAATACCTACTCTTTTTCTAAATACTTATATTTTTAATATTTGTACTTAATCTAGTATAGAAATTGAACCAGACTCCTTTGTATGTTGTTAAGTCGCATGATGCACTCATGAATTTCTTTTTTTTTATTTTTCGAAATTGCCCCCAAAATTATAATTCGTTTATCGCTTATATTCTTTTTTGTAAAATATAAGTGGAGCATTATATACCATCTTTTTTTTAAGTTTTAGGCCATGTAATTTCAAAGATAAAGTAGGGCAATCGTAAAATTTTGTGTATTTTAAAAAATATCTTTTAAACTACTTATGCATTTAAAAAATAAATAAATTAGATACATTTGTATTTCTCATTATGCACCTTCATTTTTAAATTTGCCTATAAAATTAATTTGCCATTTTTAATTAAGTATTCACACCATACCATCAGCCCATTAATGCACTGCAGGGGCTTAGACCTCTCCCCAGGATGAGGAGGCTTAAAGCTTAATCCTCCACGCTGCTCTAGTGCGGGTTGGTGGATTTTAACGACTGCCATCTATTGATGGCGACCGGGACCGACGCGACGGCTTAACGTGATTCCCGAACCACAGAGTCGGTGATAGTTATGTGCTTAAGTTAGAAAAATCTCATTGGTACAGATCGCGCGGCGAGAGTTTGGCTTTGACCGTTATTGCGCAGAAATCAGAAATTGGGTATCAACGGGCAATTAGCGGGGTGCGGGGCGGGTGTGTAGGCGCACGCGGTGCTCTGATTGGCGCTCCAGTCGTTCCCTGCCTCTCGCATCGATACGACGTACCGCGCACTCCTGTTGTACAATCATATTCACAAGTGAATTGCTATTTTCGTTAATTGTTTATTGTTGTCGATTGTTATTATTTGTTGAGTTTGTTTGTTTAAGTTTGTCAGTTAAGTTTTTTTTTGTTAAATATTAAAAAGTGATTTGAAAATGCGTAAAAAAAACATTGTTTTAAAAAGGCAAGCACGGAAAATGATATATGACGTGAATTGCTTTTTAAAGAAAGAAGCTGACGAATGTATCGATTCTTTGAAGCAAATTCGAAGTCAGATTGAGGAAGTTGCTTCTTTACTCAGTCAGTCGGAGAATAACCAAACTATACAGACTATGCAGGTAATGAAAACGGAAACTGTTTCTAAATTAAATTGTGTAGTCTAACTGTAAACCTTTAACTGATTCAGAATCTGAATAGCACTGCTGCTAAGACTTTTTTTTAATGTTAACTTTTGTATTTAATAATTATTTTAAGTATTCTTTTGTTTGTATGTACCAATTTTACATGTATCTTGGAATAAATAATTTTATTAAAAAACAATTATTTAGAATTTTCATCGCTGTCTCTGTAAACTTTAAAAGGAAATAAACATTTTATATAAGTAAAATAACTATCAATAGTTTTAATAAATGAAGAAGTTTATCTATTTCGTATTATTTTCTAGCATTATTACCACAGTACATGAATTTTGACCCACTCAAATATCCAACCTGGTACATAAAAAAGGAAAAGTATTGTGTGCGTGACAGTACCCATGCGCAGTAATCCCCTCCACCCCGAAGGTCAAAGCCAAACTCTCGCCGCGCGATCTGTACATGCCATTGGGATTCGAACCGCGGTCTTCTAAACAAAAAGCGGGCTCGCTATTACTCGGCTATCACGGCATCACAGAATTGAAAATTTTACGTTCGGTAGATTCGGAGAAAATAGGCTGTGACAGACGGACAGACAGGCCGATATCAAAATGTTCCTATAAATGGTTCCTTTTCTTATCTTGGGTGTACGTACAAAAAAAAACGATAATATTTCTTGAACGTTCCTCGTGTCGGATTACGGCGCGTTTACTGTATAACTATCTGTATAAATAAACTCTTAAACATTTACCCACTGTCCAGCGCTGAATGTAAGAGAAAAATATTAAGTTGGCTCATTCATCTTACGACGACCGCTTAGCCTAGTGGGTAGCGACCCTGCCTACGAAGCTGGAGATCCCGGGTTCGAATCCCAGGTTTGGTCAGTATTTATATGATGAATATTGATACTGGTACCGGGTCTTGGTTGTTATTATGTATGTGATGTCTTCGCTTGGTACCCAAAATACAAGCTAGTGCTTAGTTTGGGGCCTAGACGTTGTTGTGATGTATACGTTATTATTATTATTATCTTGACTACGATAACACGGACGATATTCTTGCTATATTAATTTAAAAAAAATTATATATCAAAAAAAGAAATATTGAAATAATATACCAATTTAAGAAACAATAACAAAAGTTATGTTACGATAACAAATTCCATACCATATCACATAACCCACGTTCACTCGCACCCTTAAATACACAACCTATATAAACACTACACACACCCAAACGCACCCTCATACGCACACACAAATACACCCTAACATACACTCACACACACCCAATTTTAAAACACGTACACAAGAGTTTATCAAAAGCTCGGATTATTGTAAGTTGTAAATATTTCTGTAAGTACCTTACACCTATAACACTTGAGACATTTACTGTTAAGTTGTCTGGGGGCGGGAGCCTGGTGCCTCAGTAATACAGGTTCTTAACCTAGTACTGACACCAGCTCTCTCGCATGTTCTAAATTAATTTAATTTTAATTAATTAATTTTAATGTTAATGACGACCGCTTAGCCTAGTGGGTAGCGACCCTACCTGCGAAGCTGGAGGTCCCGGGTTCGAATCCCAGGTCGGGTCAGTATTTATATGATGAATATCGATACTGGTGCCGGGTCATGGTTGTTATATGTATGTGGTGTCTTCGCTTGGTACCCAAAACACAAGCTAATGCTTAGTTTGGGGCCTAGACGTTGTTGTCATGTATACGTTATTATTATTATCATTATTATTATTTGATATTTGTTTCAATGTTTAACCTTAAATGTGAGAGAGAAATAAAGCAATATTATCATTATATTAATAAAAACTTCTGACGCACATGCCTTATGTGTTTCAGATATGTCGAAGTTGGCGTATTCTATCCGAGAGTACATAACTTTCGAGGAATGGCCGACGCCGCGAGGTCTGAGAGTGAGAGACCACGCGGACAACGTCCGTGTGAGGTCCCACTGCGTCGACGCAGGTGAGTGTCTAAAATTGTAAACTTAAATGCGACTTAAGGGGATAGCCTTTCAATCCGCGGCTTGGAATCGGCATCGCTATCTCCGTTTCAATCCTTCTTCCCCGACCTATTCATGAGTGACAGAGACGACAACAACAAATTCCCAAAAAACCTATAAAATACCCGTAGAAATAGCTTGCGAGCCGTGACTGTTTGCACCCCTGAAATGTGTATGAATTGGAACCAAAACTTGCAGGGTCATTAAGAAAGGATATCTCTAGGGCGGTACGTTTTTTTTTAAATTCGCATTAATATCGAATTTTTTTTTTCCGAATAACTGTACAATCCACAGACGTTCGTCCGTGCCCTTGATATATTTATTTATTTAATTTTGTTCGAGCCAATTTTCTTATCTATTTGCCTCCACTCCGTTTTAATTGTGGTGTCATATCGAATTTACGGCTCATTATTTTCAAAAACGAAGAACTGACGGAAATCATGTTTTTCAGAAATTTATTCTAAAACAACTAAACAAGATATCGAAAAAACAAAAACATACCGCCATGTGACAGTATTACATATATTTTTTCTGTGAATATTAATACAGAAATACGTCGAGGATTCGACATGGGCTCAACCCTCTTGTTTGTATGAAAAGCCTACCCCCTTAATAGTTGTTGAACTAAAGATCTATTTATTTATTTAATTTTATGATACGTTTATATATATTTTGTACAAAACACATATGTATATATTTTGAAAATAGATAGTGTCTTGTACCTGTTAGTGCAGTTACGCTATATCATGAACTTACGTCATCGAGCGGGGAGGTCGGGGCGGGGGGTCAAAGAAGGGCCTCGAAATACACTCCATGCGACCAAAGAATTAGTCATGACTCCGCAAAGGAAAAGGTTAGACAAGATATTGGTGCGTAGCCATGTACATATTGAGGTGATCTAAAAAGTAGGTCCAGCAGAAAAAAAATTATCAAGTTCTTAAATTATACCTGGGATCACGAAGAACGTGTTCATGCAAGAAATTACGGTAGTGTAGCGATGCTACCCTCACCGGTTTTTTTTCTTCGGTAAATAATCAGTTTACAAAAATAGCATATTAAAAAAAGATAAAAAAAACATAGCAAATAACAGACTTACACTTATACAAATCAGGTTATAAAAAGAGAAATCTAAGCAACAAGGAAACTAAAATCAACACTCATATAAGTCAATCTGAAGAATAAACGATTGGCCGAGCGTTTAGAGACCCTAACTGCGGAGCCAAGGGTCGCGACATCGATTCCCGCCTGGGACAAATATTTGTGTGCGTGAACATGTCTATTTGTTCCGTGTCTGTGTGTAAAAGTATCTATTCAAATATGTATAGCAGTTGTCTAGTACCCCATAATACAAGCGTAATAGTTGCTTACTTACGGACTAGATGGCGCTGTGTGGGATGTTCCAAATATTATTATAATTATTATTATAAACAATCCGATACAAAAAAATACCTACCACAAAAGTCATATTACTATTAATGTTGGAAACATTATGGCTCTTTAGTCTTCTTACTTAAGACGACCGCTTGGCTTAGTGGGTAGCGACCCTGCCTACGAAGCTGGGGGTCCCAGGTTCGAATCCCAGGTCGGGTCAGTATTTATATGATGAATATTGATACTGGTACCGGGTCTAGGTTGTTATATGTATGTGGTGTCTTCGCTTGGTACCCAAAACACAAGCTAATGCTTAGTTCGGGGCCTATATATTATTGTGATGTATACATTATTATTATTATTACTGTAGAAACACTAGTGTTGAAGATGTCAAAACTATAAGTTTGTGCGAAAATATTGAGTTGCTTGCTTTCTGTATTAGGATGTGATTCAGCATAATATTTTCAAACCAATAAAACCAATTAACCGCGACGGCTATACAGGATTCAATATGTAAGGCTTACCACACACATGTGGATCTATTGATATCGTGTCCGCAAAATACACATCCGCATGTATGTCGTGTCATTATTATACTATACATGCGGATCTGTACGTCGCGGATACGAAATCGACATATCCGCATGTGAATGGTAGATCTTAAGTACATATTGAATCATACAAATCAGAGCCCCTGTCGAGTCTGCAGCCGCCAGAAAATGAGTCAAATACTCTACTCTGGAGAGTAAAGACTTTGGAGATCTGGAGACTTTGGTGCCGTGGGAGAAGGGTAGGTGTCTACTTTGGGACCCCACGTGTGTCAGCACATTTGCCGCCTCTCACCTTGGTCGCATCGTAGGAACGGCCGGAGCCGCTGCGGAGTCTGCAGCCGCCAGGAAACGAGTCAAATACTCTACTCTGGAGAGTAAATACTTGTTCGTCCCTCTTGCGGTGGAAGATACTGGCTGTTGGGGGAGTGAAGCCAAACGTTCCGTCGCGGGCATCGGCCGTCGTCTAAGAGAAAGGGGATTCGGGCCCGGTCCGGTTCCTTCTTGGTGCAAAGAATTGCCATTGCAATTCAGTGCGGCAGTGCGATGAGCATCATGGACACCTTTGCGTCGGGGGTGACAAGGGGTGGATTATTGGATTAGTTTTATTTGTTTAGATATAGACAAAAGTTCGTTTTCCATTTAAGTATCATACAAATTAATCTTTTGTTAATATTTCACAGGTCTGGTGATAGACGGTAGCTTTTCGTTTCCCTTCAACGATGGTACCGAAGCGTTGCTGGAAGTGCACCCAGAAGATACCCTAATGACAGTGCAGATGGATGATCATCTACACCATTGACACAGGCTGTCATGACGGAGGCTGGATGTAGACAACAACACATGTTATATTCAGCATTGTAAAATAGTCGAAGGGGATAGTTAATTCCATAGAGATAATATTTCCATAAGGTTTATCATATTCTTTTTCCATAGAGTAAACAAGCTCTATAAAGCCCTGTATGGAACGGTTGGTCATGGGAGAAAAAAGGATGGAAAATAACTGTATCTAGTTGTATCTTTGTTTTACTTTTAAGCCGCAGTGCTTAGGACATTCATTTGACAGTCACAGCTATTAACTGCGGATGCTCAAAATAAAAAGAGATAGACTTACTATAATTGTGAATAAATCAAGGTACTTTTACTCTCTGTCTCTTTCTGTTGATGCCCGCATTTCGGACTGAGTTAGATAAGTCAGTCCGAAATGCGGGCGAAAGTAATAGAGTTAGACACTCTATTGTCTATTGACTGACCGGTTGGCCGAGTGGTTAGAGACCCTAACTGCGTAGCCGAGGGTCGCAGGTTCGATTCCCACTGGGACAAATATTTGTGTGTATGAAGAGGTTTATTTCGTTCTGGGTCTGGGTGTAAAATATGTACATATTATTTAAAAAACAGTATTTAAGTATGTATATCAGTTGTCAGGTAGCCCATAACACAAGCATAATACTTGTTTACTTTGGGACTAGATGGCGCTGTGTGGGATGTCCCAGATATTATTATTATTACATTATCTCTATGGTTGATTCGCATTGTCTTTGATGTTGTAATGTTGCGCGAGAACTGAATCATAGCATCTCGGCATCCAC
Source organism: Luffia ferchaultella (assembly GCA_949709985.1). Lineage (NCBI taxonomy): Eukaryota > Metazoa > Arthropoda > Insecta > Lepidoptera > Psychidae > Luffia > Luffia ferchaultella. The sequence goes on from OX453269.1 coordinate 6,712,628, forward strand.
GCACATCTAACATCTTATTAACATGATCACTGTCCGAACTTGAAAGTGTCTCGCCATTAACACGTTTGTGGATATTAAAGACGTTAAAGTTATATAAGGTAGGTATAGGGGAGGATACAAGGTACAAGACAGGATATTCAAGCTAATTTTTTATTGAGCGAGTTTGTTTCAATGAGCGTATCTTTTTTAACAAAATTATGTATCATACGTTAAGACACATATAAGAGTGCAACAAACTGATTATTACACTTTTTGAATTTCGGAAAAATATCGATTGTTACCGGAGATATAATAAATAAAAGTTTTTGTACTTATGGCCCACTCGTGACATCATTCGGTACACCCTACACAGAAATGGCCCACGTTCGTCCGTAGCAATGTAACCGAATGACGTCATGGCAAGATTTATTAAAAAAAATTGTAATTCTAGTATTCTTGTAGATATCAATGAATTTTTTTTACAAATTAGTTTTCGTTAATAAATATAACATATTTATAGAAAGAACTAAAATCACAAGACGCGCTTATTGTCAGAAAGTACTTCAGTCTATATTGTACTGTCCATAGAGTTAGACGTTAGTGTACTTGATAGCTTATATTTGCTAAATGAACCATGCCGACTTGCAATCGCCTTTCAAAACATGAATGGGAGCCTTCAGCTTCTTTTCTTTCAAATCTATATTATGCTTATTATATTAGTAGGTATTATCGTGCCAAACGTCTTGTACGCTTTGAAGTAGACGCGGGCCGGTTTTGTGCAGGTGTAGGGTCCGCTCTCGCCTCCATTTTTCGGAAAGACGCTTCAAAAAACTCAAATAAATCGATATCGCAATATAGATTTTTTATTTGAGTTTCTTGAAGCTTAGAAATTTTTTCCTCAAGCACTCAATTTTCTCACTCAATTTATACATTCCACAGATGGGTGCTTAACATTACATTTTGTAATATTCCCTTTAAGTTTGGTAAAGTGTTATTTTATAATTCGAACATATTTATATTATAAATAAAGTAAATTGTCACGTCAAATTTACAGTTTATGTCCATTTTTGGCAACTGATTTGACTTAGATAAATTTGCCAATTTCAGTTTAACAATTTTAATTAAAAAAGGCTACTTAGGATGGTTAAAGATGAAGAAATTTCAAGGTGTCGTCAGAAGCAACGACGCTCCACGTTCGGTATTCTAAAAAAAAATTCAATTCCATTGTTACCTTAGGTATAGTACGCCTAAAACTTTATGGCGGATCGGAATACAACGCTAGAAACGTGCTTGCGCAGGTACAGTCATATACCACTCGCTCCACTGCGTCCCGCCACACCTAAAACTTGTTACTGCGACGCGACTTGTGACAATGTTCACATCCGCCATAAAGTTTGATTGGAACTACAACAATGGTGTTTTCTGTTGTTTTTTAAACAAAAGTGTCAATCATAAAAATACGAATTGACTAGAAGCCCTCTTCTACGTTTACCGTCGTCTAACCACTCATACTCTAAATAGTTGGTGCAAGATGGCTAGTTTCAGTCCGCGAGGTCTCCGCGCTCCAGTCTTCACCTCGCGAAATCCCTTCGCGCCGGTCTTCAACCCCGCGAAGTTGCGTTTGACATTTTCGATACTGTGAAGTGACATTTATGACTATTAAAATCAAACGCTGCTGTCGAATTTATTTATTCTATGGTCCCATAGAACAATATAAAACATAATTATATACAGTTCAATAAAATCGCGTAGGTTTTCAGTTTTTATTTATAAAAGCCAATCAATTGATCTTTTTCTGAGAAGAATTAATTTGTTTTGTTATTAAAATTGAAACATTGACACCGTGAAAATCATCCTATAGAATGACATTTTGATTTGTAATTATTCTACACCTAATTAAATTTTATACTTTTGACTGTTATGTTCGTGTATTGTTATGAAACTCCATAGTACGTACTATGTATGTAGTACACGTGTACAGAACAGCTGTCTTATTATCGACACTATTTGTGATCCCATTATCCATTCTAGGTAGGTTCCGATCTACGTTCGTTAAATCATTCTGTCGAATTGTGTCGGTCGTTATTTAGTTATTTAAGTTATGCATTTATTAAGGTGGTCGTACACATTGTACTTTAAACGCAGGCGCACACTAGAGAACTTAAGAACGCATATTTATGATAAGATTTCTTATATATTTACACAACGAAATATATATCTTAATACAGTAAACATAAGGGTCGTTCACCATAAAATCATCTTTGTTTATTTTTTGGAGTGACGATGAGTCATTGTCATCCATCCATTCATATCCATATCATTATGCTCCACTGCAGGGGCTTTCGCTTCCCCTCGGGATGAGGGTGTTTGGAGCTTAATCCACCACGCAGCTTGAGTGCGGGTTGGTGTCATTCATTGCCTTAATTAGTGCAAACGACAGAGCGTATCGCAACAGTAACTTGTTAGAAAATAATGTAATTTTCTATAGTACTCACTAACTTTACATATAGTATATACAAATATTTTTTTACAAATAGATAAGCTATTTGACTGTTTACTAATCTTACTACATGCGTATTTTATTGCAATATATGTTTTGATTCGTTGGATGTGAGATTAAAACGACCTCATTAGTATTTTTTTTGACTACAAAAAATTGACAATCAGTGTAGTCAATCGGCGCATGCGCTTTGTCTATAAAATAGGTCGCAGAGCAGAGTTGACACGACAACAAATAATGTTACTGTTTATTGATTGTCGTACCAGGGTTATTGTTGTACCTGCCTACGAAGCTGGAGGTCCCGGGTTCGAATCCCAGGTCGGGTCAGTATTTATATGATGAATATTGATACTGGTACCGGGTCTTGGTTGTTATATGTGTGTGGTGTCTTTGTAAAAAAAAATATTTATATATGTATACATATATTTTAAAGAATATTGAAGTATGTATATCAGCTGTCTAGTAACCCATAACACAAGCATAATACTTGCTTATTTGGGACTAGATGGCGCTGTGTGGGAAGTCCCATGTATTATTATTATTACCTTCAGGACGCGGACAGCCCTTCCAGCTACATTATTGGTATATCAATGGTTGTGGCCATAGAATTGCAAATTCGTTGTGCGCATTTATTATAAAGACATGAGAATTACTCGGGCATTTTGTTCATACATGATTTTTGTATAACTTGTTGGGCGTGAGCAAGATGACAACATTTATCGACTGTCATAACGGCATGGCGATCGGTACCGTCTTGCTATACTTAATTTTTATATGAGTAGGTACGCGCCACCGGGTTTACTGTCGTGAGACGTAAATCGTTCTGATTCCATAGAACTATCGTACTATATATTGTTGTTAGGTACTTTTATTGTGATGAAAGGGTCGCCATAGTGATTTGCCATTCCAGTAGTCTGTTTTATGTATACGTAGTGAATACGGCTGAAGCCGTTTTTTGTATTGTATCGCGGCAGATTTAAAAAGCCTTCCAATCATCAAAATTGTGCCCTTTTCTAGTCCGTTTAGGAAGTCAAAAACCAGCCAAGTGCGAGTCAAGGAGCCAAGGGTTTGATTCTCGCCTTGGACAAATATTTGTGAGCATGGACATGTCTATTTGTTCCGTGTCTGGGTGTAAAGTATCTATATATTATAAAGAATATTAAAGTGTGTATATAAGTTGTCTGATACCCATAATACAAGCTTTGCTTAGTTTGGGACTAGATGGCGCAGTGTGAGTTGTCGCGGATATTATTATTATTAATGTCTTTACGAATTGCCGTATTATATGCGATACGATACATAAGAAAAACGGCCTCGGCCGACGGTCTAGTATATTAGTTAATTAAAATTTCGAAAAGTATTGATAAAAAATTAAATTTTGTGAAAATTATTTTTTCGTTCATAAACTCGTTATCAATTTTTGCTTTTGTAATGTAGTGAATATGCGAAATGAAATGTGATGTTTAAATAATGTAATAAATTAAATGTATTTTTATACGAATTTAATTAGAGATAAGGTGATTATTTTAGAAAACCGAAGTAATCTGAATAAGCCTAATAAAATAATTAAAAAACCAAAAACGGTTGAAACTAGTTTTTGTTGATCTGAATACCATATAATTTTTTTGCAGCAATCGGTTAAGGTTTAATGAGATGCAACAGTTAACGTCGTTTGTATGGAAATTCGCAAGTACATAATCCTCTTAATTTAAAATTTTTCCTTTGAAGACCTTTTTTCCACAGTTTTCTATGTACAGGTTGCTTCGGAAAATGTGGGTTCCTATAATTTAAGCCTGTACAAGTAATTTTTAAACTACAGCGTCACTCAACAGTAGTGACCCCTGGAGGGTACGAATAGCAGTTTTTATACCCATTATAGCCCATTGGTAGTGCTATACAAGCCAAATTAAAAATGCTCATGATTATTTGAATTTTAACTGGCGACACGCCCACAAACACTTGTGCCGGTTGATCCTGCGACAACCGTCTTATCTGGGCCCCGCGGGGCTCACCTGTGACATTATATTTTCGTACCTAGTGTACACATATCTTCGACGTCGTTTCTTAATTTTAATTTTTTTTTGTACAAATGGGAGAAATTAAAATAAGTAATATTTCTTATAATCTACATATGTTTGTAAAAAATAATAAATAAGTTATGTTTCTTTATATATATATTTGTAAGCATAAGTAATGCAATCATGGACTGTTATAAGTTTTAATAAATATTTTGTTCATAAGTACTACCTACGTAATTTTAGAAAATTTTTAGGCGATTTTGTATGAATGTTTGTAATTTTAAAGAAGAAAAAATAAATGTTTCGTTAAAAATAAAACTTGTTTCTTTCCAAATATTTGATTGCCCCATCATTACCCAGTATTAGCTGAAAATATATTTGGGTTGTAAAAGAAACCCCTGTCACATTATGAACACAGATTTTAGGGTTTTGGAGCCAAAAACCAAAAAAGAATCCTTATAGTTTTACATTGCCGTTTGTCCATCTCATATGTAACTTCTGTCACACTGTTTTACATTCCGTTTGTCCATCTTTGTCACACTGTTTCTACATTCCGTTTGTCCATCTCTGTCACACTGTTTCTACATTCCGTTTGTCCATCTCTGTCACACTGTTTCTACATTCCGTTTGTCCATCTCTGTCACACTGTTTCTACATTCCGTTTGTCCATCTCTGTCACACTGTTTCTACATTCCGTTTGTCCATCTCTGTCACACTGTTTCTACATTCCGTTTGTCCATCTCTGTCACACTGTTTCTACATTCCGTTTGTCCATCTCTGTCACACTGTTTCTACATTCCGTTTGTCCATCTCTGTCACACGGTTTCTACATTCCGTTTGTCCATCTCTGTCACACTGTTTCTACATTCCGTTTGTCCATCTCTGTCACACTGTTTCTACATTCCGTTTGTCCATCTCTGTCACACTGTTTCTACATTCCGTTTGTCCATCTCTGTCACACTGTTTCTACATTCCGTTTGTCCATCTCTGTCACACTGTTTCTACATTCCGTTTGTCCATCTTTGTCACACTGTTTCTACATTCCGTTTGTCCATCTTTGTCACACTGTTTCTACATTCCGTTTGTCCATCTTTGTCACACTGTTTTACATTCCGTTTGTCCATCTCTGTCACACTGTTTCTACATTCCGTTTGTCCATCTCTGTCACACTGTTTCTACATTCCGTTTGTCCATCTCTGTCACACTGTTTCTACATTCCGTTTGTCCATCTCTGTCACACTGTTTCTACATTCCGTTTGTCCATCTTTGTCACACTGTTTCTACATTCCGTTTGTCCATCTCTGTCACACTGTTTCTACATTCCGTTTGTCCATCTTTGTCACACTGTTTCTACATTCCGTTTGTCCATCTCTGTCACACTGTTTCTACATTCCGTTTGTCCATCTTTGTCACACTGTTTCTACATTCCGTTTGTCCATCTCTGTCACACTGTTTCTACATTCCGTTTGTCCATCTCTGTCACACTGTTTCTACATTCCGTTTGTCCATCTCTGTCACACTGTTTCTACATTCCGTTTGTCCATCTCTGTCACACTGTTTCTACATTCCGTTTGTCCATCTCTGTCACACTGTTTCTACATTCCGTTTGTCCATCTCTGTCACACTGTTTCTACATTCCGTTTGTCCATCTCTGTCACACTGTTTCTACATTCCGTTTGTCCATCTCTGTCACACTGTTTCTACATTCCGTTTGTCCATCTCTGTCACACTGTTTCTACATTCCGTTTGTCCATTTCTGTCACACTGTTTCTACATTCCGTTTGTCCATCTCTGTCACACTGTTTCTACATTCCGTTTGTCCATCTCTGTCACACTGTTTCTACATTCCGTTTGTCCATTTCTGTCACACTGTTTCTACATTCCGTTTGTCCATCTCTGTCACACTGTTTCTACATTCCGTTTGTCCATCTCTGTCACACTGTTTCTACATTCCGTTTGTCCATCTCTGTCACACTGTTTCTTCATTCCGTTTGTCCATCTCTGTCACACTGTTTCTACATTCCGTTTGTCCATCTCTGTCACACTGTTTCTACATTCCGTTTGTCCATCTCTGTCACACGGTTTCTACATTCCGTTTGTCCATCTCTGTCACACTGTTTCTACATATCGTTTGTCCATCTCTGTCACACTGTTTCTACATTCCGTTTGTCCATCTCTGTCACACTGTTTCTACATTCCGTTTGTCCATCTCTGTCACACTGTTTCTACATTCCGTTTGTCCATCTCTGTCACACTGTTTCTACATTCCGTTTGTCCATCTCTGTCACACTTTCTACTTTATTCACAGACGCGTGCATACCATAGAGACATAAAGGCACTGCCGACCCTGTAAAATGGAGACCACCATCAGATAATTATCTATTAGTTTTAAAATCGCGCGCCAATTGGTATTTCAATTGTAAGTATAATATTCCGTATCTTTCGGGAAGCTCCGTCATCTATTCTCGTCGCCACTACCACAATGTCTGAAGACCAAGGTCTTCAACCAATGCGTCCTAGCAACGTTATAGTTTTTTAGTTCTTCATTTAGTAATAATGATGCCGTGATAGTCCCGAGCGCAACGAACCTGTCTCAAATTTATAAGGCCCCATAGGGCCATGGTTCGAATCCGGGCGTGTACCAATGAGTTTTTCTGACTTAAGTACACAATATCACTGACACCGTGCTTCGGAGGGCACGTTAAGCAGTCGGTCCCGGACGCTGTCAATAGATGGCGGTCGTTACAGTTCCCAACCCGCAGTGGAGCAGCGTGGTGGACTTAAGCTCCAAGCCCCCCTCCTCACTCTGGGGGAGGCCTAAGCCCCTGCAGTGGGGTAAAAATGGGCTGATGATGATGATGATGATTTAGTAATAAACAAACAAGTACTTTCATTAAGCATGCTATTTCGTTACCAAATGAGAATATAATAGTTTCATTGATGTTTTGCTACTGAGACCAAAGCGATTTCATCAGAGTGCTGGCCTGTATGAGGCCACTTTGTTTATCCGGTAATTGTTTTGTTTAATTATGTATCAGTTGATTGCTGGATATATAAGGTGGTTAGCAAGGATTCGGCGTGACTTGCATAATTACCAAGAAAACAAAAGAATAAGCCAAACATGGTATGTAAAAATTTAATTTAATTTGTGCATTTATGTGCTCATTATCAGCCCATTTTTTACCCCACGGCAGGGGCTTAGGCCTCCCCCAAGGTGAGGAGGGGGGCTTGGAGCTTAAGTCGACCACGCTGCTCCACTGCGGGTTGGGAAATGTAACGACCGCCATCTATTGACAGCGTCCGGGACCGACTGCTTAACGTGCTCTCCGAAGCACGGTGTCAGTGATATTCTGTACTTAATTCAGAAAAACTCATTGGTACACGCCCGGATTCGAACCATGGCCCTATGGGGCCTTATAAATTTGAGACAGGTTCGTTGCGCTCTGGGCTATCACGACACTTTTATGTGCGTGCATTAATATAATTGTACTTTGCGTACTTATCTAATAATGTATTTGTCTGTTCCTGAAGATCTCTATAAGGCTCTGTAGCAAACAAATCCCATGTGTAGCAGCCCGTTGCCGAGTTATCCCAGTGACAACTACGTAGTAGCTGCGTGTGTGTGTATTGTTTGTCGTAGAGGTTGTCATGCAGCGGCAGTTAGCCTTCGTGGCGTCGTTCCGGCATTCCAACTCCAGCCTATGCGCATTTCGCGCTCCGTAGTCCTTTCTATGTTTTCTGAACCCTGGTGTGCTCTATGGCAGCTCCCCTTCTTTTCTCCCCAGCGTGCTCCCCATTTCGTGAGTTAAACTCACATAACCGCACTAAGATTCCTGTGCAGCAGGAGCCGCGCAGTCGACAGTTAGCCACGTGTGGGGCACGTGGAGTCGCTCCGAGTTCCGTGCTCCGGGTTTTTGACGTGCATTCGCTCAGTAACTCCATAACTTCTATTCATTTACAGCCACTTAATTATAAAGTAAAATTTGTTATATAATAATTACATTTAGTCACTTCAGGGATTACTTCCCTTCTGAACCGGAATCGTCATTACTCCTTGATCACCTATCCAGGAGTTAGGTTTGTCCCAATTAAAGTCATTCCACGTTATATTAATAACGATAATCTTTACCGGAGGCCCGCGCCTCTGGCATTATTTCGCCTCGAGTAACCTTTAGAGGTCACCCGACAACTTCGCGCCGGTGACACCCTAGTCTGCCACCTGGCCGCTCCGATGAAGTCGTAAGAGATTTCGGGCTAACGACACGCGTCCTTATTCTGCTTCAAGTGGTTGTTTAGTGGGCGCAACTCTCACATATCCCGTGCGCTCGGGCGCGCGGAAGCTGTGGAGTTTAATCCGCCTTCCCATTGCAAGGGTAAAAAAAAAAAACAAAATTCAAGGGAATTAGAAGAAAAAAACGCGAGAAAGGAAGTGCAGGCAGTGTGCCTGTACCTTTTAATTTTTTTCGGACTGCCTAAGCCATGAAAAACTTTAATGCACGCCACTGATTATTCATAGATGTAGTGAATGGAATTTTGTGCAGAGTTAAAATTCTATCACTTGGTAGTCATTGATGTAAATTTTTTGAAACATAGCTTCCCTATCACAAAGTGTTTCGAGAGACTTCGATACATTAGTTTCGGAATTATCAACTTTTCGACAGTAAATTTCACCTCGATATGTTCTCTAGGGGAATTCCTGTAAAAGCGAAAGTCAAACTTCTTGATGTAGGTATTCGGTCAGCCACGTAAGGTGCGTCGTGTGTGTCGGAATCAGAAGCTGCGAGAAAAATTATATAATTGTCAGCAGAAGAGTGTCATCATTTAAAAATAAAAGAATTTCCTAATTATTTACTTGACTTTAAAATGTCTGCACTGAGAGCAAGTAATCTTAGAATGTACACAAATAAACTCTTGTAAATATCTTCACAAACATGTAATCGGTTGTAAATGTGAATATAGCCACAAGTGATAACTTTTTCGTCTGCCCACAGAGCCCACCACGCCCTCGCAGACTACCTACCTCTTCAACGTAAACTTTCAAAATTAGCTTATTTTGATATATTCAAATCAAAATGTAATCTATTGCTATGTTGTATTAAAAGGGGGACGACGGCTGTCTAGTGCGGTTATTCAATAATAGATGGAGCTACCATACAATGAAACGGGTTAGAGACCCTAACTGCGAAGGCAAGGGTCGCGGGTTCGATTCTCGGCCGGGACAAATATTTGTGTACACGAACATATCTAATTGTTCTGCGTCTGAGTGTAAAAGTATGTAGGTATATATTATAAAGAATGTCGTGATAGCCCAAAACGCAACGGACCTATCTTAAATTTATAAGGTCATAGGGCCATGATTCGAATCCGGGCGTGTACCAATGAGTTTTTTGACTTAAGTACATGACTATTACTGACTCCGTGCCTCGGAGAGCACGTTAAGCGGTCGGTCCCGGACGCTGTCAATAGATGACGGTCGTTACAGTCCCCAACCCGCAGTGGAGCAGCGTGGTGGATTTAAGCTCCAAGCCCCCCTCACCTAAAAATGGGCTGATTAAGTGAAGTGAAGATTATAAAGAATATCTATGTATATCGGTTGTCTACTCTAGTACCCCATAACACAAGCATAATACTTGCTTACTTTGGGACTAGATGGCGCTATGTATGATGTCTTAGGTATTATTATTACCAAATTTCTTAAGCAGCGTGATAAGGCGTAGTTTATTATGGTTAAATGAAATAGGGTTTAGAAATAAAACGAAGCATTTTTTTTAAAGTCAGTATATTAAATGTCCCACATTCGCTTTGTATTCGAAATCGTTCCAGAACTCCATTGTTTTAGTTTGTAATTAAAAAAAAAATTATATTTCCAATGGAGTAGTATGAAACTGATTTCGAATTGTGAAAATATGAAATATAGCAAAAAAAAAACAAAGCGATTTAGAAATAAGCATCTAAGCACCACTATGGACGTAAAGAGTACATATTAAAAAGAAAACTTATTATTAATCTTATAGAATATGGCATCGTGATTACATAAAAATGTTTGAAAAATGAAAATATACGTTATAATTTTGGGTTGTAATTTTTTAAAAGATCTACCACCATTAGCGATCAAAAAAAGTGAAATGTCAAGCTAAAAAATATTTTTAAGATATGTAATGAAAAAGACGTCTGCTACATGTTTGTACTTAAGTATAAAAAATAATTCATACAAAATATACGATAATATTTTGGAATATATTACATAAAACGTTTGGTGGAGGATTCAAATTTTACTTTTTATTTTTAAACAGTTTTAATTTAAATAGTCACATAATTTCTAGTAGATAAACAATGGTGGATGTACCAACTGGCTTAGTAGGGTGAAACCTAAGGCTGCAGATTTTGCCCCAAAATTTGTTTTATTTCTTACAGAAGTTAAAAAGTTCATATTAATACCTATATCTAGGTAAGTACGTAAATATTAGGACAAAAAAATTAACGAATATGAATGTGAACTAAGTTATCGAAATATACAGGTCGGTAGGAGAGGCAAAATTTGAAAAGCCAACTGGCGACAAATGTATAAATCCACCACTGTACATACATTATTGTAATACCAATAATAAATTGTATTTCGCTAGACGTCTTATTCACTAGATGGCGCTGTTTACAATATCACAAAATTAATACAAATTACGTAACGCAAGGCAACCGTAGATATTTATTTTGTGAATGGAACAATTACAGCACCCAAAGTTATCGTTGTGGAAAACGTCTGCTGTCGAAATCTATTCCTGGAATTAAATGAACATTTCTAATAGAAACAATGACTCCATTATTAGATTAACTAAGCAGCTAGATACAAATGTTTTTGCCTACTGTCAAATGTCATACAAGATGAGCGCATGCACCTTTTATGACGTACATAATCATAAGGCACTGAAAGAGCATATCTATATAGATAGATACTTTAACTCTATGAATGCATCACGCTAGTTCTTTCGAAAAACAATACAAGAAAATATCTCTTTGATTCGTGGAAAATTAAATTAGTACTATTTACTAATTGTCAATTCTAGCAACTTAATACCGCTTAACGTTGGGTTTCCTTGGGGTAGCTGTGCGGTGCACAATTCTGCGCTATCTATTGGACACATCACAGCGCGGAATAACCTCCAACACCGCACAATACCACAGGAAAAGCCAATGTCAACTTTTTACCTTTATTTGAACCTATTAGCTTTTAGTCTATAGAATATCTATAGAAATTAATGGCCTTTAAGCACGTCAAAATATATATTTTATATGAAATATTAGACGGCCAACGGACGGATACATTTCATTTCTAGCCTAAGAAATCTTAAATATCTAGACTAAATACTATAATAAAATGACTCGATTTCGCACGCAGTACGACAAATTTCCAATGCAATTTTAAGTACAAAATCACTTCTAAAAAGTTTTCTTTTGGAGGTTAGAAAAGACCATAAACAAGTTGCCCTGTATCTTTTCTACCTCTACGCAAAGTATAATATGCCCAGTAAATATTATGAGTATATAATATTATCTATAATATCATATATAATATATGAATAAATTTCTAGAATGTCTATGGTACAAACACTGTACCGCACATAAATGATTATCAATTCTGTTAGGTTTAATCAAAATTGAACGTTATTCTTATAAACATAAATTATTTTTTTGAAAATTGGCCTACAATTATTCAAATAAATGTTTACCGAATTCAACTTTATTTTCGAGAAGTTAAGGACTATTTGTAAAAGTTCACTATTAGACTAAAATCATTCTTCATCGTCGGCATGAACTTTCTTCTCTGAACTTGCAACAGTTATACAATTTAACGTAAATTAAACCGGGCAATCTCCTTTGTATATAAAAATTTAAAAAAATATCACTAGTAGTGACAAGTAAATTTTGAAAAACTTAAAAAAACTGTTTTTTTTTTACTCTTTAACTAGTATGCGAATATCCGGTATTCGTGTAAGGACCGGAGTACAAAGAGCTGCCGGTTCTAGAATAAGTTTTTCCTCTGCGTCTGGCTAGAATAAAAGCTATTGCCGCTATCACCAAAGCCATCAGGATAACTCCTGCGATGCATATCCCTATAGCGAAGTTCCTTTGCGATATGCAGATCTCGTCTTCTTTCTGGAACAACAAAAAATAATATGATCACAGACTTGTATTTATAGAAATTGTTCTATAAATAAACATTTCATGTGGAAACAAACCCTGAGGACAGTGTTCATCAGCAGTTGAGCAATGAATGACCCCCATGATGAAAAACGAGAAAATTATGGTTACTGTAACGTAAATTATGATGACGCGTAGCTTTTCGTCCTCGATTTCCTCGTATTTATGATGATTTCTATCATCTTACCAAAAAGAAAGTTAAAGGTTAAAAAATCAATAAATTGAAATACTTAAACCGACATGGTATTTAATCTAAATGAAGCCTACCTATTCATCGTTATAACTGTTTCTATACGGCGGGTGGCCGCCGGCGCAGCGTGTATAACAAATGTATTATAATCTAGATCAACACCACGTCAACTTCGTTTGACGCATATTATTGTTCCAGTTATATTCTCTACGGAGACAATATTAACAATACGTAGTCTCAGTGGCGGCTTTGCGGGTGAGGTAAGTGAGGCTGAGCCTCACGTAAATTAACAACACACGAATTATAACAAACATTATAATAAATATTTGGTCTAAAATTATTGTTAATATACCTCCATTCCATTCCACCAGCCCATTTATACCCTACTGCAGGAGCTTAGGCCTCCCCTCTGGGTGAGAGGCTTAAAGCGCACTCCATCACGTTGCTCCAGTCGGGTTGGTGGATTTTAACAACTGCCATCTGTTGATGACACCCGGGACCGACGGCTTAGCGTGCTCTCCGAGACACGCAGTCAGTGATAGTTATGTACTTAAGTCAGAAAACTCTTTGGTACACGTTCGGATTCGAATCACGTCCGCACGCCCCGCACGGCCTTGTAAATTCGAAATGGGTTCGAAAGGTTTGTAAATTCTGCGCTCGGGCTGTCACGACACCATAATTAATATACCTATTACTGTAAAACTACGGAATAATTTTTAACTTTAAATGACGCTCAACTTCAATTCCCTCACTCAAAGCCGCCACTGCGTATTTAGGATGCTGCGTCTATATTTTGACGATAAAATCACAATTTTTTGTCAATTCTGTGTTCAACGAAATGAGTGCGTGACTGGTGATAAAAGACAGCGCCATCTGTTATCTAAATGCGATAATTACCTTGGTGCTAGTGACATCATCCGAATCAAGGGAGTCAGCTTCATTGACGTAAAGTCCAGAGAATACTTCAACAGTCGCCGGCGAGCCATCATCAGCCTGACGGCGTGACCTCATCTTGTGCTTGCAGGGTTCCTGATTGTAATTGCATTATTATAAACATTAAGTTATATAATATGTGTTTTTTCTTATGTACAATTTTTGGGGAAATATTTGAAAACATTCTATGTACCTATATTTGTTTTATATGAATAAATGTTACAGTTCCAATCAAACCTCATGGCGGATGTGAATAGAGGAACAAGTCGCGTCGCAGTAACCAGTTTTAGATGTAGCGGGACGCAGTGGAGCGAGGGGCATATGACTGAACCTGCGCAAGCACGCTTATAGCGTTGTATTCCGATCCGCCATAAAGTTTGATTGGAACTATTCTGTTCTGATGCAAAAGTTTTATCAAAATCAGTTCAATGGTGCCTGAGTTATGAAGTACAGGCGAATAAACAGACAAGAGAATTAAACATGTCAAGAGATGACAAAATTTGTGTATTACTCTGTGACATATTTCTATTTGTCCGGCAACCGACTGAATACATATAACATCTATCCGGCTAATATTATTTCTTTCAAGAGGCTTCTTGGTGACTGTCGGTCCTCTCTAACCAATTATTTCTGAAAAGACGATGGCATGGAGATTCCAAGAGCTTGGGCCTCCCCTCCCAAGGTGAGTGGCTTTAGAGCTTAAACCACCACGCTGTTCCAGTGCGGGTTGGTGGATTTTAAAGACTGACATCAGTTGATGGCAACTGGGCCCACTGCTTAACGTGCTCACCGAGGAACGGAGTCAGTGATGAAAATGTACCTAAGTCAGATAAAAACTTATTGGTACACGCCCGGATTCGAACCACGGTCGCATGGCCTTCTAGACTAGAAAAGGTTCGCTGAGCTCGGGCTATCACAAACGCGATACAGCATGGAGAATGTTAGACAGATTTTTTTTGATTGATTAATTGTTGTATATTATTTGTGCGGTTACTGCTTCAATAGTCACTCATCCAAAACTTGATACCTATTGTGTTGTCAGTTTAATACTTCTATAAAATGCTATTGTAGGTATTGTTACGAACACACAAAGCAACTACCGCCATCTAGCGTCAACCAGTAAAAAAACTTAAAGAACAAAGACAACACGAAACCCCCTACTCAATACTAGATGGCGCTAGAGGAACTACTATGGAGGAATAGTCTCGAAAACCGAGTACATTCGTGAGACTTTCCAGAATCATCCGACCCGGTCGAACGCGTTCGCGCGAGTCGGTTACGTTCTGGAATGGTCTCGAGGCTCGTCTCGGCCCATATAAATAGCCGCAGGGAGGCGAGCCAAGCAGTTCAGTTTTGGGCTATCTTCAAGGCGACTTCGAAGTGAAAACTAGTGATCAAGAGTGATATAAGTGATACTTACGACTTGGCTACGACCTAGGACATCGTTAGTGCTTAGTGTTTGGACCTAGTGCTTTGTGATTGGACCTAGTGCTAGTGAATTAAGTCTTCAAAAGAGTCAGCAGGTCTTTCTCTCCAGATCCTTCGAACCCTAACACGTAACAGTATCTACTGTATGCCATATGTTTGTATTTATTTCATTTAAGTCAAATAACTGTTTATTTATTTATTTGAATGATACAAAAAAAAAACAGCTCCGGGCGACAGTCTACGTGTATGACAGTTAACCAATAGTACTTACGCAGTCGGTCGGATGTCGCAAATCGCATAGCTTCACTTCGCATGTATAGTAAACGCTCGCTGTATATGGAAACTTGTGGGCGGGAAAAGACACTTGGGCGCTTTGCTTGTCGGCTCCGTACTGGAACATGCCCATTATTTCACCATCTAATGAGCACCTGTGAATAATAAAATCGTCAAGTGTGAGAAAGAACTCGTAAGGTTTCGTGGTCATCCTAAAAAAACCTGTTTTGTATTTATGTACGGGGGCTGGTTCCCATTGAACTTACTGAAATATATCTACAAAACTAGAAGTCATGGCTGTGGCCAATCCAAGTTAAAAAAGTGGAGGATTACGGTTAGGTTTAATTGCACCTCGCATATTTAGCGACACATCCATGAATACATGTAACACTAGGAGTGATCACGCGGCAATCGTGATCGCTTGGACTTCGCCGACGACGACCGTCATTTTATGAAGTTTAACATCCAACTTATCATCATCATCAGCCCATTTTTACCCCACTGCAGGGGCTTAGGCCTCCCCCAGGGTGAGGAGGGGGGCTTGGAGCTTAAGTCCACCACGCTGCTCCACTGCGGGTTGGGAACTGTAACGACCGCCATCTATTGACAGCGTCCGGGACCGACTGCTTAACATGCCCTCCGAAGCACGGTGTCAGTGATACTTAAGTCAGAAAAACTCATTGGTACACGCCCGGATTCGAACCATGGCCCAATGGGGCCTTATAAATTTGAGACAGGTTCGTTGCGCTCTGGGCTATCACGACATCCAACTTATAGTGAGTTATATTTTATTATTAATACGTACTAATAAACATTTATGATTTGCACAGTTGCACAGTTAAACAAGCGCTAACACAAAGGGGCAATGGGTGCAATTACCTCTTATTTTCTTTCACCGATTCACGACCGAAGCACATTGATTTAACAATTTAATAATAAGGATTTGTAGTCGGTAACCAAAAGCGAAATAAAAGCGTCCGCAACGTGCGTGGTCTGATATCGCCGCGGCCTGGTTCCGTCCGTTGTGCGCGTCAGTGCATGCAAATACTGATTACGGGTCGGACGTGTCACACTGTTTACGGGAATGTGATGAGAATTAAATTGTGATAATGTTCAAATTAAATTAAAAATAATGGAATAACCGTCTGCAGGCATAAACTAATGTTAAATTATAGTGTTTACTTACCGCAAAAACGATATTCAGCTCTTTTTTGTGTCTTTGACGAGTAGTTTTACAAATTTTTATGACATCACTGACTAAAAGCCGGTTGGTGGACTTATTTCGTTTTGGATGACTCCTGCGCAGACACTTTAGAACGTGGACAGCCCATCCAGTTATACTATTGGTATATCAATGCCGAAGCACTTTATTTTGAGTAGTTTCAAATAAATAAACTAAAATCCGAGCAAACTTTTTGTTTCGAACTAATGATCAAATGCTGCATTTATTTTTACATGATTTCCTGTGGGTGCAAACCGGTGAGAGATAAGTAAAACTGTGCAAACAGGTGCAACTGCAAACCATTTGAACGGACGCACTGTAATTATTTCAACCTTGCGTAGCGTCCCTATAAAAAAGTAAAAATGTGTAGTTTACACCGGCGAAGCCGCAGGGCGGAAAGCTAGTCATTGTTAAAAAGTTACAAACCCATCGTTGACAATCAAGTTTTGCTCCCCCCAACCCAGCCCATCTCTGACGTTGCATTCGGAAACAAGAAAGCCGTATTGTTTCTGTTTTTCTAGAGTCACGACCAGAGTTAATGTCTCTCCTATACGCACGTTCGACGCCACCTGTAAATTAAATATTTAATGAGATTTTAAATTGTCTATTCAATGATACACACTGAAATAATTATTCATCTGGAATTGCTCTTACACGCCGTCAGAAAAAAAAATACAAGTGCGTAGAGCTTATCTAGGCAGTTATTGTATGTCACATCAGTTCGATTATTTTTCGATATAGTTCTAACTACTGTCTATTTAGGACAGACTGTCCAGTTAGGCAAACACAACTTCAACAAAGAGGCCGACCGAAGAATTCAGCTGGGCTGGGCTGCTTTCGGGAAGCTCCGTCGTCTGTTCTCGTCGCCACTACCACAATGTCTGAAGACCAAGGTCTTTAACCAATGCGTCCTGCCTACAATGACATACGGTGCCGAAACATGGACTCTCACGGCAGGATTGGTCTACAAATTTAAAGTCGCTCAGCGCGCTATGGAGCGGGCTATGCTCGGCATTTCCTTGATGGACAAAATCAGGAATACTGAAATCCGTCGAAGAACTAAAGTTGTCGACATAGCCGAAGTGATTAGCAAGCTGAAGTGGCAATGGCCCGGGCACATTTGCCGTAGAACCGACAACCGATGGGGTAGACGGGTTCTCGAGTGGAGGCCACGTATTGGGAAGCGAAGCGTTGGACGCCCTCCGGCAAGATGGACTGATGACCTGAAGCACCATACCGGGGGTAATTGGATGCGGAAGGCGGAGGACCGTGTGTGGTGGCGAGCCTTGGGAGAGGCCTATATCCTGCAGTGGAGAGACACGGGCTGATGATGATGATGATGATGATAGTTCTAACTTGATATTTTCTGTTTTGTTTTATACAATAGGCTAGTTACCTACTTAAAAAAAATTATTTTACATGAAAAATTTCTAAATGTACCATAATAGTGAAAGATTTAAAAAAAATCTTTAACAAAGTTATGAATATTTAAAATGTCCTGTTAGACAGAGAGGGCAATACCACACGGCGTACCTATGTGTGACGTCAGGCCATTTAAAATAATGTTAAATTTAGTTTTGCAAGAAAAAGACAGAGATAAAATTTTAATAGCTTATAATTTCCATAGAAAGAAAGAAAGAAAGAAAGAAAGAAAGAAAGAAAGAAAGAAAGAAAGAAAGAAAGAAAGAAATACCATTTATTAACGGCTATATGAGTACATACAGGTCAAACAGAAAAATAAAATAAAGTTAAAAACAAAAATAGAATTAAAATAAAAAGTAAAAACACGAACAAGTCTCCGCAGGCGTGAAAGGAGCTGTCTCAGCACCCGCTGCATATGTAGGTATTCTTCAACCGAATATAATTTTGTTATCCTCTATAGTCTATTTTTATAATTTCTTGATAAAAATAATAGATTCGTGTCGTGACAGCCCGAGCGCAGCGAACCTATTTCAAATCTATAGGGCGTGTGGCCGTGGTTTGCATCCGGGCGTGTACCAATGAGTTTTTTCTGACTTAAGTACATTAACTGTCACTGACTCTGTTCCTCGGGGAGCATGTTAGGCAGTCGTTCCCGGTTGCTCTCAATAGATTGCGATCGTTCAATCCGCCAACCCGTGTTGGAGCAGCGTGGTGGATTTAAGCTCCAAGCCCGCTCATCTTGAGGGGCCGCCTAAGGCCTTGCAGTGGGGTATAAAAAGAGCTGATGGAATGGAAAAAATTAAAAAAAATTTTTAAAGAAACCTGTTTTTCCTCGGGGTCCCCTTTGTAAATTTTCATCGTGCACGAGGGCAGAGAGCCTATTTCCTCGTCGAATTCCAGTCTGAAAATAATAAAAGGTGGGTGTAAAGAAATATTTCCATTGCGAATACCTTTTCTTAAAATTTTGAGTCGTAAATTTGCATAACTAGTCCATATTATTGGTGTCAATGACTGACCGTTTATTAAAGTGTCTAAGGAATAACACAAAGGTTAAATTTTATCACGAAAAATTCACGGTTCCTGTGGGTTAGGTATCCTTCGTGCTGAAATGGGTAAATGGATTTTGATGACAGGTATAGAAACTTAGGTTGTTAAGTTTCGGAATGTTCTAGAATGTTCACAATGTCCTTGAGCGTAGCGTCCCTGTACCAATGCCGGTACAACTGTAAGTAATCAACGCGGACGACGCCGCGGGCGGGAAGCTAGTTTATAAAGACTTAAGTCAAATTAATATTAAAAGTTCTGCTGGCATTGCACGGTCTCCCAACCTTCACTGGACTAGGACTGGACTGGACGGGTGAGCTTATGATCCAAACTCCTTAATTGTTGTGAAAGGGTTTTTTTACTCCAGGAGTGAAAGTATGGAAGTCTAATAATGTCTTCTATTACAAGACAAACAACTTTTATTTTGTTTAATTTGACAGGTAAGTACATAAATGGCATTAGATAACGCGGCACAGATCACGGATCCACGTGGACCAAAAACCAATGCGTGAGCTTATGCTACGTATAAACGCTCTTGTGATCGGGCATTCCGTGAGTTGAAATAACAGCAGCAGGCTGTTTTATTAGTAAACTAAATTGAAATAACGATTTAATTTAATTTTTTTTATTTTTGCTAACAAAATTTATAACGAACTCGACATTATGCAGTACATCCTTTGATTACCCGTTAAAAAAATATTCTAGCATTGATATTTATAATCTATTTTTGTTATTTTTTTTCTTCAATAAACGTACCCGTTACTATCCTGTTGATCGACATTCGTCAGTCGGTCGGCCCTGGGCTGATGATGATGATAAAGGGACAGATCTCTCCTTCGGTACGAGCAGGAGACGCGATATCCTCTACCTTGACCGGTCACCAGTTTCAGATGTGGTTGAACTATTATATTGTTATAGAATTCCACTGTGCCGTCGTCCTAGAAACAAAATAAGTAGTAAGTTTTAATAAAATATCACAGCATAGCCTAACAAATATAAAATTGGCATTGTGAACGAAAAGCATTTCCAAAAATACATGATTTATTGCATAGATACTCGGGGAATATTGAAAATGTACTCTGTGTAAATTCTTTTCTCAATAGATGACGGTCGTTACAATCCCCAACCCGCAGTGGAGCAGTGTGGTGGATTTAAGCTCCAAGCTCCTCCCCCCTCACCCTGGGGGAGGCGCGTCTTTAATTGACGTTTTATGTTTCGCGCATTTCGTTAATGGTTCAGACGTATCATATTGCGCGCAATTTATTGCCATTCATTAAGTAACAATTACAACATGAGTACATGGCTTTTGGTCATTTAACACACGAAAAATTAAAATTTTAATGTAGGTTTTATATATATATATCTTTAATTATATATATAAATATGTTATAAAAATCTCATAATAAATTAAAATCGATTAAATATTTTACAATTCAGTGTTTTCAATTTTATGTCTAAAATAATTGTAGAAAAATAAAAATATAACCTACTATGATTTATAAAACAATTCTTAAATTAGGATTTCAATCTCACCTCCTTGTCGAGACAGAGCGATTAATAACGAGTACGAGAAGGAAGTGAGTGAACACTACATATGAGAAGTAATTTGAATACATATAGCCCTGTGACCACATCGCATTGAATGTCTAAATTAGTTGGGTTACCATCACGGAGCAATCACAGATTTCGTGTCGCGCCTTTTGTAGATATTATATCTTGTTTCCAACAAGTATAATACACTGTATGATACAGTGATACAGTACGGACATGACAGTATAATACAGTGTATAATACTTGTTGGAACTCTTCGTTTCCAACAAATATTATACATTGTATTATACTGTCATATCCATACTGTATCACTGTATCATACAATATATTATACTTGGCGGAAACGAGGTGTAACATGAAATAACTTATGTCAAAACAAAACAGCTGTATAATTGAGAGCCAAATTTAACTTTTACTCGATGTTCCAAAACCACAAAATTCAGTTTATTCTTTCTCCATAGGATGTCGCGAGAAAATAAGTCATCTTAATGTTTATTTATTTAATATTTAATTTAATAAACCTTGGAGCCGTGGGGTCCAGAGGCTCAGCGGCTCGCCAGGTAAGTGTCTGTGCGTTTGGTCGAGGTGTCCGGCGACCGGAAGACTGGCAGCTATTTCCGTCAACTTATAAGCCTTGCCATACAAAGAGGTAACGCTGCCAGTCTTCTGTGTACCGTAACCCCAGATAATTTTTAAAATAAAATATTTTATTTGTAAATACGTTATTATTATTATTATTTTCTATATCATTGGTTGCATTAGGTACTTGTATATCTTAATTTAAAAAAATTGAATTTTCTAGTGATTCGATATTAGTTTTTTTATAGGTAGTTAATTTTAGTTTTTAATTAAGATGTCTGTGATATAGGTAAATTTAGTTTTGTTTTAATTTTAATTAATAATGAAATAAATAATATAATAAACTCTTAATGTAAATAATTTATTGTAAGACATAATATATAACGTATACATCACAACAACGTCCAAACCCCAAACTAAGCATTAGCTTGTGTTTTAGGTACCTAGCGAAGACACCACATACATATAACAACCAAAATCCGGTACCAGTATCAATATTCAGCATATAAATACTAACCCGACCCGGGTTTCGAACCCGGGACCTCAAGCTTCGTAGGCAGGGTCGCTACCCACTAGGCTAAGCGGTCATTTATAAAATATTAACGAAAAAGCCGCTAAAAATATCGAAAGCAAACGATGTGCTTGTATTGCCGGTATATATGCTTATTCATAGTTATTGTTGTGAGTTTACACTAGCGAAAATGCAACGAGCTTTCATCATCATCATCATCATCATCAGCCCATGTTACCCCACTGCAGGGGCTTAGGCCTCCCCCAGGGTAAGGAGGGGGTGTGGAGCTTAAATCCACCACGCTACTCCACTGCGGGTTGGGGATTGTAACGACCGCCATCTATTGACAGCGTCCGGCACCGACTTATACACTATTGTTTGTTATATATATTGACCGTTAATATAACACTATTGAATAATAATAATACCTGGAACGTTCCACACAGCGCCATCTAGTCCCAAACTAAGCAAATCTTATATTATGGGTACCAGACAACTGATTTACCTACCTATATACTTAATTTTTTTTTAAATAATATATAAATAGGTATATAAATATTTTACACCCAAACACGGAACAAATAGATATGATCATGCACACAAATATTTGTCCCGGGCGGGAATCGAATCCACGACCCTTGGCTCCACAATTAGGGTCTCTAACCACTCAGCCAATTTGTCAGTCAAATGAATGAAAGGCATATATCGATAAAAAAAATTGAAGTAAATAAACATGATATTAGTCGGCTTCAAGTCGATGAGTTTAGTAAGCGTGCGCCTTCTAGTCTGTCACATTCGAAGTTCGGTGCGAAGATGTGACCATATATTAGAATGGCGCGAAAGTTGCTATTGCCATTTTTTGTTCATTGTAGAAATTATATTATATATTTGGCGTTAATAGGTATTTATATTTTTTATTGTCCCATCAGCCTACAACTTCGCCCACATGAAATTCGAGTTCATTAGCGACACACCTACGATGACCTATTGGCATTTTGTTTTCCCTAACTCTTCTAAACCTACACTCATTAAAAAAAAAAAATGTTGCAAGAGTTCAAAACACACCCACCAGTCTTAGAATTTTAGGAATAAATTTAATTGCAAACTTAGATAGCAAAATCATTAAGATGGATATTTCGTCTCTTAATTATTTCGATACGATCGAAAATGTAAACAAAATGCTTTCATTATATAGGTATAATGTTTGGATAGAGAGTCTGCGTCAAAATACGTAGATAAAAATATCACCTGACCGTTCGGTTATAATTGATGTACACAGACACGTTTTGCACATTGTTAATATGGCGTAGCGAAAGTATATGGTCTATTGAGTCACACACACACATCTAAACGTTGGCCTGTCATTTTTATTAAATGATATTACAAGGGTGAATCCAGACATTATATAATTAAGGGCGGA
This sequence comes from Luffia ferchaultella, assembly GCA_949709985.1. Classification (NCBI taxonomy): domain Eukaryota; kingdom Metazoa; phylum Arthropoda; class Insecta; order Lepidoptera; family Psychidae; genus Luffia; species Luffia ferchaultella. Next base: position 6,735,894 of record OX453269.1, read on the forward strand.
CGCCACCTATTTAGTGCGGTTATTCAATAATAGATGGAGCCACCATACGAAGAAATGATTTTCATTTTTTCATAATAATTTTTTTATGTAACAGTTGCTAAAACATTACATGCGGCTTTTAACTAGTCATCAATCATTGGAGCAATTTGGAATCAATTGGATCAATCAAGTGTCTCTGTCACCGAGTCGTGACCTTCAATCTGACCGAATACCGATTGTTTCAAACATTTTATTAAATTATCCATTAATTAATTTAGAATTTTGATTGGTTTTTCCAGTACCCACGAATGTTATTTATGCATCACACAAAATTTTAACACTTTTATAGTGCTATGTGAAAATATCAAGTGGCGTGTATTTAGTCTGTGGCGTATATTTTTTTGCTCACATTTTTCTCACGGCGCTGTACCCTTATGTAAAACTATGACCACAAACTATGATAAATATTTGGGGATAGTATTTGGGGTCGTGATAGCCCAGAGCGCCATAGGGCCATGGTTCGAATCCGGGCGTGTACCAATGAGTTTTTCTGACTTAAGTACATTAACTATCACTGACTCCGTGCCTCGGAGAGCACGTGAAGCAGTCGGTCCCGGATGCTGTCAATAGATGGCGGTCGTTACAATCCCCAACCCGCAGTTGAGTAGCGTGGTGGATTAAGCTCCAAACCCCCTCCTCACCCTGGGGGAGGCTTAAGCCCTTGCAGTGGGGTAAAATGGGCTGATGATGATATAGATTTTTTTTTAATAGTTCACTCAGTACTAAAATAGGCGTCGGTTACTACACACAATTCTTTTTATTTTTTTTATTTATTTAATAAATTCACAAAATAGATTACAATCAATACAGCACCAACACAGCTTAAAACAATTTAATTTAATGTAGATTTGCAATCAGATATGCGAACATAACATTTTCAGTGTTGCATGAGTATGAGCAAAATTAAACTAAAACAGCAACTATCTTAACTGTCTAAACAATTACATTAATATTTTCCTTTTTTCTTTAGAGAAAAATAATTTATTATGGCAATTTTTTTTAAATGGAATGTTTGAGTTATACCTAATGCTTAGGAAAAAAATGTGAAAATGTGATGTACGGAATAGAGTAGTTGACTATTATTTTTTTATTATTTTAAATGAAAGGATTTCCTAAATATAAAATAACATTGAATTCAGTGAAGTGCAATTCAGCTCAGCGCGGTAATGCGATGAGCATCGTGGGCACCTTTGCGTCGGGGGTGACGAGGGGTGGATTTATTGGATTAGTTTTATTTGTTTGCATTAAGACGACCGCTTAGCCTAGTGGGTAGCGACCCTGCCTACGAAGCTGGAGGTCCCGGGTTCGAATCCCAGGTCAGGTCAGTATTTATATGATGAATATTGATACTGATACCGGGTCTTGGTTGTTATATGTATGTGGTGTCTTTGTAAAAAAAAAAAATATTTATATATGTAAACATATATTATAAAGAATATTGAAGTATATATATCAGCTGTCTAGTAACCTATAACAAAAGCATAATACTTGCTTACTTTGGGACTAGATGGCGCTGTGTGGGAAGTCCTATGTATTATTATTATTATTATTATTATTAATCAATAATTGTAATTTTATTATTAGGGTTAACACAGTGAATAATTAAAAAAAAGTAACAAAATTATGAATATTTAAAATGTCCTGTTAAAATACACAGAAAGTAATACCGCACGGTGTGACTTCAGGTCATTTAAAATAACGTTACATTTCTTTTTTCAAGAAAGAGAAGGAAATAAACTTTAAATAGCTCATAAGTTCCATACTCGTCAATCGAATAATTAATTTTTAATATAATATAATAAATAATAAGGGGTAGACGGGTTCTCGAGTGGAGGCCACGTATTGGGAAGCGAAGCGTTGGACGCCCTCTGGCAAGGTGGACTGATGACTTGAAGCACCATACCGGGGGTAATTGGATGCGGAAGGCGGAGGACCGTGTGTGGTGGCGAGCCTTGGAAGAGGCCTATATCCTGCAGTGGAGAGACACGGGCTGATGATGATGATGATGATGATGATGATGAATAATTAAATTTTTAAAATTATTTAGGTAAGTAGTTTTTGAGTTTATCCGTAATAAACAAACAAAAAATAAAACCTTTCTTCTTTATAATATAATATCCTCTTTATAAATTTCAGAAAATAGTGTGAAAAACAGTTTATTTTAAAATGCTAGATTAAATATTCGTTACCTTTTATGTAAAATTAAAAACTTAACAATATTTTTTATTTCTTTTAAGCTAACAGTCCTGAGCGGACGTGACGTCATATCCATGCATTGTCTAAGCGACGGGAAGTGAGGCGTGCTAAGTGTTAAGTAATTCCAAGAAATGTTTGTTCAAAGATTTATGGCTTGCACAGAAAGTTGGATAGAGTTATTAAACTGTGCCTTATATTTCCACATATCTAATACCTACACAGTAAGCAAATACATGCCGCGCGCTCAACTGATATACACAGATATTTACGACCGCTTGGCCTAGAGGGTAGCGACCCTGCCTACGAAGCTGGGGGTCCCGGGTTCGAATCCCAAGTCGGATCAGTATTTATATGACGAATACTAATACTGGTACCGGGTCTTGGCTGTTATATGTATGTGGTGTCTTCGCTTGGTACCCAAAACACAAGCTAATGCTTCGTTTAGGGCCCAGACGTGTTGTTGTTATGTATACGTTATTATTATTATTTTACACCCACACACGGAACAAATGCGTTTATCATCATCACCATCAGCCCATTTTACCCCACTGCAGGGGCTTAGGCCTCCCCCAGGGTGAGGTGGGGGTTTGGAGCTTAAATCCACCACGCTACCGCTGCGGGTTGGGGATTGTAACGACCGCCATTCATTGACAGCGTCCGGGACCGACTGCTTAACGTGCTCTCCGAGGCACGGAGTCAGTGATAGTTAATGTACTTAAGTCAGAAAAACTCATTGGTACACGCCCGGATTCGAACCATGCCTTCTGGCCTTATAAATTTGAGACAGGTTCGTTGCGCTCTGGGCTATCACGACACGTTTTATGCGTTTATGCATACAGATATTTGTCCCGGGCAGGTATCGAACCCGCGTACTTTGGGTCTACAGTCGCCACCTCCTACCACTGGATCGGTCATTCATAAAATGTAACAAAATGTTAACTAAATACCTGTTCTTGTGACAGCACGCTAAATGGTATATAAACGTGTTGTTAAAATACAGCAAGGTGACAACGTGGGCGACATATCCAAGGTTCAATAAAGGTTATTTGGTTAGTCATATGAGAGCCAGTTCGGTTGAAAATGTGAAATATTTCAACTATCGCTCCATCAAGGGCTTTTAACATAGAAAATGTTTTTAGATCTTGATTTACAGGCCCCATTTCCCGAAATATGGGTATCGTTCGAAATAATCGAAAGTTGGCTAGGTGTCGGTATGTATTTGGTGTCAAAAGACGCGTATGAATGAGGCTTCTTCATCAGCCCATTTTACCCCACTGCAGTGGCTTAGGCCTCCCCCAGGGTGAGAAGGGGGTTTGAGCTTAAATCCACCACGCTACTCCACTGCGGGTTGGGGATTGTAACGACCGCCATCTATTGACAGCGTCCGGGACCGACTGCTTAACGTGCTCTCCGAGGCACGGAGTCAGTGATAGTTAATGTACTTAAGTCAGAAAAACTCATTGGTACACGCCCGGATTCGAACCATGGCCCTATGGCCTTATACATTTGAGACAGGTTCGTTGCGCTCTGGGCTATCACGATACTATGAATGAGTCATAGATTAAATTAATTTGACAGCAGCGTTTGGTTTTAAAAATCGTACCTAAACGTGATTTCGCACCATCGAAGTGACATTACGCAATTTTTCGGGGTTGAAGATCGCGCGCCGGGATTTCGCCGGGCTGAAGACTGGCGCGCGGGGACCTTGCGCACTGAAACTCGGACTAAACCTCGCTATCTTACACGAGCTAGCTAGAGTATGAGTGGTTAGACGGCACAGACCAGTCAACCTATAGACCACGCTTTGATAAACGTCAGTACGAAAACGAAATCGCCAAAAAGAGGCGGGGTGCGGGGAGAAGTCGGCTAGTTTTCATTGGCTCGTTCAAAATTGACAATTTAATGGCTTCCGACGTGCTTGCAACTGACGGCTCACTAGTGACTTAGTTATGTAGTGTCACTCTTAGCCTTGGCGAATGCTACTCCCTGTCAAAGCGTGGTCTATAAGGTTGACTTGTCTGTGTTAGACGGTAAACGCAGAAGAGGGCTTCTAGTCAATTCGTAGATATTCGTATTGTATGATATAAGATTTGTCGAAAACGGACCAATAGGTTTTTCGAATATTCGCAAAATTTCCGAAATTTGGGGGGAAAAATTTTCTTTTTTTTTTACTTCCTAATTGATATTTCAGAACTGGGAGTAAATAAGAAGAAAAATAAAAAATGCTTTAACAGCTACTAGAATTCCTAGTTGTATTCTTAATGTACGTGATTGTTGCTAGAAGCGAGAAAAATGTGATTTTTTTTTTATATTGTAACGATTTTTGTACAGAAATCAGCGGTATTTGAATTTGCTAAAAAGTTTGGTGAAAAGAACAGACCCTGTGAAAACTGCTTACGAATACGAACAGGAAAAAAATATGCATCAGCGTAAATTACGGTTCCTGTAACGTAATTATGATGAAGCGTAGTTTTTCTTCCTCTGACGACCTCGATTATCAAATTGCTCTAGTGATGGTGAAACATCATATTTTTTTAAGAACGCTTTTCTCAGTGTAACCCAAAATGGGACACACGAAAATTTTGGTTTTGCCATTTAATCGAGTATGATATCGTTCTATAAAATATTATAGAGAAAATCATAACAGTATATGATGTGACAAAAATAATTATTTTCATTGACGACCGCTTAGCCTAGTGGGTGGCGACCCTGCCTACGAAGCTGTAGGTCCCGGGTTCGAATCCCAGGTCGGGTCAGTATTTAGGTATGTGATGAATATTGATAATGGTACCGGGTCTTGGTTGTCATATGTATGTAGGGTCTTGGTACCCAAAACACAAGCTAATGCTTAGTTTGGGGCCTAGACGTTGTTGTAATGTAACTTTTATAAGTATTAATTTTTATCCGCCCGCTTCTTGTGTAGAAGGTCGTGGTTCGAATCCCAGGGCATGTACCAATGAATTTACGGACTTATGTACATAAATATCACTAACTCTATGCCTCGGAGAGCACGTTAAGCCGTCGGTACCGGTTGCCATCAATAGATGACAGTTTTTGTAATCCACGAATCCGTATTGGAGCAGCGTGCAGGATTAAGCTCCAATCCCGAGGAGAAGCATAAGCCCTTGCAGTAAGGCATTAAAGGGCTGATATTATGGTGTATTAATTTGGCAGAAGCGCAAAACCACACCTTTTATAGACAATGTTTTGAAATCAGTTTTTATTTATGTTTAGTAAAAATTTACTTTCTCTATTGCATAGAGTACATTAATTTGGCAGCAGCATTTGGTTTTAATAGTCATAAATGTCACTACACAGTATCGAAAATGTAACCGCAAATTCGCGGGGGTGAAGACCGGCGCACGGGGACCTTCTGAACTCGGACTGAAACTCGCCATCTTACACGAGCTAGCTAGAGTATTAGTGTTAGACGGTAAACGCAGAAGAGTACTTCTAGTCAATTCGTCCTTTTATGTTCTATTGCTACATATATCTACTTTTTATGGTTTGTTCATACTTGATCGATTATATATAGATCCAAACAATAAATAGATCACGATTTATCGTCACGGTTTTTATGTCCTATCGTCACGACACGCCGAATGATTTTTTAACGCATCGAAATTACTATTCATGATCAACCGTAACAATTTTATTAAAGCTGCAACTGGGTAATATAATAACTTTATTATGCTTGTAAGTTTTTTTGTATTCATACCGCGTGTTCGGCTGAACGTAATCCAAACTTATAGAGTATGTAGAGCTTACCAAACTAAACAAAAAGTTTCTAGTGAGCAGATAGCGCAAACTAACGTTTACTGAGAAAAAAGTTGAAATACGTTCAGCCGAACACTCCGCATGTAACATACTGCGTCATCGGCTTAAAGTAGTCCGAACTTATAGAACGTGTAGAGCTTACCGAAGTAAACAAAAAGTTTTAAGTGTCTCTTAAACTCTATTTCATTTTAAGGGGAAATAGAGCGTCACAGTTATCGATATCGTTTTCGGACCTCTAACAAGCGCTGTTGCCGAACGTGGCACGTCAACTACACTTAATTCGTAGTGTGTGTTCTAAAGTAGACACTTTATATTATTTCTACATCTATGGGCGTTAAATATTAATTGCTACTCACTTTATCATTGGCCATGGTGTTGCAGGATCTCAGAGGTAGGGTGTACTGCAAATCTCCTTTCGCACCTTTGTACTCTCTCAAGCAAGACGAATTCGTTCCCAAACCAGCTGGGTACACTATGCCGTTGAAGAGATTTCGACTGAAAAAAATACATAAACCCTTGGGACTTTTGCAAATTGCAAAGTGTGTAGTGACACATCAAAATAATTGTCCGATCCCCCCTCAGGTGCATGCAGCCCAGGTGCCCAGCGCCGCGCTCTAGTCATCACGTCGGGGTCACCAATCTAGCAACTATATAGTATTACGCACGGATCTTTGCCCCTCTGAGTTGCCTGCGAATGACTGAATCAGTGGTGGGTAATATAGCATAAAGCATTATTTAAAACGCGTTATTTAAGCCCAACGGATCTAGCATATTATTTTGGTTGCCTCTTGGCGCTATTATATAGCGCGACGCGATCCCGCAGTCCCGCCTTACGGATAGAGCGATGCGTTCAGCACTACGAAACACGTCCTACAACGAACGCGATCGCGCGCTGACTGATTAGCGCAGCTGGCTGTCGGTCGACAGACAGCATGTGACCGCCGCTCAACGCGACTAAAGAACGAGGCGCGATCGCGTGCCGAGTGCTGCAGCCATCGACTGCAGGACACTAAACAGTCGTGGTAAATATTGTCGCGCTAAGCAATTCCCGCGTGTTATGCTTTAGCATAGCATATAAATAAACATGCTAAAATAATTAGTTTACAGTCTGAAGCATGTTTTTAAAATATAGCTGATTTTTACACCACTGGACTGAATGCTCAGGTACGCCACGCGGGCGGCGACGGATAGTAGTGGAAGGCGGAGCTAATCGACCTCTCTTTCATATCCTCCGAGCTTCTATTTTTGTCATTAGAAATGTTGTCATTGGAAATGACTTTCATTTCGTTGGAGTATAGGCGGTCATTTGGGAGTTTTGTGAGACAGGCAGATTGCACGAAGAGTTTTCAAGACATCGGGATGAACGTGGTGTCAAAAGACGCAACTTGGCAAGCTCTACTAGATGAAAAAAGACAATTTGGAAAAAGTTCAAAAACAAAAAAAAATTATCGGCAAAAAACAAAAAAAATTGTAAATTTTTTTCCCCGATTTTCATTTCGGGAGCCCGATATCTCGAGAAACTAGGTCGAAATAAGAAAAAAATAAAAAAGCGGCTCGGGTAATTAGACGGGGGATCGATTGAAACTAAAATTGTGAAAATTGGACATCCGGAAATAGTGGTTAAGGGTGACCTTAGTTGGAAGTCGGATATGCGTCGGTGTTACATTTCGTACTAATTCGGTTTGTTCGATCGAAATGTCGTACAGAATGTGAATATTTCGAAATTTTAAGCTTATTCGAATACAGTTGTGTTATTTTTACTGCGAAAAAAAATTATTTCGAATAATATTATCCAAAATATGTGTGTTTACTTTATTCCGTTAGGTTCATTGTAAGAACCCAAAAACACAATGTCGTAAGAAGTTCGTACGAAAGCAGGAGGTCAGTTGATTTTATGCTATTGCGACGCTTTCTGTAAATAACTTCACAGCGGCAAAAGATCCGTGCGTAATACTGTTTAGTTTATTTATGTAGAGAACTATCAATAAACGTGATCTGTATATATTAATTTATTGATTATAAGCGTTGTCGGACTGTGTTCATGGCGATGACCTGAGGCGTGATCGGACGCGTGATTTGATTTGGAAGTACAAGTGTTTTTTCCTAGTTTACGCGGTTTAGGTATTTAATAAAAATTTTCGTTTATAAATTAATAATGCAATAGATAAAAACAACCAATAAAACATATCAATGGCTAATATAAAATTCAAACAAACTCGTGGCTAATATGAAATTCAAAATGATTTTAAAATTATTTTAAAATTATCGATAAAAAAAATTTAGGTGCACGCTTAATTTTGCCCGTGAGTAGTACAGTTCCAATCAACCTTTATGGCGGATGTGAACATAGGCACAAGTCGCGTCGCAGTAACCAGTTTTAGGTGTAGCGGGACGCAGTGGAGCGAAGGGCATATGACTGAACCTGCGCAAGCATGCTTAAAGCGTTGTATTTCGATCCGCCAAACCAAAGTTTGATTGGAACTATACAAGAAGCAGCATCGATAGAGAGCTCTGAGAACTGAGTTGAGAAAAAAAAATGAAGCTGGATTTATTTCCCGTTTTCCTTCCAAAATCATACCCACGGCGAGTTTCAAAAACGTAATTATTTCTACTCAAACATATATGAATATTTAAAATAACGCTGAAAAAAGCGAAGTACCTACTAGTTGTACTACTACTAGTACATACTAATTGGTTAGTAGTAAATAGTAGTTGGCCTTATACTTCGATTCTTTATTGAAACCGTTAATTTGATATCAAGGTAATTTGTTTTTTTTTTTTTTTTTAAGAAAATATCGATAAATTTCTCACTTATGATACAACTCTTCTTGACTCCGCCCCAATGTTATAGTGATGTGCATGGAGTCAGGTCTACAGGAAATCGTGAGAGTGTCTTTCGGCGCACGCGCTTCCCAAGACTCATCTTCTAAGGTTGCTATGTCATTTGAGATATCTGGAAAAAATTGGAAAACTGCTGAAATTAAAGAAATTAAATATTATGACAAAACATTATCTTTTGCATCAAAAGGGCCATCTAGTTTTAATTTTTACATGTAATACAGACTGACCGATTGGCCGAGTGGTTAAGAGACCTTAACTGCGGAGCCATAGGTCGCAGGTTAGATTGCCGCCCGGGGCAAATATTTGTGTGTCTGAACATGTCTAAGTATTTGTTTAAGAAAAATTGGGTATGTATACCAGTTCTCCAGTACCCCATAATACAAGCATAATCCTTGCTTACTTTGGGGCTAAATGGCGCTGTATAGGAAAAATAAAAGTAAATATTTTTATTTATTTATTTTTTTATTTTATTTATTTAATAAAATCTTATAATTTAAAAAAATATTATAATTTAAATAATTGTAATTGTATTCATGTTGCAACTACTAATTAATTCAAACTGGGGTTGCAACATAAATGCAATTACTAATTGTATTTATGTTGCAACCCCAGTTTGAATTAATTTTTAAATGCCTTTAATAAATTAGGCAATTACTTTACATATACTATTTTTTTTAAATTATTATTAAACCATCCCAGGCAATGTTTGCACGTTGTTGAGTCATTTATTACTTTATATTTTTTAATGATTAGTGGAAAGCGGTAGTAACATAATTTGATAGAAAGCGAGCCCCAGGTGTGTGCCTTGCGGAACGCCCGAGTAACGGAGCGTGTCGCAAGGGAATTGCCGATCATATGTGTAGCTCAGTAATACGAGGAAATGACGAAAATGGAGGAGGGATGAAGAAAAATTAATATAACATTTGAATAAATGATAAAATTTAATCGTTTTCGGGAACGTATTTATATTTCGTGACCATATCTTAGAATTGATAACTACATGATGTAATCGAATTTTACAATGTTCATTTTCTGGGTGGCTCGTCGCTCCGCTCCGCTCCGCTTCGCTCTTCGCATTTATATAAACGAACCAAATTTAACCAAATTTACGAATTTTGGCGGAATTTCGAATGGATCCGAAAACGAACACGTCACTAAATGATCAAATCTATGATTGACATATACATATCCACTACGACATGAAAATGGACGCGTATTTACATAGATTTCCTTTAGTCCCCCTATAGATCCCTTATAGATTTATTTGGCATCTGTTATCAGCTAATATATTTTTAGCCTCCGATGTCGAAAACGAGGGGATTTCCCCGTTCTCTTTTACCAGCATTGAGCTGTCTCTGGCGCTCGCCTCCGCTCGGCGAGTGTGTACAGCCGGCGTTATACGTTTCGTCTTCGGACGTAGCTCCCAAATCCGATAAAAACTTTTATTGTTCGAAGGCTGGTTTAATTTAGGCAAAATTAATTTTAAATAAACTTAAAAAACAATTGTTTTCAAATTAAAAAGGTTGAAGTGACAGTGATCAAAATTTAAAATAAATAAAAAAACTCTACAAAAAAAAAATATTTAAAAAGTCTGAATTAATACGTAGGTTTATTAAGTAATTTTTAAATATTTTTTGAAGCTTATAGACGTCGGGGACCGCTAAGTAAAGTTATACCAAAAAATCTATATTTTGTTGTGATGTGATTAACATAATAAAAGGTAACAACTGAGATAGTAAAGATTACTTAGCTGTCCCCGACGCCTATAAGCATGCAAATTATTAAAAAAATACTTTCAATTTTCCTTTTCAATTCAACAGTTTAATTATCCTTTTGTTGATGTACCATTTCTTTTCGTGTTTTAGTTTTTAGGTTTTAAACAGTTTATGAATTGTTTATAGTTCCTAAATATATTATTTATTTATTTAATTATTTATCACTAATCATTTGAAAATTTAGAAACCTGGTATTACTGCTGACTTTTAAAATGTTAGTTTTTTTTTGTCATTGGAAATGACTCATTTCGTTGGAGTATAGGGGGTCATTTGGGAGTTTTGTGAGACAGGCAGATTGCACGAAGAGTTTTCGAGATATTGGGATGAACTGGTGCCAAAAGACGCAGCTCAGCGAGCTCTACAAGATGGCAAAAGACAATTTGGAGAAAGTTCAAAAACAAAAAAATTATCGGCAAAAAACGAAAAAAATCGCAATTTATTTCTCGGTTTTCATTTCGGGAGCCCGATATCTCGAGAACTAGGTCCGAATAAGAAAAAAATAAAAAAAAACGGCTCGGAGTAATTAGACGGGGGATCGATTGAGACTAAAATTGTTAGAATCGGACAACCGGAAGTAGTGGTTAAGGGTGCCCTTAGTTGGAAGTCGGATATGCGTCGGTGTTACATTTCGTACTAATTTTGTTTGTTCGATCGAAATGTCGTATAAAATGTTTTATTTCGAAGTTTTAAGTTTATTCAGATACAGTTGTTATTTTTTTTTTGCGAAAAAAAATTATTTCGAAAAATATTATTCAAAATATGTGTGTTTACTTTATTCCGTTAGGTTCATTTCCAATGTCGTAAGAAGTTCGTGCGAAAGAAGGAGATCCGCTGATTTTTTTTTGGTACAAGGCTGTATTATTTTTTAAGCCAAACTTCATAGAGAATTTTCTGTAAAACAATAGATCTGTCAGGAAATGGGTTAGAAAGAAATTATGTAACTTCATGGGCATAGACCGCGATTCTAGTATGGTAAATTGTTATTTGTTTTATTGGGAAAATGGAAGGATCCAGAGGAATTGAAGATTTGAGCGGACGTTTTATGAGCAAGATTGTGTGTATAGCCTAACAGAAGAGGTCAATGTGTGTACCTGAATTTTGTTATAACAAGGATAACATCTTACCTAATTTGTCTGGTATCTGTGCGCCTTGCGCGGTCGCGAGTACACTTAACGCTAATAAGAGTCGAAAAGACGCCATTTTCAGTCTGAAACAATAAAAATTGGTTTAAAGCGTGTAAATTAAGAAAAAAAAACTGTAAAAAATATGTATTATGGAAGTATATTAAACACAGAGTAAATTAATTTGACAGCAGCATAAATATCAGTTCACAGTATCGAAGTGACGTTTCACAGTTTTGGGGGTTGAAACCGGCGCGCGGGGACCTCGCGCACTGAAAGTCGGACTAAAACTCGCCATCTTACACCAGCTAGCTATAGTATGAGTGGTCAGACGGTAAACGCAAAAGAGGGCTTCTAGTCAATACCTACTTTTATGATATAATATAAGTACGTCATTTTCTCATATTTGTTTGCTTCTGTGAAACATGGTAGTGTAGGTTACTTGTAAATAATAATTTCTAGGATATCCCACGCAGTGCCATCTAGTCCCAAAGTAAGCAAGTATTATGTTGTATTATTATGTGTCGTGATAGCCTGAGCGCAGTGAACCTGTTTCAAATCTATAAGGCAACGTGGCCGTGGTTCGAATTAGGACGTGTACCAATGATGTTTTTCTGATTTAAGTGCAATAACTATCACTGACTCCGTGTCTCGGAGAGCACGTTGTTCTCAATAGATGGCGGTCGTTAGAATCCGCCAACCCGCATTGGAGCAACGTGGTGGATGTAAGCTCCAAGCCCCCTCGTCTTGCGGGGAGACCTAAGCCTTTGCAGTGGGGTATAAAAAGGGCTCATTGTATGGAATGGAATGCTATATTAGGGGTATTAGACAGCGGATATACAAACTTATATATTTTTATAATATATACACATATAGATATTTTACACCCAGACACGTAACAATGGACAAAATAGTTTAGTTAAGTGAGTATAACTATAGCATATGTTAACTTTTTCATTTTTATTTCAATATATGTAATTCAACAATTATAAATCATCAATTAGTTAATTATGATTATTTAATTTTCCATTCCATTCCATCAGCCCTTCTTGTACCCCACTGCAGGGGCTTAGGCCTCCCCTCAAGATGAGGGAGCTTGGAGCTTACATCCACCACGCTGCTCCAATGCGGGTTGGTGGAATGCAACGACCGCCATCTTTTGACCGACTGCTTAATGTGCTCTCTGAGGCACGGAGTCAGTGATAGTTAATGTATCTACCTACTTAAGTCAGAAAAAACTCATTAGTCAAAAACGCCCGGATTCGAACCACGGCTGCATGGCCTTATAGATTTGAAACAGGTGCGCTACGTTCGGGCTATATTATAAAAAATTATCGGTCCCTTTAGGTATCGATGCGTTTTTCTATTCAGTTCGATTTGTCGTTCAACTATATGTAAATTATTATTTTAATGCAATAATAATACCTACCTAGTCATAACGAGATTGTGACGGGAAAGAGTTAAATATCTATTTTTAAAGGTTATTTTGTACCTTTTGATAAAACCACCTTTCACAATGTTACCAAATGATTACTTAACATTCAGTTACGTGGAGAATGTATCAAATTACGTCCTTGGTGTAATACCTATAGAAATATCTGGCGGTTACTTTTAACTTGTCGTGATAGCCGAGTGGTGGCGAGACCGCTTCTTGTTTAGAAGGCCGTGGTTCGAATCCCAGAGCATGTATCAATGAGTTTTTTCTAACTTATGTACGAGTACATAACTATCCTTGTCTCTGTGCTTCGGAGAGCATGTACAGCCGTCGATCCCGGTTACCATCAATAGGTGACAGTCGCGTACGCCAACCACCAACCGCCATCCACCAACGCGTGCTGAAGTATAGCGTGGTGGATTAAGTTCCAAGCTTTCGCATTCTGAGGGAGGCCTAAGCCCTTGCAGTGGGGCATAACGGGCTGGTGGAAATGCGTTCGGTTGGCCAACCTGACAGCCATATAGAGTGATACGGAGTACTGGCCATATAGAAATTACCATTTATTTAAGAAGGAAAAAGGTCGGTAATTTAAAAAAAAATTACACGTGCTAACTTTGTAATTAAATTTGATTGCAGCGTAGTTGAAAGATAAGCAGATGGAGCGAGCTTGACGTGCTCTCCGAGGCACGGACTCTGTGATAGTTATGTACTTAAATCAGAAAAAAACTCATTGGTACACGCCCGGTTTCGAGCCACAGCCGCACGGCATTATAAACTTCCAAACAGGTTCGCTGCGTTCGGGCTATCACGACACACACAGCCGAACGCGTGCGCGATTTAAAAGAAAAACTAAAACAGTGCAGACTTTTATGGCAGTAAAGGATTTCGATACATTTTTTCCGCTCTATAAAGTGCCGCTTTGTGCTGTATATGTAGTGTAGTTATGGTAGAATTGCAGCATAGTTGGAAGAAAATGTATGTTTTTCATACCAGTGAAAAGCTTTGACTAACCGGTTGGCTGAAGGTTAGAGACCCTAACTGCGGAGCCGAGGATCGCGGGTTCTATTCCCGCCCGGGACAAATATTTGTGTGCATACACATGTCTATTTGTTCCGTGTCTGGGTGAAAAAGTATCTATATACGTGTATATTATTTAAAAAAAAAGAATATTTAAGTTTGTATGTCAGTTATCTTCACTTCACTCCATCAGCCCATTTTTACCCCACTGCAGGGGCTTAGGCCTCCCCCAGGGTGAAGAGGGGGGCTTGGATCTTAAATCCACCACGCTGCTCCACTGCGGGTTGGGGAATGTAACGACCGCCATCTATTGACAGCATCCGGGACCGACTGCTTAAAGTGCTCTCCGAGGCACGGAGTCAGTGATAGTTATCTAGTACCCCATAATACAAGCATAATACTCGCTTACTTTGGGACAAGATGGCGCTATGTGGGATGTTCCAGATATTATTAAACGCGACTATTGAACTTTTACGCACTAATTTGACAGAAACGAAATACCACAGCTTGTGTATAGTATCAAAGACATTCCATTCAGTAAAAATAGTTAAAACTTTCCAATGTTTCACACATCGTTTTATTTTTGGTGCGCAGAATCGATTTAATGCCATTTTACTCGATTCCGAGCCGATTCATTTCTTAAAGGGGAAAGCTTTTATCGTTTAACTTGAAAGCGCTTTATGTAACGTAACTAGTTTTTGTTATGTTGAACTTAGGCCAGACTAGCTATTATTCAATTGTATATGTCGCAGTAAAATTGTGAGATTGGCAAAATTGTAATTTCGCTAGAAAAGTTATGAAAGTTCAGTTTTCTTGGTAGAAGTATATATTTTATAACAATACGGAGTAAACTTAAAATATTAATTTAACAATTGTACTGCAACTAAAATTTACTAAAATTATAATGTTACTAAAATGGCCTAGTGAAATAGTAAATCGTCACAATAAAACAATTATAATTTTTCTAGCAAGTTAGTATGTTACTAATCTCCGATTTTTTAATCGACACATATACAGGAAGATTTTAACATTATTTAAAAAAAAGACATTTTCACAGTAAAACATATTTCCCAAAAGAAGTATCAGGCCAAACGCAAATACTAGACACGAGAAATGGGTAACCGCGGATGTAGCGGAGAGGGGTGTACCACCGTCGACTAATGTAATCGTCAGGCACGTGAGCATTCCCACGCTAAGACGATTTTTGGAGAGTTACTTCTCAATATTTTTGTGGCGAGTGATGTTAAAAAAACACATATCTATTTTATTATTTTCACCAAAGTCGTAATATTAAATTTATGTAATAAAATCTATTTGTTATTTGAAACACCCATAGACTTACATCGAGATATCGTAACGGGACCATAAAATATGAGCAAACTAAGTACACCATAGGTACGCCACTTAATATTTCGACATAGTGTGACGCGTACGTGTAAAAATCGGACTAGAAATAGGTACAAATAAAGATTGTTATGGAATGATATTAATGTGTAATGTAACAAAAATATAAAAAAAACAATACATTTACAACAGTAATTAAAAAAAACACATTTCTTACATGGGGACCCCTTTTAGTTTTAAATTTAATTTTAATTTAATTATTCGCTGTTATAGCGGCTATAGTTAATACATACACTGTGAAAATTTCAAGTGTCTACCTATTACGGTTCAGACGATACAGCTCTGGGAAAATGTGTGTCGTGATAGCCCGAACGCAGCGAACCTGTTTCAATTCTATAAGGCCACGCGGTCGTGGTTCGAATCCGGGCGTGTACCGATGAGTTTTTTTCTGACTTAAGTACATTAACTGTCATTGACTCTGTGCCTCGGAGAGCACGTTAAGCAGTCGGTCACGATTGCTGTCAATAGATGGCGGTCGTTACAATCCGCCAACCCGCATTGGAGTGGCGTAATGGAGATAAGCTCCAAGTCCCCTCACCTTGAGGGGAGGTTTAAGCCTCTGCAGTGGGGTATAAAAAGGGCTGATGGATGGATACAGCTCTATGACAAACGGACGGACAGACGGACAGAGGAGCCTTAGTAATAGGGTTACCAACGGACCCTTTGGGTACGGAATCTTAAAAACGAGAAACGGGCATATGACATCACCACTATGTGGGCGGCGGATTAAAGCGAAGCAAAGAAATTCTATAAGTCAAATATAAAAGCTTTATAAAATCCGTAGTTATACCTAACGTTCTTAGATTTTAATTTTTTGAATCGATTATCATTTGATTATTTTCGATTATTTTTTCAATTCGATTCACTCTAAAGGAAATAAAAAATAATTTGTAGTAACCGTAATAATCTGCCATGAATAGATGGCAGTCGTTAAAATTCACTAACCCGTACTGGAACAGCGTGGCGGATTAAGCTCTAAGCCCCCCTCATCCCAAGAGGTCTAAGCCCCTGCAGTGGGCATTAATGAGCTGATGGTATGGTATGGTAATAATAGGGAAAATTGGAAGCAAAAACTACCCTTAAATACTAATTTCTTAATTGTTATAATTTTATACTAATCGTTCTTTAATTTTAATTTCATCCCTCATAACCGATAACTAAGTGTCGTGATAGCCCAGAGCACAACGAACCTGTCTTAAATTTATAAGGCCCCACAGGACCATGGTTCGAATCCGGGCGTGTACTAATGAGTTTTTCTGACTTAAGTACAAATTATCACTGACACCGTGCTTCGGAGGGCACGTTAAGCAGTCGGTCCCCGGACGCTGTCAATAGATAGCGGTCGTTACAGTTCCCAACCCGCAGTGGAGCAGCGTGGTGGACCTAAGCTCCAAGCCCCCCCTCCTCACCCTGGGGGAGGCCTAAGCCCCTGCAATGGGGTAAAAATGGGCTGATGATGATGATGATGATTCCGGAGATTAGCCCGGAAACAAACAAACAAACAAATTTTACATTTTTAAATTATATTCGGTTGAAGAATATGGAAATTATAAGCTAAAACGTTCCTCTTCCCGTTCCATGCATTAGTACATTGCATCCGTGCGAAGTCGGGGTGGGACGCTAGTCCAACCATATAGTATCATCGTCATCATCCAAACAAAGAAATTCTCTGGCGCGTCTGGCAACAAATTTGATTGCCATTAAAAGGTTAAAGTCAACCTTAAAAGATACACATATGCTATCGCAGACTTTTGGTAAGAACTTTTAAAGGGGAACAGTACTGTAATACATGATTTTTGCTTAACATCAACCGTTTACGCAGCGCGAGTAACGAAAGCTCTCAAAAGGAATAATTTTTCCTGTTTTTGCAACATTTTGCAACAATTTTGCAACATGTACTCCTATTGGTCGTAGCGTAATGTAATAATAGCCTATAGCCTTCCTCGATAAATGGACTATCCAACAAAAAAAGAATTTTTCAATTTCCTGAGATTAGCGCGTTCAAACAAACACACAAACAAACAAACTCTTTAGCTTTATAATATTAGTATAGATATACAGTCAACGTATACTTTAGACTTAAATACGTACAATATAACACGGACACATCAAAAGTACACCGACAGACTTGTCCTGCAGCTGCATGGTGTAATATACTGTGCTACTCTAAATCAATGGGCCGGTCACATTTGCCGTAGAACTGATAATCGATGGGGTAGACGAGTTCTCGAGTGGAGGCCACGTACCGGAAAGCGAAGCGTTGGACGCCCCCCCGGCCAGGTGGACAAATAACCTGAAGCACTATACCGGGGGTAGTTGGATGCGAAAGGCGGAGGACCGTGTGTGGTGGCGAGCCTTGGGAGAATCCTATATCCTGCAGTGGAGAGACACGGGCTGATGATGATGATGATGATGACTCTAAATCAAGTAACACCACGATTTAAGTATATAATATCCTTTTTTCATGCTGAAATTTTTCTCAACATACAATATGTCACAAGCCCTTGTATCTTAATACGCCACTGCCTTTCGTCTACCATCATAAATTTCGGAAATATAGCCGAATTACACGAAAGCGTTCTGATAAATACATTTTTCGTGATAGTCGTGATAGCCCGGAGCGCAACGAACCTGTCTAAAATTTATAAGGCCCCATAGGGCCATGGTTCGAATCCGGGCGAGTACCAATGAGTTTTTCTGACTTAAGTACACAATATCACTGACACCGTGCTTCGGAGGGCACGTTAAGCAGTCGGTGCCGGACGCTGCCAACAGATGGCGGTCGTTACAGTTCCCAACCCGCAGTGGAGCAGCGTGGTAGACTGAAGCTCCAAGCCCCCCCCCCTCCTCACCCTGGGGGAGGCCTAAGCCCCTGCAGTGGGGTAAAAATGGGCTGATGATGATGATGATGAAACACATTTTTTTTATTTTTAAACCAATTTTCGACATCAGGTATATAGACGTCACCGAGAACACACTCTCCCTTTGCTAGGTCAGCCCTAGATGTAAGAAAGCTTGCCACGGCCGAGGAACTGCGCCATAATAACAATGTTTCAATAGAATCCGAAAAATAATAATCTTAATCAGGTCACAGATGTTTTAAAAATTAATTTGTTTTTCGATATTGATCGCCAAATATTGATACAATATCGTAACGTACCCATTAGCCGAAACATCTGCATTTGTGCAAACTGTGTCAAATCCTGAAAGCTATTGTACGAAATTTCCGTTTGTTTTTGTACGAATTGTGAAATTGGTACAGTGTTTCAAAATTTTCTCATGTTATCGCTCACGTCTGATGAATACAGTGTTTGCATATAAATGAAAAATCCTAGATTGTTATACCGGCATTTCCTGAACTAAAATGTTACGTCCAGAGTTAATATTATTATACAGGTATAGGTTTTAATGACCAGCCAAATTTTACTATAATGATCTTTGGTAGAAAACCGATAGCCGTCTTGTTTCCTTTTAGTATCTCTCTATAGAAAAATATTAAGATATGACTACACAAACCTTTTCCGAAAAAACCAAAAACTCTAGTCACCATTCATGCCCGCCGCCCCATTCCGTTTCAAGGCCTCGGGCGCGTACGTTTACTATAGCGTTAAAAAGGCAATCAAACGTTATAAAATAACACTGTAGATAAAATAATTTATTATGAAAATGTAACTCATATTTTTTATTTACGCAATGCGGTCTATTGGTGATACCTAACATCTAGAAAAATTTTGGCCGGTTACTAAAATCCCACTTTGTATATTACTAATGTATTGCCGTGGTTCGAATCCGGCGTGTAACAATGATTTTTTTTTTAATTTAAGTACATAACTATCACTGATTCCGTGCCTCGGAGAGCACGTTAAGCTGTCGGTCCCTGTTAGTCCAAGTCGTTAAAATTCACTAACCCACTCTGAAACAGCGTGGTGGATTAAGCTCCAATCGCCTTCACCGTGGGGGGAGGCCCTGCATTGGGACATAACGGACTAGTGGAAGAAGTGGTATATTAATTCCACTTCCTCCAAAAAACGACACGGGAATCTCAATTTTTAGAGGGAAAAATGCATTAGTTTTTGAGTTCGATTTTTGATTTGTGGGGTAGAAATCCATAAAGATAATATAACTATAACTGTGATGGTCAGGCATGAAGGAAAAAGATGGAAAATAACTTAGTTGTATCCATAATTTACTTTTATGCCGCTTATGCATTAGGACACTCATTTGACAGCCATAGCGGTCACAACTATGAACTGCGCATGCTCAAGATAAAAAGAGATAGACTTAATAAAATCATCACTACATATTATAAAATAAAGTCCCCCGCCGCGTCTGTCTGTCTGTCTGAACGCGATAAACTCAAAAACTACCGAACGGGTTGGCATATTATTGGCACCAATGGACGGCGTGATTCAAGAGGAAGGTTTACGTGTATAATTTATCAATGTTTTGTGCAAATTTGTTGAAATATGACGATTATTGTTGAAGAAGTCGGAAAAAAATCAAGCCGGCTGGGATCTTTCATCGAAAACGCTGCCTAACCCTTATGAGGTATAACAAAATAATGTATGGAGGAATTGTGTATCTTATATAGGACTAAAGAAAAGTCCGCGATGGCATATGTCTATATTTCATAGATAGCTTACTATACCTATTTTTATGTTTAAAAAACTGGTGTCATGTGATGAGGTAATTGGAAAGCAATTTATACGGATACAGTATTAATCCTTATCAAATTAAATACGTTATTTATCTTCAGCATTTTGTGCACATTATAAATGATTTTACATTATACAAATTAAATTAATACCTATCTTAGGAGCTATCGCAAATATAATTATCGCGCGATCAGCCGGGCGGCCATACGGGACGACACGACACACGTAGTTAGGTTAGGTTAGGTTACATGTATTTATTCTTTACTTTTTCAAATATTTATAGAATTAGAAATAAAATACTTTAAAAATACTCAAAGTAGGATTAACTTACGGCACATTTAAAGGTAATTAAATCCAATCCTTATGTTCGACGCAACAAGCTGATATGACACTACGACAGAAAGAACATTACGGCTTATATGCTCTGCTACCCGTGCGAAGCCGGGGCGGGTCGCTAGTTATGTATAATTCGAGGTACAGACAATCTCTGCCTCTTTCTGTTGAGGCCTGCATTTTGGAATGGCTTGGCTTATCCATTCTATAAGGTCTATGAGTCAGGGATCTATGAACTAATCGATTTACAACAATTTTTTTACTACAGACGGCATTTGTGAAATGGCGTAACTTCCGAAATCATCTTAAACGGAAAGAAAGATGGCCATACTAAATTGTACGAAGGCTTATCGAAACTGTCGTATTATGTCGTTGACTGACCTATCGGAAGAATGGTCAGAGAAACTGCGGAGCCAAGGGTCGCGGGTTCGATTACCGACCGAGACAAATATTTGTCGGTATTAACATGTCTACTTGTTCCGTGTCTGAGTGTAAATTTATTTTCGTAATAATTATTTTTAAAAAAATATGTAAGTATTTATATCAGTTATTTAGTACCCCATAAAACAAGCATAATACTTGCTTACTTTAGGACCAGATGGCGCTGTGAGGGATGTCCCAAGTATTTTTATCATTAATGTATATATATTGTGTACATAAAACGCCCTTAATTTGTAAATTTTTTTGAATTTTTTGATAGGTTTCAATCATTTTTACAGAAAAAAAGTATACTTATTACTTCATTTTTATCCTCTTAACATTTTAAGTTGGTTTTTTTGTTTGTTTTTATCATTTTCAATTAAAAATAACAATTTAAAAATTTTACAATATATCAGCTACAGCTACTCAAGATAGTTGGCATCGGCTATGAGATCCCATATAAAATTATTGTCGTGATACTGTTCTAGGTGTCATGCCGTTATGATAGCTGACAGGATGTCGTCGTTTAGCTCGTGTCCGGAAAGCTATACACGCAATAATAATAATACCGTACACATCACAACAACGTCTAGGCCCCAAACTAAGCATTAGCTTGTGTTTTGGGTACCAAGCGAAGACACCACATACATATAACAACCAAGACCCGGTACCAGTATCAATATTCGTCATATAAATACTGACCCGATCTGGAATTTGAACCCGGGGCCTCCAGCTTCGTAGGCAGGTTCGCTACCCACTAGGCTAAGCGGTCGTCAAGTATAAGTGGAAGGCAGAGCGAGCTATATGCCGCCTCTATCAAGGAATGCTCTACCATAGAGTTTATGAATCTGTGGTTCTGTGTATGCAGCGTATGTTTTTTCGAAGATCGATATATCTTTCTCGTAACGAGAAAGTATGTCATAACATAAGTAAACGATTTAAACTTATGCAACAGTTTTATGAGTCAAGAAATCACTTAATTCTGTAATAGTTTATAATGAAGTTGGATTGGTATTACGAAATATTTTTGCCTTGCTTTCATAAAAACTACTGCTATATTGATTATATATATTTCTAATAAATAAATATTATTATATATATATATTATATTATTTTTATAAATTATGTGGCATGCAATAAACTTATTATGATTATGTAAGTCGTGTATTAAAATACAATTTTATTTACTACTATAGTCTAACCGGATTTCGTTCTCGGTTTATGGCCGTTTTCGACCAAAATAATCATTTTCGACAATAAGCTTTTCGAAATTACTTTATATGAACGAGCTTTCTAAATATACCATAACAGTGAAAGAGTTTAAAAAAAAAATTGATAATAAAGTTATGAATGTTTAATATGTTCTGTTAGACAGAGAGGGCAATACCGCACGGTGTACCTATGTGTGACGTCAGGACATTTAAAATAACGTTAAAATATCGTTTTGTAAGAAAGAGACAGATATAAAATTTTAATAGCTTATAATTTCCATATTGTGCAACTAAATATAATTTTGTTTGTAAATTTTGTTATTTTATAAAGTCTATTTTTATGTTTTTCTTAATAAATATTATAATATATTTATACCGTAAAATACCGTCAAATAGCGTATTTTAGTTAAGTATATTAATAATAAAGTGTTTGTGAGAAGTATAAAGTTAAATTCTATTCGTTTCCATTTTCCATCGGCCCTTTTTATACCCCACTGCAGGGGCTTTGGCCTCCCCTCAAGATGAGGGAGGCTTAGAGCTTAAATCCACCACGCTGCTCCAATGAGGGTTGGGATTGTAGCGACCGCCATCTATTGACAGCAACCGGAAGCGACGGCTTGACGTGCGCTCCGAGCACAGACAAGTCAACCTTTAGACCACGCTTTAATAAACGTCAGTACGAAAACGAAATCGCCAAAAAGTGGCGGGTTGCGGGGAGAGGTCGGCTAGTTTTCATTGGGTCGTTCAAAATTGACAATTTAATGGCTTCCGACGTGCTTCCAGCTGACGGCTCACTAGTGACGTAGTTATGTAGTATCACTACATAGTCTTGGCGAATGCTACTCCCTGTTAAAGCGTGGTCTAAAGGTTGACTTGTCTGTGGCTCCGAGGCACGGAGTCAGTGACAGTTAATGTACTTAAGTCAGAAAAAACTCATTGCCTGGATTCGAACCACGACCACATGGCCATATAGATTTGAAACAGGTTCGCTGCGGCACGGGCTATCACGACATCTCTATTCGCTTAATCGAAGTTTATTCGAACTTGATATTATTATTGAAATTGTTCGTGCCAAACTTTTAGCACGTGAGTAGGTATCCATTTAGAGTCCAAGCTCTTTAACAACGTCCAAAATTTCTATCTATTTTCATAGGGTTGCCACCTGTTACACGTTAAAAAAATTAGGTAGAAAAACATTTAATAATGATATATTTCAAAATCAAAACCAAAACAATACACTTTTTTTTTAAAGAAATCAAATAATTATAAAATATTAAATAATAAATTAAAAACGGACGAGCCATCTGAAAATCTATAAGACAGCAAAATAGCCATTCATTGGCAAATAAATTAACTAAAACGGTTTTTTTTGTCACGAAGACAAAATCAACAGGCGTCGGGGTATCTATTGTGAAAGGCGAATGTATCTAAAAGCAGTTATACATTTATCTCTTTCTTGTTAGGCAGGTACAGTCAACAAAAAAAGCAAGACACTTGAAGTTATATATATATGCTTTGAACATTCGCTCATGCTCGATAAAGACAGTGAATGTAAATTCTTAATAACGTTTCTTGATACTTCGCGCATTATATTGACGTTAGATGGCGTGTTGTATTTCGTGTATTTTATTGATTTTTCGTCGATATTCTATCTTTCTAATGTCTATGCTCTTTCACTTGAAGAAAAATCCGTCGTTTTTCTGCTGGGGAACTTTGTCATAGATGTTCCTAAAATTTTTTTTTACATTGATATACATGGATATTCATAGAGATACCGCACTGTGACTACCAAAATGTGAGCAAAAATATACGCCGTAGACCCAATATGATATTTGGTCTACGGCGTATATTCTCGCGCACATTTTGGTTGTCACAATACGGTATATCGGCGGACGCTAGATCCTATATTGATCAGCGATCGACATTTCCGTGCTACTGCAAATTAGAAAACCATAACTAAAAATATATTACTAAAAATAATAATAATAAAATTAAATATTCAACTACGGCAAAGAGCACTAAAAACAGTGAAAAATGAAAACAAGAGTTCGGGATATAATATTTCCTTAGGGCGTAAGGTAAATAAATTTAACATAGCGTTTGGTTTTAATAGAGTCAGAAGTGTCACTTCATAGTATTTAAAATGTCAAACGCAATTTCGTGGGGGTGAAGACTGATGATCATACTTTCTTTCCCTGCAAAAAACATATGATGCCGTACTCCGTTTGAAGCGTAGGTTTTGTGGAAAAAAGAAAAGTATTTACTTCTAAAAAAGTAACCCTGAAATCGGGTTTTAATTTTTAGTATTTTGTTATAGTTTTATATATACAGAAAACGAATTTTTCTTTATATGACTGTACTCCGTTCTGGTCTTGCGCAAGTTGCTATGGGTTACGTCACCACAAACAGTATGGAACGCGTATTTACAAACTATAACAACATATTTAAGATAATACTTTTCGTTAACGTTTTTTTTAAAATACGACATGAGGCATTGTATGGTTTGTGGTTATAGAATATCAAATAATTAATATAAAAAAATGGGATATTTTTTAATACACTCTATGTTATTTATGCGGGATTCTATTGTGAGATGTGATAGAATATCGACCCATAAATATTGAAAAAATATTTGGGTTGATTCTCTACCATTTTTTTCGAAACAAATGTTTTTAAGGTCTATTTTGTCTTTGTAAGGCGGGTGGTCACTAGCGCGGTGGTCATTGGCACAACAATCTATGGCAAATGAGGTGAACCACTGTTTGTTACCTAAATTATTGTGTCAACTAGCACCATGCCGATAATCATCAATATAGACAGTATAGATTTGAATACACAATGACCACAATGAAATATTCTAGCATTAGGATAATTCCAATTATCTGGTGTATTATTAACGTTAACAAGAAAATTCTACTATGTAATCTATCATGTGGCGTTTAACATTGCATCAATGTATTATTATACAGGATGAGATTTTAGTCACCAGCCAAAATTTTTCTAGATGTCAGGTATCACCAATGGACCTCATAACGTAAATAAAAATATAGGTCAAATATTCATAATCAATAATAATATCCTAAATATTTTATAAGAAAATTTGGCTACCTTCTAATTACATACGAAAGAGTGGCGGATGGGGCATGTGAATGGGGCGCATGCACGTGTACTGGCGCCCTCGTGAACGCTGACTAGTAATATTGGTAGTTTTGGGAAAGGTTTACGTAGTCTTAACTGAATATTTTCCTATTGAATACTAAAAAGAAACAAGACGGCCAACGGATTTTTATCAAAGGTCATTATATTGAAATTTGGCTGGTCATAAAAACCTCAGCCTGTATAGGATTAATTAGGGTAAATTGAAACAGGGGTAATTGGAAACGGTACTAATATTTCCTATGGTATTGTGATTTTTGCATTAAAATGTATTCAGAACACGCGATCAAAATCACCATACCATAGGAAATATTAGTACCGTTTCCAATTACCAGTTTCCATTTACCCTGATTGACTATATATATTATAGTACGAATTGACTAGAAGGCTCTTCTGCGTTTACCGTCTAACCACTCATACTAAGATAGCGACTTTCAGTCACGTTTCAGTCCGAGTTTCAGTCTGCGAGGTCTCCGAAAAAATCCACGGAAAAAATCCAGAATCTATGAAACGTAACTGCATGGGCGTCGTCACCCCCGTGCAATTACGTTTGATAATTTTGACACTATAATAATAATAAAACATACAATCACAACAACGTCTAGGTCCCAAACTAAGCATTAGCTTGTATTTTGGGTACCAAGCGAAGACACCACATACATATAACAACCAAGACCCGGTGCCAGTATTAATATTCATCATATAAATACTGACCCGACCTGGGATTCGAACCCGTGACCTCCAGCTTCGCAGGCAGGGTCGCTGCCCACTAGGCTAAGCGGTCGTCAATGAAGTAACGATTCTGACTCCATTAAAACTAAACGCTGCTGTCAAATTTATATACTCCATGATATATAGAACATCTAATTATGATGTCGATAAAAAGTCCAAATGCCTCAGTGGACACAATATTTTTTTGTAAAATTGTATTCGCATTCATGAAGCTAACACCTCGTTTCCACCAAGTATGATACATTGTATTATACTGTCAAATCTATACTATATCACTGTATCATACAGTGTATTATACTTGGTGGAAACGAGGTGTTAGATCTATCAAAAACATTACAGTATACACTAACATAGCATTTCAACAAGTTTGTCAATACGCATTTCTGTACGCGCGTTTCCGACCGCGCCCGATTTTTACCGAACTTAACCGAAGGCCGGTCACCGAATGTCAGATGCAAAAGATATCAACGCGTTATTTGAGGTACTTTGAAAATATTTTTGTAAATACGTGTTATAGGCGTTTGTGAACTAGATACCTGTAGATAATTGTATACGTATATCACCTGTATAAATAAATATTTCTATTCTTATATAGAAAATGTGATTTGTACTATTTTTGTGGATTTATTATGTATGTTAATAAGAAGTAATTTTTTTACAATTTTAGATTACACTTGTCAATATTAAATATTTTACTATAGTTTATCAAAAACTTTATCACTGAGTAATAATGTACATCAAATTATTAATGACATTATTGATTTTAATTGATCGTTTTAAGGGTACGACATAGATAAAATGACCAACTTTTGATTAAATTTTTAATTAAAAACAATATCAGTTTACTGGCACCAAATTGTTACTTATTAGGTGAATTGAGTAAATAAATAAAATAAAAATATATATTATCAAAAGCGACATTGACTTTAAAAGAATATTATTACTCCAGCAAATTTCCAAATGACATTATTTTTGCTATAAGTTTAACTAAAATATATTAATAAACACGATAATATGAGCTCCTTTTTCGAGTCTAAAATCATTTGGTTTAGCACTAATTCCTAATACAATTTTATTGTCTAGTTTTAAATTCTATCCCTTAGTGGCACAAAGTAATATTATTTGAAATAATATCCGGAATTACCCGAAAAATTCATTTCGTATTTTTATTATTTAAAATAACAATAATAATGATGTATACATGAACAACAACGTCTAGGCCCCAAACTAAGCATTAGCTTGTGTTTTGGGTACCAAGCGAAGACACCACATACATATAACAACCAAGACCACAAATACCAGTATCAATATTCATCATATAAATACTGACCCGACCTGGGATTCGAACCCAGGACTGCCAGCTTCGTAGGCAGGGTTGCTACCCACTAGGCTAAGCGGTCTTCGATATTTATTAATATTTTTTGATTATTTCTATTTGCCGATTTTATTAGCGGTAGAGTTGTTACCGTTTGCAGTTCGAGTTCCATCGTACTTATCCAATTTTTTTACTAGACAAAAAAAAAACGTCTAATTTGAATAAATAAGTAACTAAGACCATATAAGTGATCTGAAATCATCCTATTCTAACTGTTTCGTTTTTATGGGCGTATCCCGTTATACGAACTCGAACGAACCGTTGTCGGCAAACCATTAATCGTTTTGTGAAATTAACGTCCTGTAAAGTTTCTGAACATATTTATAAATATGGCGTATTTTTAATAAAAATTTAAAAATTTTCTAATATGATATCGCAACCTTTTATGAAGCAATGATGGGGATCTCAATTCTCAACTGCCAATTTCTTCCTACAGTGGGCGAAATCGGCAGTTACCTAACCTAACCTATGTTGTATTGTACATTATTTAAAATTATTTAGTATACTACATGTGTATATATTAATGCACCTGCTCTAACGTTTTCAAAGAATATTATGTGATGTGAATTTGTCTCCAACAGTCTACACTTGTCAACAAGGTCCAATTGCCTTCGAGACTGAATTGCACCCCTTCTTTTTAATTCAGGTTTTAACTCCTTTGAATACAATATTGAATACAACACTTTGCGTTTGCAACCTTATCGTACGGAATATGTCTGTACATTGAAGTTACCATTATCAATTAATCGATAATATCGATTAATTATCGATTAATTACTTACTCTTGAATCCCATAAAACTAACTATTAAAACTATTAAAAATAAAACCTTTATAAAGATTTTAAAATAATTTTTGACGTGTAGAAGATATGTATGTAAACTTATTGCAGTAGTTTTTTATTTTTATGTTATATTTCAGTTATAAGTTTACGTAGCGGTCCTTAACCTTTTTTAACATGTAAACTATATAATAATTAACATGTAGGTATTGTTTCAGAATTTATAATACCTACATCTTTTTTGGTTATCGGCTTATCAAATTTATATTCCTTATCAAGTTTTTTAATCTTAACTACAAACATTTGTATTGATTGTGTGGAGACTTTTTTGTTGAAAAAATTAAGTTCTTAAACTAATGATTAGTTTAAGAACTTAATTTTTTCAAATTTTTTCAATATGTAATTATTTATTTG